>CM065054.1:65062600-65490100 GCA_032883995.1 Coronaproctus castanopsis
CTAAAAAAAAAAAAAAAGTAATAGTGTGCGTATATTATATATGAATTGAAGTTTAAATTCGTAGAAGCGATAAAATAAATTATAAACGGATAATTTTGCTATAAATTTTTAACAAACTCGAAAAATTTCTAACGATGTCACTTTTTGCCGTAATAAATGCATTATAATTTAAGTCCGTCGTGTGATAACCTAGCGATTAGAGCACGAACTTCTCTATACGGTATGTACTGAAAATTATCATCAGGAAATAAAAATATAAATAATCCCGTTGAAAGCAATGGCAAACCAACACGCATAACACCATACGCGCGCTAGTAATAATACAGTACACTACAAAAACAGGCGGCACTGCATTGTGTCGTGACAACAAAGCGATTACAATTAGTTCTCCCGGGTGTATGTGTCTATCTAGGCTAGCGTCATATTATGACTGCCTTGTACACTATTTGTACAAGAAAATACATATAGGTCGGTAGTCGCCTACCTCCGATACGGAGATATTTTTAACAAAATACGATCTCGAAATTACGAAACTTGGTTTGAAATCAAAACTAGAAATGACTTTTTAACGATGAAGGAAAAGCCAAAAAAAAAAAAAATAATAATAATTACGTCAAATGATTCAGTTGAAACTCAAATACCACGAAAACTCTGTGTCATTCACATCTGTTCAAGACTACTATATAAGTGGAAACTACGCATGCGTTTAAAATAGTATAAACGATAATAATAATTAGATAGAAAAATTTAAACCGCTTATTCAGATAATACGATCGATCAATGTTCTCACCATCAATTTGTTTTTATATATGTATTTGACTTTGCCGGTCGAATCTTTAGATTCTTTACTAAAAACGAAATACAATTCGAACAGAAAACAATGTCGATCGCGGTTTTTCCTAATCAGCTGTTTCGGATCGACCACTATTAACGAATCTTGCAATATTACTTCGCCTAATTCTTCCGTACGTATATCGCATCCCTCTAACATGGACAAATGTAAAGCGTCGTTCGCTTTTTTCGGAACGTTTACCATTACGTCTAAGCCTTCCTGGAATTAAACATCAAAAAATAAGTAAAATATTAAAATCCCTCTATACTATGTAAAGAATATAAATAAGTTACAACGAATTTAATAAGTAACGATATCACATATTTTCCCAATCAGCAAATGGAATTCCACAAGGCTCAACATTATTCATTCTATAAACGATATAATAGACTGCATTAAACCGCCCGTTGCAGCCGGCCTGTTCATCGATGACCAGAACATATCCCTATGCTCTAATCTTCCACGTAATGCTCGAAATATACTCCAACAGACGATTCACAAATTGCAATCTTAGTCCGACGACGATAATGGCCGGATCTTCTTCTCCTGTTCCAAGACTGTGTGCCTGAGTTTCTTTAGAGAGTGCCAAACTACATCAGATACCATCCTTAAACCTCTATATTTCTCTACTTCCTATTAAACCAAATGTCGCATATTTTTCGGTCTTTTATTTGACTCAAAATTATCATGGCACTCTCATGTGGTTAACTTAAGAATATGGTGTTTTAAGTCCATGACTGTCTTAAAATACCTGCCCAATAAAAAATGCAATATCCATCCTAAAGCCTTAAATCCTATCTCGAATCAACTACGAATGCGCACTCGTCTGTTAAAGAAATTGTGCAAAATTCTCTAAATCCCATTTATCACACTGCCCTCAAAACAATTCTCGGCGTTAACTTCACCTTCAGTTAGTGCATGCGCCTTATCTGGTGTCGCAGTTGTTTCCTTTTAAAGAGCTTATCATTCGCATCCAGATACATTCACTTAATCCTCATCCAAAACATCCTCCACCACTGCGTTTCCCAAATGATCCACTTTCAGAAATCCTCAAGTTCTTTCACGATAACAACATAAAGTTTCTTATGGCAAACCCAACAACTCAGTAGATGTACTTGAGAGAACATTAAAAACCATAGACACGTACACTGTGTCCCAGTGTATACTGATGGAGCAAAGGCGTATACAACATCACTCAGGGCGGCGACAGCGTGTTCTTTCGGAGCATTCGATCAACCAATTTCGACTATGCAATTGATGCACGATGTTTGACATTAAGTTATATGGCATCCTGTACCTATCCGGCTAAGCATCACCCGACAAAAGTGCTCGTAATTACGCTTACAACCGAAAGACACATTAATTATCCAAATCCAACGGACCATAGTTAATGTTGCAAAAGATAACTGCAGGAGTAGCATATTTACGGGTTCTCGACCATATGCTTGACAATGAAAGCGTAGTGGTCGCACGTGCAGCAATCTATTATCCTATGGGTCCAGATATCACGCAGCTATTGTTAATGAAGAGACTATTGCTACAAGAGTCAAAACAGAAATGGAGAGCATACTGAAATTCTCAACAAACTTTTTTAATTGGCCGCCACTGGAACATTTCATTGTACTGGCACACTGAAGCACCATAAACAATAGTGATGAATAAAGTAATAAAAAAGTGATTAATCTATCGTTTCCAGTGAAACAATTAGATACTCAGTGGCAGTATCATTAAAGTTGAAGCACCGAATTATACGGTTATTTGATTACTATAGCCATACGTAAGTTCGTTATCCAACTTTTAATCGATATTCCGAATTGTTCGAAATAGTTTACTCTTGTGATTTAAATTATTTCATTTTTCAAGTTATTGGAAGAGCATCTACGCACTATCTGCTACGCGTCGTAACATAGCACATATTTCTTTTTCGCTGAAAATTACTCGCTGCTCGTTACTAATAGGAAAATATCACGTATTTCAAAATTAAAAAATTAAAAAAATTACGCGTATATTTAATGGAAATTTAATTGTTCTTTGCTAAATTTCCGCGAATGTGCGACTAACTCCATAAGACTATCTAGCACTTGGCGTGTGAGTGGAAATGATTTGTGGAAACTCATATCCAGCGATATAAGTTTCATCTGCTATTTAACATAATGCATCCTTATAATAGGTCAGTTGGCTAGGCATCTTACTTCATTGGAGTCATTTATTTTCTATATGTGTTTTCCACGTTAATTTTTTCTCTAAATGAAGACCGAGGTATTTTAAAATGTATCACTAATTGTCGATGTAAATATCTGACATATGTTACAGTTTTTCTATTTGAACGATAATTTTTAATTACTTACTTTTATTTCACCCAGTCCTTCATTACAACATGATTGTAAATCTTTCAACAATAACTGGTATTTAGTAATTCTTTGAACCGGCTTTATTAAATATGCAGCGATCGGATGTTCGACTTTATGCTTTTTCTGCATGTCTTCGAAAAATGTACCACCGTGTTGTACGAGCAGCGAATTCGATTCCGGTTTATTTTTGCAATATTCTACGTACATGTCGAACTTCTGAGCCTAAATCGTATCGATTATACGATTAAAATTTCCACGAGAAAAACTATACTAGAATAAATACTGAACTATATATAATATATATGTGTGTATATATATATATAATATATATGTGTATATATATATTATATATATATATGTGTGTGTGTGTTGCGTATCGTACGGAATAGTGACTTTTATAAAAATGAAACAATAAAGTTAAAATAACTAACGCGAATAGTTAATAATAAATCTTTTCGGCAGTTGCGTCATTTTCATGTTAAATAAAAATTAATTAAAATACATAAATGTATAATAACAATAAGAAAAGTAACATATATGAAAAATATATAATTAACTAATCCTTCTAATTCGCCCGCTCCGTTATTAATAGAAGCCGATTATACGAACATTATGCATAGTACATCTTCGTCTCATTGTTATTATAACGTTAGCCAGTATACGCAATAAAAATCACACCTTACACTTAATACGAACGATATTAAACTAGCGTTTAGCATTGTGTCGCTCCGAAGCGAGTAGCGTAAATAAGTTCGCTCTTTTAAGGGAGCGGAGCGCTCACGCTCTTTTCTTTTGAAAGCACATTACATAATGTTATTCTTAGTATTATGCTACAAAAAATCAGCAAACATTTTTTTGGAATCTTTGGAAAAATTTTATTAAAAAAAAAAAAGTGAAAAAACCCGCTTTTAAAAATGTTACTTTCGAAAAAGTAGGTTTACATTTTGAATAGCAACTTTGGGAGAAGACGGAATTTCGAACCCGGTTAAATTGTAATTACATACTTATACGCAACTTTCGTCTAACCCTTCTACCCATTTTGGTGTCATTGAAATACAGGTTAAATTCGTCACGATCATCCGTCAATAAAATTTTCAACATAATATGTAAACCTCTAAAATATGCATACTTTAATATATATATATATATATATTAAAAAACAATTTAATATAAATTTACAGTTACCGTTTGAAAAAGTTATTTAAAATATTTTTTCACAAAGTGACGTCAGCGTAATGAAAAAATGCAGTTATAGTTTTTTGCAGCATTCTCACGACTCTGCTCAGTTGAACGACACAACGCTACCAGCATTAGCTGATACCGTTCGGGACTCGTTTAACATTCAAGATAGTTAAACACGCACACACAAAAAAAAAAAAAAAAAAAATACAAAAACCCTATCTCTTTTCTTTATAGATTTAGAACCGAAGGAAAACAACACGAGTATATTCGAGTTGAGATCACTGTTAAATATGAGAATAAAGGTGGAAGCACGGCATAAACGAGGTCCAATTCAATGTAGACAGTGTCAGCAGTATAGCTGTAAAAAGTTAGCTAGATTGCAATTTAAAATACTAATAAAAAAAATGAAGTACGTTAATATTGTATTTGTTATTAATTGCTATTTGTTTTATAAAATGTTTTCTCCTCGGTTAAGTACTTACTTTTCGTGTCCGAATACTTTATAGTATGTAGCGACGTAGGACAGCTTTATCGTTTGTGCTGCTGTTAGATCATCTGCATCACAGTTCTGATCGAACATCGAAGCAAACTATCAAAAGTTTATGTTTCTTCGCAGTTATCGTTTTCTTCTATGCCCCATTTTCAGAGATTAACTTTATCACCGCGTGGTTCGAGTTCTCAATCTGTTGAGTGATCGCCAGGCTTTCCACGATAAGTTATGGCCAGGTGGCACCTGTAACTTAGCTGAACTGTTTGATGCAGCTTCGTTCCAATGCTAGCTGTTTCGTGATTATTTGCGGTGAACCAATGACTTTAGGAAATTTTTCCTTGATTTTAGTTAAAATGGCGGGTTGGGGGGGGATATTATGTCGAAATAATGGGTGTCTATTATCAATTATTTGCGATGTGGACTCTAAAAAGCTCCTGCACAATCCCCGACAGTGAGTAGATTTGCTCTACTCTTGTCGGTTTCAGGCACCCTGTTACTATTCTCACTACTGTTCCACTTGGTTAATCTGCATCTTTTAAGTACGTATATTTCATATATTAATTTATTATTAAAAAAATTTAATATTTTTAAATTTAAATAAAAAGCCAATATTGAAGCAAAAATTATAATAGTAACAACACTTTTGACATGCATTCCAATTTAAATATACGTACGCTTAGTGTAAATAATACACGTAATCATTACCCAAGTTACGAAACAATGACCGACATCTTCGGGCATTGTTTCGTATTTTTCCAATTCTTTTAAAAATACATCACGATGAAAATCCCGAATATCTTCGATGTTGGAAAAAATGACGTCTTCGCGACCTTGAATGCCGATCGGAACGTGCGGATTAGAACGTAACTCGTCCAAGAATATTTTGATGCAAGTTTCTAAATCCTTAACGTAAGTTCTTTCAGTTTGTAACAATTCGGCCATAATGAACCTACATTAAAAATCGGTCGATATTAAAATTATTTAAAATTTAATATAATCGGTCGTTCACGTCGAAAAATTGCGTAATTATATTTTCTAATTTCTAATGTCTTACATCCATCCACTACCAGATGTAAGTTTTCTCTCAATTCCTCCGTATAATCCGATAGCCTTGTCCATTGACGCGAGCTATTTTGCGTATATCGTGTTCTTACCTAGGCCTACTAATACTTCTTCAGCGCTTCTCTAGGAGTCTACTTGATAATCCGTTTGGTCCTATTGTCTGTTCTTCTAGCTATATGTGCCAGTTCAACTTCAGCTGCCTCGATCGTACTGCAGCAGCAATTACCCTTGTCTGTTGTCGGGAGATTAGTGTGTTTCGTTTTTCATCAGCTAGTTTAAGAATCAAGCGTTCTCGCGTGTCGCAATAAGTTTAGTTCCGGTGAGAATCCGCATTTCCGCACCGTACGTCATATATATATTATATATATATATATATATATATATATATATATATATATATACATGCATGTGTGTTTGTGCGCTGAATTCGCCTTATTATTTAATTAATTCGGTTAATATTACGATATTACATAAACGCATTGATAAATAAATAAAACCGAAAATATTCGAAAATAAAGTACTTTATTATAATAACGAAGAAAAATAACTTTATTCGTAAATAATCAACATATTTACAGCATGGCAAATATATATGTGTATATATATATATATATATATATATATATATATATATATATACATGTATATAGCAGTGTCAATGTAAACGTTCCGGAAAGTGCGTAAAACGCGTCCTAATCGCTAGTTCTTAAAATAAAATTATAAGGACATAGAATAACAAATTACATAAAAGAACAAATAATGTTTAATATAGGGGAAAAATTACTAAAACCCCAAAGACCTATGCGATTGATTTCATTATGGAAATAACATGTTCATAAAAAGAAAGAAACCAATATACAATATACACATCATAAAACACATACAATGTATTCGCATATATAATATATACGCATGAGCAAACATAATTTACTTACTAGCATCTAATCATAAATGATAGATTCATCAAACGATGAGTACACGCTTTAATCACCAGGTGTTTGTACTTTTTATACCTATTTAGAGACTTATAATCAATAATCGCTCATGTTATTTACGACTGGTACTATATCTGATAATTAAAATATCTTCTTAAAATCTCTTCTTGAATGTTGGTAAGGTTAAAGATATCAAGCGGCGAAGATACGCGAGTATATATTGATTTATTTATATCTTTAAACAGTGATTTTGTATTTTTCGTAATTTCAGTATATTTTTGTCCTGCCGGTAAAACACCATAGTACAGAAGTAGCATATAATAATATAGGTAGAATAACAGATTTATAAATAAGAAGTTTATAATCGATAAGTGTGATTTTTTATCAACTATTTGAAAAAGTGCACAAATTCTCTGTACAGCTTTGTTACTTATGAAATTAATAACTTAGGTTGAAAAATTTAGTTTATTATCCGACGACACCTAAAAATTTAATATGTTCTTTCCATTCAATCGTATACCACTGGTTATTATACATTTATTTATAAATGGTCCAAGTTAAAAAAAAAAAAGAGCTTCTGTTTTGGTTTCGTTTACTTTGATTTTCCACTTGTTAAAATACTTCGTTAATTTATTTAGGTTAATTTATTTAGCGCCGCTGATAATCTATTACAGATAATTTACTAATAGAGCTGCATCAGCTGCCAAGATATATGTACATTTTTGACGACTGGTAAATCATTTATATTAAAAAGAGGTAGGGACCTAGAATACCACATTAGGATACCCCAGCTACAACAGACTTAATACCCGATTTAATATCATTAAATTTTACGCAAAATTTTCCGCTAAATAAGATCTTAAGAGTAAAATTAAATAAGAAAGATAGATGATGACACTATGCCATGCCACTATTGATAAGCTAGATATAGGGTAAAAAAAAAAAAAAAAAAAAAAAACCTATACCATGTGATATCAAAAACATTTTCTAGATCGAGACGAGACCACAGTGTTTGTTTTGATTAAAAATTGTCGCGTATAATATCGCAAACTCCGGCTAGTTGCCTCCTAGTAGTAGAGTATTTGGGTCTAAAACAAAATTGATTCGGAAATAAAAAATTGTTTGTTTTTTTTTCAGAGTGTATTCTTAATCTAGATAAGATTATTTTTTCATAGATTTTGTTTCAATTATTATGAAAACTTATCGGTCTTCTACTTTTAACTTGAGATGAGTACCGAATTTTGGGATTAGTATAGACATTTTCCATGGCAAGGGATTGTATTATATTTCACTTAGGGAGTTGAATAATTTCGCGTCAAAAATTAATAATGTACGACCGAAATGAAATTACATATAAGACTATTTAAATAGTGTTAACATAAATTTCCTTAGTTTTCTACTAAAAATTGATGTGGCCCGTCCGGATAGGGTTAAAAATTGATGCCGAACGAAGCGGTTAATAATTTTTACATTTAAAACCTTTTTTAAAAGAAAAACATTTAGATAACACGTTAGATATCGCTTACTCTTTGCGTCTGGCTGATCTTCGTTTTTCTTCGTTCAATTCTTTCAGTTGCTTGGACGGAATTTCTTTATAATTGGCGGAACTATTATTATCTATGGACAGTTCGTGTGTCACCGGTTCTTTTTCTTCTATACCCAAGTTTTGTTCTAGCTGAATTCTAATAGTACGTAGATAAAATAAATTGTTTTAAAATATGACATTATTTACGATATTCAAAAAAATTAATAAAATAATATCGGAAGCGATTAAATATGATTTTTTTTTCTCGCCTAATTTTAATAACTCGAAAAATAACCGTTCATTATTTATAGAGAATTTTTTTTTCATTTATTTTATTTTTTTTTTAAATGTAATTTTTAATAGCGTAAATTTTTTATGCCACGTATTTGTAAACGGCGACTTTAAACAACGTGTAACGTTTAAAATTATTAAAGGGGTTCAATTCCGACGAGTAGGTAAACTTCCGTGAAAGCTAAATGAAACTGGTATTAATTTTCATCGCGTGAAGATCAAAATTCGTTATATTTAAAAAAAAAAAAATATCAAATCACATAGAAACGAATCGTTTACTTATATATTACCTGTATCGATTGCAATATACGTAATTTCTTCACATCTTTCCCGATTATTTTTAAATATATTCACCTATTTCGTTTAATTAAAGTTTATTCTAATTCTACAATTAATTATGAAAATAAAGTCGAAGTAACGGGACGTGTTAAATTTACTGTCTATATTTAGAAATATATCATCGACTGCGTTTATATCACAAAATGGAATAGCAGAGGAAAGAATTATTTTTAACATCAGACTCAAAGACGTAGATTAGACAACAAACAAAATCACTGGATGCGATCGCCGGACTAAAATAGAGTTGGACAGTACAGATAACAAAACAAGACGATGACAGGTATACCAAACGTATGATGTAATGATAGCCGATTCGACGAAGTGACTAATTGGAGGGTATCAGCAATGTATTGATATAGGCATATCGCGATATTTTATATATATATATATATATATATATATATATATATATATTATAGATAGATAGAGTGAGAGTGAAAGAGAGAGCGGGAGAAGGGAAAGAGAAAGGAATAAAGAAATAAGAGCGTAACGTTAAAAATAAACGAATAAATTTACGTTTTCATTTACGAACAGGCATTAAGTGTCACAGAGACCCCGGAAACACGCTAAATGCACATAGAAAATTGAGGGCGGAGCAATGCGCAATGTAATAAAACGAATAAATAAAGTTAAACAACTTTCAGGTGTAAGAATAAAAATACGGAATACAAATCAAAGTTGGCAAGTAAACAATTGAAAGTTTACTTTTCTGTTAAAAATAAACGAAATAGATAACAATAAGAAAAGAACGCATCTTAATGATAGAAAAAAGACGGCATCGAAGCTAAAGAAACAATCGAATCGACCTCCGATTATAGAAGTAACTGGCAAAACATGGCGTTTTGAAGACGTAAAGAGAAAAATATTTTGCTCATATACGTGCCTATATTTTTCCATGCGCATACTGAAGTTTTTATACGCATTGTCCACGGCCGATACCCATTGTTTCATAACCGTCGCATGCGGATGACCTTGTTCGACGACGCTTTCCGCTAGTTGCATTAAAAGTCTTACTTTTTCGCGAGTTTCGCAAGCGGTTGCTTTAAATTCATTATGCTCGTTCAGAAGTTTCTCAGCTTCTTCCTGCAAAATTATAATAACGTAACGATCAATAATGTTTTTGTTGAAAGTAATCTCAGAGAAACGTAAATACTTAAGAATATTGTTTTTCATCGGTAAAAATTTTGACGTACGTTTTCATATAAGACATGTAGAACAAATAGACAATGTGATACATAAACGCACATATACAGAAAGATATATATTATGCGTACATATATATATATATATATATATATATATATATATATATATATATATATATAATGCGTACATATATATATATATAATGCGTACATATATATATATATATATATATATATATATATATATATATATATATACCGAAAAGCTTTGTGTTTTCTTTAAGAAAATAAATATTAGTGATTTAACTAATTTTCAATTGATTTTATATATATATATATACGGTGTTTCATAATTGACGCCAGTGAAGTGAAAATAAAACAAATTATTAAAAATAGAAATAAATAAAAAAGAAATTAAAAATGTGATAATATATTTTGTCAAACCTCGTAGTTCGTAATAAATGTTAAAAATTATATCCGTCATTTTCCAAGCAGAGTCGAACCCGTTTCAACTGAGTGACAAACGCCTTCCTCAAGATACATAAATGCGCACACGCATATATATATATATATATGTATATATATATATGTATATATATATATGTATATATATATATGTATATATATATATCCAAGAGTAAAAATGCAAATAACCTACAAGATGCCTCGGATTATTTGAAAACTATAGGATTTCGGTTTCACTATAAATTTGAATAAAACGGAAATTTTACAGGTTAATAACGATGGAATACATATTCAACTAAGCGGAATTAACTTACAGATGATAAGTTCATTTACTTAGACAACTTTATAAATAAGGATGGAACTTTTGGCGACATATCATCTCGTTTGGAAATGGCAACGATGCGCAACGAAAACTAAAAGTATTCGATAATAGAAATCTAACCGATTCAGACTAAAATAACGGTGTATAGTGGTTCCGACGTTATCATTATATGGTAGAGAAACACGATCTATAATCAGGAAAAAGATCGACTAGATCAATACCATCAGCGGTTCCTTCGAAGAATACTTCCGATGAAATGGGTGGATTATATATAGAACGCAGAGAGCATCAACTCTTTCCATTGATCAACCCCTCGTTAAAAAGCGTTTAAAATAGACATGCTACGTATAAATTCAAAATGCATTCCGAAAAGAATGATATACCAAATCCTAGAAGATGGATGCAAGCTGCTCGGGAGACCACTGTTACGGTATAACGACGTGGCGGCTGCAGATATTGAAAATATCGGTATTAAATCCAAGACAGAGCGATGAGAAAATGCAGTTCTTGATCGGAAGCTGTGTGACAAAACTGATGACCGAATGCGTGAAGGCAATTGTTCGCAAAAACAAACGAATCGGCTATACATGTCAGCAATGTTGATATCCCGTGTCAACTATGCCCCCTTTCAAACTACACATCGCATGGAGCTCGTGTCTCATATGCGTAATAAACATGGATAATTCAGGTGTTCTAAGTTTCGTCTGGCGGTTTATTTCTTGCGTTCGTTATTGTTTGTTTTCAATTTTATTTATACAGTTGTCGCGGAGTCAGGTGTAGGAAAAGAACAAGCCTTTGTATACCAGAAGTTATCGACTATACATATAGTCGACAGATATCCGAAACAGTAGTAGTAGGTAGGATAGTTGCCCATGCACCGCACCGGCGGTCGTAGCGGTGGTACCACACACATAGTCGGAATAATAATGTTAAAAGCGGTGGTAGCAATAACAATAATATTAGATATAAACAATAACAACCATAACAGTAATAAGAATAATTATAATAGCGGTAATGATAATAATGTTAATAATAACGGTGATTGTAGTGATAATAAAAATAATAAAAGTAGTAATGTTAACAACAGTCTAATCTTTTTTTTATTATTCTTATTTTTATAGCGCCGTGTGTAACTATCGAGGACGACAATGGTAATTGAACAGTTAGATGCAGTAGATGAGGTTAGAAGAGGAAAGGGTTTGTAAAATTAATGGAATAGTTTAAGAACGGTTGGAGGGGAAACGGGATAAGGTACGCGGACGAATATGGAGATGATAGGCGTGAAGTGTATGGTAGTGTAGTAAATATGGAAAATAAGAGAGGGGTTTGGGCAAAAGAGACAAAAAGCATGGAACGTTGGAGTAGACGATCATGAGTGATATGCGGCCAAGGCGAAGCCTGCTGAGTGCTACATAGGTATGGTATAAATTGGCAGGTGGTTTCCATAAGCCAACATCGGGTTTGATAGCAAGAAGGAAGTTACGGTGGTATGAATTACACTTTTGTTGCCGGTTTTGGTACGGGCTGTTTTAGTACTGGAGACGGCGGGGCTTTATAGGTTGTTGGGGAACATAGTATAGAATGGCCACCGTTTCGTTTCCTACGGTTCCCTAATGATTTGCAACCAATCTGTATGTTGCGATAATTTGTAAAGTAGGGTTTGTTAGGATTAACAAGTGGATTTTTTGATTTTGTGTTCTTGAGAGCTGATACAGCGGGGAGGGTTTATAATTAGCGTTTTGGCGTCACTAGTGTTTAAGGATAAATGTTGGAGACAGAAGAATATATCGTACAATTCTGCATCATAAGTAGAGTAAGAATCATGCAGCCGTGATGGAGAATGCACATTCTGTGACTATTAATAGAACGATATTAAAAAAAAAAAAACACACACAAAGAAGAAGTTAACGAAGAATTATAAATTAGAAATATCGGATGCGTTACCCGACATGATCCAGCAGATGTGTGAGTCGATAAATATTGTTCTCCTGTTTCACGTATCCATTCCAAAGTTTGCCTGGCCGATTTTTCGAACGCTACAAATTGTTGACACTGTTCCAATTTTTTCTTTCTTTCGCTCCAATTTTCCAAAACTTTATTCTCTTGACTCAATAATTTATCCAAGATGACTACAGAAAAAAAAAACTTAAACTTATATTACATTTCAAAATTAATTGAAATGATCGAGCGGATAGTGCACCAAGAGAAGGCTCATTGCTTCAACCATTCCCGCTTCTGCCTACACCAATGAAAGATCTCCAGACTTTCATAAAATCTTCAGTGTGTAAATCATGGAACCTCCAGTAGTCTGCACTTCCACTCACCAACAAACTGCGATCAGTTCGAGACACTACGTGCTTCCGGATTCCATCTCACTCGGTAAACAGAAGAGATGATGTTGTACTTGATCGTCTGCGCCTAGGTCATACTAATATCTCACACAGCTATATCCTACAAAATCTTCCTCCTCCTCTTTGTTCAACCTGTAATGTCCTCATTACCGTCGAACATATTCTCCTTGAATGTGTGCAATTCAACTCCCAACGTTCTATCCTCGACAAACCGCTCAGGCTCCTATTCTTTCCTACACGCAAGATGCTTCCAATAGTTTATTAAATTTTCTTAAATTCTCCAATTTATATAATCTAATTTAACAATCCGTACTTCCAATTTATTCTTCCAACTTTCTACTGATACTCACTAACCTCACGTTCTCTCCTTTCCCGTGCCTCTGGCCTAGGTGCGGTACATGGCACGTAAATCTGCAGGTAATCTACAAGTAGGTAGGTAAAATTAATTAAAACATTTTAAAATTTACGTCGTTTCTTTGAAAATACCCCGTGCGAAGTACGTGAAATTTTAATGCTTAAAAACTTATATATTTTTTGATTAATGTAAAATGCCTTAATTTTAAAAATATTTATATAAACACGTTTACAATTATCTAGAGTGATGTAAAAAACCGTGCATTGTATAATAAACAAACACGTTAAGAATTGATAATTCTGCGTCAAAATTGAACGAGCGACTAAAAGAGTTAAAATTTTTACACAATTTAACGTTTCGGACATCGATACTACGTTGCAGTTTCTCGGTAGTAACACAACTGTATATTGCATAAAAATCAGTTTTTTTATTTGTTTTTTTTTTTTTTTTTTTTGTAAACCTACCCCTAGCTGCTTACCTATCTATATATGATATCATATTGAAAAATTACACGAACGGCGAATCTTCCAATGAAGACGTGTCAATAACGTCGCCACTTATAATTATATGATTAAATCTAGCGATTTCTATCGACGTAATCGACGTATTTCTTCCGGGGTGTTATCGAGTAAATTGATTGCCGTCTTATTCGGGTGATTATGAAGTTTCTTTTTCTATTTTTCTGCTTCTTCGTCTATCACTTGCGATCCGTACTTTATGTTCAGTTCACGGTGGTTTTTGTTGCTTACCTACCGTGGATCATTGGCCGTCATCCGTAATGATTTATTTGACTAATGCTGTATTATCTCAATGTTGCTTTTGCCATTACAATCCATAATTGACAACCATGCCTCCAAATAGATGCTAGTATATGTTCGTATATTAATAATTTGTTATTGACAATTTGTAGGTACGGTTTATTAGCCAAAGCATCTGCCGGGTTTTTAAGGCTTTTTTTTTTTTAGTCTGGGTATATGTTTTCACCATGTCAGTCTTTCATCTAGATGTAACAGCGTTTTCCGCGGCCCATACGGTTCTGCTATATCCATCTGGGTATAACTGTCGGTCTAATTAGTGTACGTTATATGTTTTGTTTTATTTTCGTTTATATTAATTCGGCATTGTTTACACTAGATAGATATTTTATTGATTGAACCTTTGCACACTACGGTAACATTTCACATTAGTCGTAAGTAATATAAAAAAAAAAAAAAAAACATTGATATATATATATATATATATATATATATATATATATATATATATATATATATTTTCATATCAAGCAATACTGCTCATCGTGACCTCTCGTGTATTGCATCATGTACAACTGTCTCCAGCGACTTCTATTTTGACTGGTTTTCATTATCACGTTTCGGGTTTGACCATGCAGCGTTGTTACCGTGTCCGTCCACCGTCCACCGTCTCGGTTTGTTGGTGTTGTTCCATTTTACCGGTGCAGTTGAAATGTATCTTTCTAGACCGTCGTTTTCTTTCCTCATAACATGTCCGTAGTATTTTAAGATTTTTTCTTGTCAAATATCGGATAGCCGTTGCTTAATTCTTAATTGATCTCTAATCGAATTATTTGTGCGTTTTGCCGTCCATGGAGTTCTTAACATTCTCCGTCCCAAGTCCGCATTTCGAACGCATCGATTTTTCATTTATCCGCTTCTCGTAAGGTCCACGTCTCTGCTCTATATAGGAATAACCAGAATATAAGCTTGTTCACTAGTCTGGATTTTATTTTTCTATCAAGAGATCGGTCTTTCCACATCTTATGTAATCGATCCATCCCAGATTTTGCTTTTATTTATCTTTCGCATCCGCCATCGTCGGTAATCAGTCATCCGAGGTGTATAAACTTTCTTACAACTTTTACACTCGGTAGTGTCAGTAGATTTCTTGCTCTTTTATTTTTACTTATTACCACGATCTTTGTTTTACTCTTGCTAATTGATAGACCTACCTTACGGCTTTCTTGTTTTACTCTACTCCATAAATCATTCATTTCCTCCTCTGATTCAATTGTAAGCGTTGTATGGATATATATATATATATATATATATATATATATATATATATATATATATATAATGTACGCGTTTATATTCGGACGATTCGCATCGAATTACAATGCAACAATATACCGATATAAATGTGTAACGTTTATAAACAATTCACCTTTCACAGTATACTGACAAGTATCGTCGCTAGGATAATTATTATACTGCAAACTACGATTGGCGTATTTTAAAAAGGTTTCAGCCGTTCGTCTAGCTAGTGTACACGCCTTCAAGAACGCTTCTTTTTGCTCCTGATGTTTACTAATCAGTTGAGACATTTTGTCTCTGCCAGATCCGCCACAACACCAGTCTTCGTCTCGTTTGTATTCTTTTTCTAAACTATCCAATACAGAGCACACCTGAAAATCCAGAATATAAACGCTATTATTATTATTATTATTATTATTATTATTATAAAGTTTAGATTGTAGAATGTAGTGATTTTTTATTACTTTAATTACAAAAATCAGTTAAAATCGCTAAAACTTTATTCTCTTGAAATTCAATTAGCTTGTCGGCAATTACGTCATTATCAAGCGATATTTAGATTTAGATAAAGATAAAAATTTGAAAAGTAAAAACACAAAATATAAATTTAAATATAAGTTCACAAAATTTATAAATATAAAATGAAGAATAGATACTTAAAACAATCTGACAGTGACTGTGGTAAACAACACAATCAAATATCAGTAATATAAAATTTACAAAGCAGTAGCCAGAAAATAATTATTTAAAAAAAAATGGTTGAACAGTGAAAAAATATATTTTATAATTAGATAAAATAATTTCGGAATCACCGCGTACAATTTAGAAAAAAAAAAAAACGATTTATTAATAATAAAATAAAACAATATATTAATATTAATAAACCCGAGTTTACGTTCAACATGCCGCGCTCATCGTCAGAACTAAAATTCGGAAATTATTTTATCTAATTACGAATATCGACCGCGAAAATAATTTTAAAAATTCTATATTTTATAATAATCAAAGTCAATGGCCAGAAATAATACAATTTTTTACAATATACTTTTTAAAATTAATTCTTCCTCAAAATTTACTATTGAATTTAATAAATTATTTTTATCCCTTTCTTTTATTAATACCGAAAGATTCATTTCACCCAAAAATGCATAAATTAGCAACTTTAAGAAGTCTTATCAACAGAGCAAAATCAATTTTAACAGACAGTGATAAATTCAATAAAGAATAAAAACATTATGAAACAAATAGTAATAAGAAACAAATATTACCCTATTATAGTTGATCAAATATGGAATTAAAGTCAATATAAATACAGAAAAAGATAAAAAGAATTATTTAAGTTCAATAAATTATTTAGGAAGTCGTATACGTATAAAACAATTAAAATATTTAACAAATATAACATCGATTTAGCAATAAAAATACATTATTAAAATCAATCAGTAATAACAAAATAGAAGATAGAAATATATTAAAAAATTCAGGGGTCTATAAATTAAATCGTAATCAATGTGAAAAAGAATACATAGGGGAAACAGGCAGACAATTCATAACAAGATTTAAAGAACATTTAAAATGCAAGTAATGATGAAAAATCATTATTTGGAAAACATTGTATAGAATTAGAACACAAAATAAATAATATTAATCAAAATTATAACATTTTAACTACAGAAAAATATTTTAAAAAAAGAAAACTACTCGAAAAAATGGAAATAATAAAATAAGGGGATAAAAATAAGTTATTAAATTCAACGGTAAATTTTGAGGAAGAATTAATTTTAAAATTGTAAAAAATTTGTATTATTTCTGGCTATTGATTTTTGATTATTATAAAATACATTTTTTCACTGTTCGACCATATTTAAAAAAAAAAAAAAATTATTTTCTGGCTACTGCTTTGTAAATTTTAAATTACTTATATTTGTGTTGTTTACCACAGTCACTGTCAGATTGTTTTAAGTATCTATTCTTCATTTTATATTTATCGTAACTATTGTTCCGTATCACAAAGGTTCCTCTATTCATGAGACTTGTAAAACTTCGCGAATACATTACAATAATTACTGCTTTTATTTTTATCCAGTGTGTTAATGTGTTCATGTCATCCGTAAGAATCGTTAAATTATTACAAGTGTCCAATGTAAATCCTCCAGAAAATCTCGAAGTTTTGATTTACAAAATCGATATATAACAATTACAGATAAATTTCTACTATTTCCTAAACATAACTGCACATGTATAATATTTCCACCGGTAATTGTTAACTGTTTACGTTGATACTGTAAATTTTGTTTAATGTAAGCTATAACACCACCAGATCTCGCAATCATTTTGTATTTTTTTTTTTTTTTAATTTTATCTATGATGTATCTAGTGAGGTTAGATTTTCATCGATTATTACTCCTAATTACTTTATTTCATTCTTACACAGTACTTTTTGTCCTTATATTTTTATTATTTCGTCTATTTTTTCCTCAATTTTTATTTTATCTTTCTTCTTCGTTATCAGAACCACATTTGTTGTTTTCCGATTTAGAGTTAATTTTCCTAGTTCTAAGATACCGATCTCGTCATTTATGATTATTGCTTCTGCGGTATGTTTAAGTCCATCTATGAAAAGCAGATCATCCGCATAACTTATCAATTGTATATTATTCATTTGCCCTACTACTTTATGAATTTGCGCCATAGCAATATTGAAAAGTAGAGAGAGAGCACAGAGCCTTGAAGCAATCCAGCTGTAAGTGTGTCTGTTCGTATATAATTTGTTCATTACTGTAAAACCTTATTTGTCTATCTTTTAAAAAATGTTTAACTAGGGTAGTTAGACCTGAAATCGAATTTTGCTCTTGTTCTAAAATCGCAAACCACTTAATCCTATCAAAAGCTCCGCTAATGTCGAATCTAATTAGTATAATTATTTTACAACTGGTCTTGTTTCTATAGGTCTAAATTATCTCCATGCAAGTTTTTATGGCCTGTTCTGTAGGTGTTTTCCGTCTATATGCAAATTGGTGGTATCTCTTTTCCAACTTTGTTTCTAATGATTTTTTGCGTACACTTTACCAAGGTTCGGTAATAGAGTTATCGGTCTATAAGAATTAGGATCATGCGAGTTGTTATCTGGTATCGATCTTTCCAATGTTCCAAAAGTGTGGAAAATTTTTCATTAGCAAGTATTTATTGTATATTGTAATTAATAAATCCGGATGATTTTTATTAATAATTTTAATCATTTTATTTGATATTTCATCGTATCCGTGTTTTCTATTGCCGTATTCGTGCAAACCTCCGTGTAATTTTTAATAGGTTCGACAATACTCGGAAATAATTTGTTTTATATATTAATTCGTATTTTTCCATTTCCTCTGTTACTTCTTCGTTCCTATCATTTATTAAAGGAGGAAAGTCAAATTTTTTGTCACTTTCCGTAATTATTATTTTATATGGTTTGCTCCAAACGGTCGAATTTTCTACTAGTTTTTTCCATTTCCTTTTTATATATTTCTTTTATTACCGAATTTATTTCATCTATTATCATCATCATTTCTCCTCAACCGTTAGGTTGGTGGGCACCTGCAGCTAAGCAAATAATTTCCCGGCAAGAGCAGCTTCTTTTATCTTCGCATAATTCTGTTCTTTTATTACGGCATCCATAAATCGGGTTCTTGGTCTTCCTCTTCTTAATTTTCGCTTTTCCTTCCATTAAGTTTTTTAGCCATATGTCTGATTTGATGACCGATCATACTATTTCTTCTCTTTTCAATCGTGTTTATTATCTCTGATTGTTCTATTCTTTCGAATACCTCCTTATTTGCGATTTTATCCATCCATGATATTCTCAACATCCTTCGATAGCAGCAAACTTCAAAAGTTCGAAGTTTTAATCTTTCTTTTTTCCGTAAAGTCAATGTACAGTGGCTCAAGACAAAAGTTTTAACGAACAGCTTCCTTATGCGTAATGAACTAGTTCTCGATGTAATAAGCGTTCTTTCCTCCTTTTAATAAAAGCGTTTTTATATTATTTTTCTTACTTCTTTTTCTATTCGTCCGTTGGATGTTATTAAACTGCCAAGATAAGAAAATTCTTGTAAGATATTTCCATTGAGGACTATGTCTATATCTTTTGTATCATTACTTTTGCTTTATCTGCATTTACTTTCATTTTATATATATATTTTTTTTTTTTTTTTTTTTTTTTAATAGCGCATTTAACATAGTTACCTTTAAATATTCCCGCCTTTTTTATATCTTAGCTTAGTTAATTTTCTGATTGTTTTTAGGAATAATTTAATTTGTCGCAAACTCATTAGCTTCAAAATATGATAATGCGTAACCGAAAATCAGTTAGGCTGGAAAATTTTGTTCCTTTTAACTTTTAATTTCCGATAAAAACTTTATCGTAGTATATAGTCAAAAATATCAGTTACATAATATGAGCAAGCGAATTTGAGACGAGCAGAAGAAGAGGGGTACAAGATAAAAGAAAACGTGGCCGCTTTCATACGAGATAATCAGACGTGATCCAAATAGCTATTTGCTCAATATGGAGATCATTTTAAGCTCGTAATCACGGTATCTGTACGAGATATTTACGAATTAAGAGCAATATTTAACAAATGTTTGTTACGAACGAACGTTTAATTTCTTGTATATTTCTGTTGTGAATAATTGTATATAAACGATTTATTTTTTAACTTACAAAATGAACGTTAGTAATGAGCGAAATATTTGGTAATTTTAAAATATATCGATCATCTCGTTTAAACGTTGCAACACAAGTATGTGCAAATTATAACGAAATAAAGATCGTTACATTCCAACTACCTGTTCGGCTGTTTTATAAAAATTGAGGCTGGCGGTGACAAGTTTGTGTCGTTCTTCAGCTCCCGTAACCAGTTGCTGCCAACGTTTGGTCACTTCATGGGCAATATCGCGAACACGCGCCGGCTTATAATGATTAGCGTTGATCAGAGATTCTGCACGATGCTTCATCTGAACGGCAGCATTGTGAGTCGTCTATGTAATTATCAAAAACAGTCAACATTATTATTATTATCATCCAAAAAAATAGTAGTAGTATTGTAGTAGTAGGTTTTTTTTTTTTATGCAATTGTTATAAAATCCTTCGTTATGTCGAGGGAGCCTCGCTAAAGCTGTGTTCTCAAAGGTCTAGTTTACCGACGATTTTACTTAATTAACAAAAGCTGAACGAATAACCTTCTTAATATCGAGAAAAATTTGAACCGGTCAAACTTTATCGTTTAAGTGATCGATCTGAATCCCGGGTATTGACATGTGTGAACCTTACTTTAAATTCCCGCAGATCGCCGGTATTTTCGCGTGTTTCGTTTATTTTTATGGTATTTCAAAATAAGCGCAAAATGTTCGAAAACACAATGTTAACATTTGTAGAACTATATAGAAAGGACGATTGTCCTTAGAGCGATAATAAATAATCACCAATAGATGCAAGCGAGAAAACGCGTTTATCAAATTATACAGACGCGGCTGCTTTAAATATTTCGGGAATTTAAATAATAATAATAATAATAATAATAATAATAATAATAATAAAAATAAAATAAGACAGAATTATGTAGAAAAAAATTATATTTTCAACGGACTAAATTCAAATATACTTTTAAACTTTCTCGATTCATATCCATACACCGGATTTTTTTTTTTTTATTAGGTAATGTTTCGAAAAAATTACAGTTTTCATTTTTGAACACGAAATGAAAATTGAAATTGTTTTCGAAACGTTAGTAAAAAAAAAAAAAATTAACATGGTTTACACCGGAAAAAAAAACGTGAATGTAAGTACTTTAAAGTTTGAGAAAGTTAAAATAAGAAGTACACCACTCAACGCAGCTGTCAAATTAATTTCGGGAATAATATATTTTCGATTTTCAGTCGAAACGGAACTTATTCGAATCCAATTCAACTTTCGTTGATTAACCATAATCGACTCGTGAGAACGCAGCTTAATGAAATATAACTACATTCGTCTGTTCTAATATATATATTTCGCGTAACTATACGTTTACGTTGAACACTAAAATAGAAGTGAAAAAGAAAATATTACACGTGGGTATATATCAGCCGTTTAAAGCATTTAGGCTGACAGGACTATAGCGGTAGTGGGAAGTGATTAGATATGTCTTCAACAAAAAAAAAATAGATTAAATTATCGATAGCTAAAGTATTGTACGGAACTAAATAGAACTTATAAACGAACGTTGAATAGCGAAAACTGGACGCGCTAATAGGACGTGCGTCGCTATTTTTACATTTAAAAAAACTAAACCGGTAAAAAGTCGGATAGTACGGTTTATTACAGTAGGAAGTTGCGTGGACATGTCTTGTTCGTACACAATTAAGAGTGTAGCATCGATGATCCTAGTTTCACGTACTTAAGAAATATTTTAATAACTAATTGTTTGGTGGTGGAAAGGAACGCGGTTCGGAAGCTAATTGCCCGTAATTCGGGTATTGAATACGCGAGCTGGACTTCCAAAAGTCTAAAGAATGGAATATTTTTGTTAGGGTAGACACGAATAAGATTGAAAGCGAGTCGGAAGCTATTTGCATTTTTACGAAATAGAAATTAAAACGTCGTATTTTAAATGGAAATCATCAGAAATAGTACAAGAAGAGCTACGCAATCTATACGAAGCGCAAGAGGCATAATAGTATGTAGGATTTAAACAAGAAGATATTGGTGGAGAATATTAGCTCTTTTTGCGGCTCGATGTAAGAGAAGTAGCCAGCTAAAATTCGGAAATAGTCCGAAAATAAACGCGTACATTGAGGAAGAAAGTTTAGAAGCAGGTGCGAAACAACGAAAACAACAACGACGATATATTTTCGTAAGTTATAAACAAGAAAATATAACATGAATTACAAACATTGCGTACCGGGGATTACCGCAATAGCACAGTAAGAATATAGAGAATAAAAGAAAACATTAAATGCTGCAGGAAAAAAAGCAACAATGCAAAATGTCGAGTATATCGGAGAGTAGTTATTAATTATAAAACAAACAAAATATAACACCGTTTAATCACTAAAAGTTTTTTATCGCGAAACTTTTCGACAATTACGTCATTTTCAAACAATAAATATTACGTCTTTTTTTTTTTTAAATATTTATCGTGCGTGCTTGAAAATGATGTAATTGTCGAAAAGCTTCGCGATAAAAAACTTTTAGTGATTGAACGATGTTATATTTCGTTTATAATACATGTTAATATAGGAACTTAAAACTGCTAAAATATATTGTTCGCGTAGCGAGTTCTTAAATTAATACTATGTTTAAAAAAAAATAAAAATAATAAATTACAGTCATAGAATAAGATAACGATAAAACTGACAATAAGAACAAAACGTAAACAAATAAAAACGGAGACGATCGACTATAATTATCGAAAGCACAAAGTAGAGAGAATAATGAAAACAATAATTTATTAAAAATAATTTATAAATCGTTTCAATTACGGTCGAATGAAATTTCAATAACCAGTGACAATTATTTTATTTATTCACACACACACACACACACACACACACACACACACACACACACATATATATATATATATATATATATATATATTTAAAAAAATATTAACTTCCACGAATAAATCGATTATTTATTAACATTTAATTAAAAAAAAGAAATCTATTAAATTTACGTTACCGGTAAAATTGTAAAGGACATCAAATAGTCTAAGTTTCTAGAGATAACAACGTTAACTATCGACAATAATATTAACAAAATAGATCGACAATTAATAAATAAAATCCGTATCGAATTAAACGAAAATTACTACCTCAATGGCTACTTGAAATTTTTCGTGCCCCTTTTTAAGATGTTCCGCGTCCGCTAAACACTTTGGAATCATAAAACTCAACATTAACATTGATTCGCCATTATGAATCCAACTGACAACCTGTTGAAAAATTTATGGATACAATTATCAACATTAGTACATATTCATAACTATCAAACGTGTAGATAAAATTTAACATCCTACAATTTATCAATGTGATATATATAAAAAAAAAAAATCGATCTCCGAATGGCCTTTAACACGCAAAAACTCATACAATCGGGTACTATATATAAATATATGCATTTAGAATAAACTGATCGAAGGGAAACAAAACACACACATACATATATATATATATATATATATGTGTGTGTGTCATTCGAAAATCCGAAAACCAACATCGGTGACGAACATTAATGCAACAAGCCGTTATATGAATTATTATATCAACATCTAAGGAAATTAATATATATATATATATATATATATATATATATATATGCATAGCATTCGAAACGATGTATATACAAGAAAGCAGATATTACTTTATTCATCTATTCGATCCTAAATTCAACAAGTTGTTTTATTTATTGCTATTTAATCATTATATGTATTTGACTAGTCCGCCGTGATATAAATCTTTTCTGTCCTTTTAAATCTTTCAAACTTACACTTCGGATTATTAACGATCCGGTTTTAATCAACACATTCCCGAAATTACTATTTACCTAAAACGTAATTTTACCCGGGTGAGACACTTCAAATGAGATAATTACAAAAAAAAAAATCAACTAAGCCGGACATTAAAATTTAACTACCGATCTACCGTAGTTCTGAATAATAAATATCGACGTCTTGATAAATACGAGCAGTTTCGGATTGTGTATAAAATGCGCTTCCCGATCGCCAGCATGGTCATGTTCCGAAATTTCGAAATAACGTTAATCAGCTAACGTGTTCATTATAACACAATATAATCCAACAACATTATAACCAGATTAATAATATCGATCGTCTCATTAAAATATTCAAGTTATGAAGGAATATTCTAAAGCTTTCCGATTATTATAATAATAATAATAATTATTATTATTATTATTATTATTATTATTATTATTATTATTATTATTAAATGTTGAATATATTGGAGAGTATTGATTTTTATTAATTATAAACCAAACAAAATATAACACCGTTTAAATTGTGCGTGTTTGAAAATGACGTAATTGTCGAAAAGCTTCGCAATAAAAAACTGTTAGTGATTAAACGGTGTTATATTTCGTTTGGTTTATAATTAATAACTACTCTCCGATATATTCAACATTTAATGGAACCTGAACCAGGTTTGGAGATATATATATCAATTTCGATGAAGAATTATTTTTCAAAATCTGTTTTATAAATAAAATTTCTTGTAAATAAATCTAAAATTGAAATTACGTCAAGCTAGAGAAACATGTATATCAAATTTCTACGCGACGTCTACATATCATTCGTCAGTTTTATATATATATATATATATATATATATATATATATATATATATATATATATGTATGTATATATATATATATATCCATATGCATATATATATATATATATATATATATATATATATATATATATATATATATATCGTTACATATTTAGCTTCCGCATTCTCAAAATAACGGTATAATGACATCGACAACTTTAGCTCCTCGATTATCCATTTCAATTATTATTATTATTGTATTGTTTACATCGAACTAATTAAATTATTATTAGAATCGAATAATTTTTAACGCCACGACTCGATTCCGGACACTTTCCACCGGTAACAGAAGTCGTATACAATTTTTCTAAAACAAAATTTGATATTTGCCGTAATGTATCACTAATTCCGCAGCTAGAGAATTTGATTATAACTAGTCGAGCAGAAATTAAAAATCGCAATACCAAATATTTACAGTTGAAAATTAACTCTTGTTAAAATATCCGTTTGATAGCCAAATCCTCAAAATTACCAATTACACTTTAATGTCCGTTTAAGAACATATGACAACTGGCGATTGCGACATTAATCGAAGTATCGTAGAAATTATTACACGTAAATAAACGTTTTGTAGAACCAGAAAGAAAATCGTGTGTACGTACGTCGATTTCATTTAATCAAATTGTATCGCCAGAATTAATACGTCACTTATTAACACACAACGTCGTATACACCTTTCTCGCTTTTATACATACACACTCGCATGCGCCGCGTACGCTTATACATAATAGCGTTACAATAATTACGTTCCGAATAGCTTACATAGAACAGGAATAAATGTCCGTTCGTAATTTTAACAAATTCCTTCGGCACTTACTTCATTAGCGTCGCTTCTAAACTGGCACAAATGGATACATTGTTCGAATTTAACTCTTTTCATTTCGGCAATATCTTCTAAATCCATCTCTCTTTCGTGCAGAAATTCCAACAGAACCTGTAAACGAGTCTGAGCGCTATATTGACTGTCGGCCATTAAACAAATGCCCGAAGTTTCGAAAACCTGAAAACGAAAAGAAGAATGAGCAAAATTCGTCTTTTTACCGTACGTACGTTTCAATTAACGCGAATCAACATGATAATCGGTTAAAACCGATGTGGAAGCTGTTGTGATCACGTAAATAGAAAATCAGTGTTCATTCCAGCGAGATGAGAATGAAATATATGTAGGAATAGTATAGGGATGATCAAATTAAAATGATTAAAAGACAACGTGTTATCTTTTAAGAAAATCCAAAATTTGTTAAGTGATCGCATCTGGACACCACTTCGTTCGCAGACGCCTTGCAGGAGTGTCTGGAAGATTATCTGAGTGCATTCTGCGAACGTCAGGATTACTGCTGGCTCGGTACTTATCGAATAATCTCTTATACTGCACGAAATGTGTATCACTGACATACCTAATCTTGAGATCATTACGCAGTGTCAAAGTAGAAACATAAGGCGGAGTAGACGTAATAGTATACGGAGTATCATAGACTGTTGTTGTTGTATTCTTCGGAGATTGCAAGTATTTCCGTACAACTTTAAGCCATAGCGCCGAATGAGAGTAGTTCGTTTAGTCGTTTAGAACCGATTTCTGTCCTAATAACGGACGTAACGATTTTACACGGGTAATGACGGCTCTTCTAGTGTACGTCACATGTAGTCGCCGTGTAAGCATGTACATGTCGAGGTAACGTACTGAATTTGAAATGTCTATCTCGTCAATTCTGACAGACTACACTTTTTTATTTGTAAATATAACGTGTTGCAGGAATTTATTGCGATTAAACAGTACACGCCAATTTTGACTGAACCAACTCTAAATCAGACGGTACCGGGTAACTGCCGGCCCGTTACTAAATCGGTCCGAGCAATTAATCTGAAAATACAAATTTATCGTATTTATTTGTGTCGGTAAAACGAATAATAAAAATTTCCTTTTTTTCTCTCTTTTTAGAGTTCATTCCGATCGAGATAAATTTTTATTTCTCGCTTTTATTTAATTAGTATATTAAAATATTTTTCCTATTTAAATGATTGTTCGTTTGTTTTTTTTTTTTAATTAAATAATTTTCCTCAAAATCGTCTCCTTATAAAAACATTGAAAGTGATCCGACGAGGAAAAATACTTAATAATCTAAGACGATCGAGGAAATTTTTTAAATATTTTTCTAAACGCCCGTAATAACTGGGCGATTCGATATTTAAATTTTTATTACGAGTAATACCGGAAGATGGAAAATATTAAATTTCTCATTTATTATCGTATTTTAGGTCACGAATAATATCGGTCTCTATTTACACGTTATAAACGGTTCACTTCATTTAACGAAACTAGTCCACGTAGATGGAAGTAGTAACGTCGTAAAAAGTTTATTATTACTTTTTGAATTATTAATTAGTTAGCGCTAAATAAATATAAATCCGAACCAACATTCCCTGCGATAAAACCACATTTCTCTCTTACGCACACGCGCGCGCAAGTAGAAACGTATATGTGTATATATTATATTATATATATATATATATATATATATATATATATATATATATATACGTGTGTGTGTGCACGTTGCATATAGACATTGATTAATATTAAAACGATCGAATAGTACACATTCAATCTTTCAATTCGAACGAACATAAACGGGTACCTATTCTGATAATCATGGCGTAATTTTAGAATTAACGTACTTTATTCGCATCGTAATTTTTTCCTCGCGTTTTTATAATTTCAGCGGGGCGAGCATCGGCCCTCGAAAAGCCAAAAATCAAAAATTCCTCTTGTTAATCGCATACAATCCCATCTTTACCAATTATCACAACATACAGATTCAGTATCCGTCTTATTGGCTCCAAATCATAAGGAAATCGTAGGAAACGAAACGGTGGTCCTATTGTACCCCATTCTATATACTATGTTTCCCAACAACCTATAAAGCCTCGCCATCTTCAGTATTAAATACAGCCGTCAAATATTTCATTCATCATAGCTTGTACAGAAGTGAAACTCGAACCACCGTAACTTCTTTCTTGCTATCAAACCCAATGTCGGCTTCCGCAGATGCCAATTTATCCCGTTCCAACTATATAGCACACAGCAGGCTCCGCCTTGGTCATATATCACTCTCTCATGACGAAGTACTCCAACGTATCAACCGCCTTGATTATTTGTGTCTGTTTTGTTTACTCCCAAACCCGATCTCTTATTTGCAATATTTTACTATAACGCCCTACACTCCACCCCTTTCGACACACTATTCATCCGTGTATCCTATTTGGTTTTTCTCTCAAACTATTCCCTCAAGTATACCATTGCTTTCCTCTTCTAACCTCATCGACTACGTCCGATTATTAAATCACCGACACCGTAATAGCATCGATAGTTACATACGACACTATCAAAATAAGAATAAAATGAAACAAAAAAAAAAAATAATATAATTTCACCGCGATTTCTAATTAAACGACGCGAAAAAAAAATTAAAATTAAACTTTTGGACTATAAATAAATTTAATTATCGAACAGCGATTTCGACAAGTTGTGTCATAAATTTCGAAATAAACTACAAACTACTATTTAATGCTATTAACTTAAATATATATATATGTATACACACACACACACACACACACACACACACACACATATATATATATATATATATATATATATATATATATATATATATATATATGATTCGGTTATCTAATGCCAAAATTTTTATAAAATGCTTATAAAAACTACAAGCTATAATTAGCGGCTTCATTTCATTTTAAATCATTTCGTTTTCATTTTTGTACAATTATTTTGTTAAAATTTGTTTTCAAATCGCCTGTGTTCAAATTTGAAATTTTTTATTAACTTCTGAACAAAAACCGAAGACACGAATTACCAAATTATATCAAATGAATGCTTAATTATTAAATTTCTACAGCTAATAGTGCTGATCGGTTTAAAACATACAATTATTATCATTATTATTATTATTATTAGTAGTAGTAGTAGTAGTAATAGTATTAAACTAAATTATGAGTTAATTTCGAGATAAACTATAAAATGAATATATTCAATAATAAACGATAAATTAGACGATGATGAAGACATAAAAACAAGATGTGAAATAACACCGGTAGTAACTTGTGGACAGAAAAAAGAAAGGCGCAGCACAGTTTGAAGATGAAAGAATATTGGAAAAGGAAAAAGAAAATCTTATGATCATTGTTTTTTACCTGGTCCATAATTGGCCAAAAACGAATATATATATATATATATATATATATGTGTGTGTGTGGATTCTGTAAGGCAGCAACGGAGAGAAATTATTAGGAATAACCTTACTACGCACTGCATAGTGTAGGCGGTAATACTTTAGAGTTCTATTTGCATGATCTGAGTTCGAATATCAACAAGAACAACAAATAAAAAATCAAATCAAAATCAGACGTTCATCTATCCATTCAATCAGAACAATATTACTGGGAAAGTAAAGAAACCGAGAAAGGTAATAATAAATAAACAACCTGTACTCGGGATAGATTATTTGGCTGATTATCTGTGAAAATTTTTGAAGTTGACGAAGATCGATTAGGCGACATCTCGATATCAATTATCGAGTTGACGGGTTAATATTAAAATACTCGTTTTTGCCGGTATAAAATGTGTTCGCATGTAAAAATACCTGAGATAATTGTTCTCCTTGCTGCAACGCACGGTATATATCGTTTCGTATATGCGACACATTTTCGTTATGTATTTTCAAAAGATATTCCGTTTGTTCTAAATCGAAATCCGATTTCGGTTCTTGATCATCTCGAGACCACATTTCTATTTGAGACGAAACCTGCGTATGAATAACAAATCAAATTTCCAATTCCGAATCGAAATTAACGCTGTGCGCGTTGCGTATATAGAGTTTCGGCTTAATTTTAAAACGATCGAATAGTACTTATTCAATCTTTCAATTCGAACATAAACTCTATTCCGATAATCACACGACAGAATTTTAAAATCAACGTATACTTCATCCGCCGCGCATTTTTATAATTTCAGCTTCGAGTATCAGCCCTCAAAAACCAAACAAAAACGAAAAATCCTCTTGTTAATCTCGCAATCTATAATATAATTCGTTCAAATTTACATATATAATACGGAAAATCGCGATCTATTATTTCGACGTCTATTACACAGTAGTCGCGATCGTACTTACCCAGATGTATTTTATTCGCGAGTATTATTAATTAATCGATCGATCGATCGATCGATCGATCAATCGGACACGATTAAAAATTAACGCTTCGAAGTGCTGATGGATAAACGGTAAACCGATCAAAACGAATAAAAACGTCTCGATAGTAATTAAACCGATTTATCGCATTACTACGAAAACAATAACGAGTAATAAAAACAATCACCATTATTATCATCGACAACCGCTATCATCCGGGAGTAGTAGTAGTAGCGTAATGCGTTGACTTATTATTCCGAGAATTAGTAATATAATAAACTATACAGTGACACAGGCAAAATTAACTAAAACCGATCATTAAATTATTCCTCTCAATAATTACCGCAGTAAACGAAGTAAGTGATATACTATACACATACATATATATATATATATATATATATATATATATATATATATATATATATATATATATGTGTGTGTGTGTAAATAAAAGATCAATAACAAACGTCGAAAGAAAAATTTATAAACATCCGTAACCTGTAAATCAAATTATAACTAATTAATAAGTGATAGACGTAAATCAATTACATCTCATTCGCAACTTATATAAAATAAAACATAAAAAATATATAAACAAATAAATACTAAAAATTCATCTACTTCGAAAAACAACCAATACCGAAAAATTATATACGATTTATACATTAGTATTTCGTCATTCTACTTAATTTTGGAATTAACAAATAAATTATCGATATTTGAACACACACAGATACACTATATTCACCACGATGAAAGTCGATTAATTAATTTCGATAATTTTCGCGTAATTTTCGTGTTTTCATTAAATTGCACCATAAAATCGTTTACACTTATACGCTAATTGCGCAGTTCCGCTGTGGAGAAAAAAAAAGGAATTATATCCACATTCTTCGTGTCCTTGCGTTTAATAAAAAGTCTCGTCTTAATACGTTAAATAAAAAAATCGATCTATATATTACTGCAAACCGACTAAGATTAACACGTACGCGTGTCCTGTGTGATCTTACGTATCTTACTTTCCGTGTCCGGAAAACTCACGCATCAGCCCAGTATGTTGCCGCAAAAAATGACTTTGTCATTTTCCGACCACAAATCGCCTATATTACAATGTTTGTCCACACGGGCAGCATAGCATATTCACAAACGTTTGAATATCGCCGCAGTCGCATCTATATAATAGCCATTCTTTTAAACTAACTTTACACCGTGTCATCGCGGTTTTCAATCGGTTAAAATATTGCTAAATCTTCCTGGATAAATCGTGACATAGTGTCTAGTTATCTTGAAGACTCTGCGAGTTAGTTCCAGCTACGATCTTCAATAATCGCTCTCACGTAGATCTAGTTGTTCCATCGGTACAGAGGTTGTAGCTGTTCGTTCGTTCGTTCGTATAGAGCTAAAAGAAATATACTTAAATATCTATTTAGAGTCCAGATATCCATTGGAACCCGCTATTCGTGACGTTAAGTAATCCTTCTCTCCGTACAATGTTATACGACAGATCGATAAAAAGCGCGCACGTCTTTAGTTTTCTGTCATAACCTCTTTCTATGTAGAGTTGGTTAACGTAAGGACTATGTGCACAGCTCGGATTCTTTCACGACCATGGCAATTCTATTGTATATTTCGCGTTCTAACAATTTATACATAACAGCGTGACCGACATATAGAGTGGTACATCACTTCCATCATTTCTCCCGGCTTGATTATTTCCACAACTTCCGTTTCTTTAAAACGCTTTGACAGTTTCCCGATATTCCGAATATTATTGAAAAACGATGTTAGAAGTTTGCTTACAATATAGATTAAATAATTTTTCAAATATAGTAACTGCAACTCGAAATAGCTAGTCAAACACAAATAATTAGTTGAATTGAAATTAATTTAAAACTATCTACACAGAATCGTTCGCATCTTTTCTCACTGAACCATCACCAAAGCACCATATAAACCCCTGATGATGAATAAAGTAATAAAAAATTCGGTTCATTTTTTTAATACATCGATCAAACATTTTAAATTTAATATTTTACAAACGCGATAAAGCATGGAACAAATTTTGGATTTTCGAAGGAATTTAAAAAAATAGAGAGCTGGAAAATTATAACCTAAAACCAAAAGTTAATATTCTAGAAAAATGAGTCGTACCCGTTTTGCTGTATGAGCATGGTATATGAAAGCAGCACATATTGACAAAATTCGTCGTGTATAGAGAGCGATGGAGAGATCTGTACTAGGAATTATAGAAGAATTGACCGAATTTGTTCGGAAACTCTATAAGGCATAAAACCAAAATGAAGGACAGATGATCACCAACTTCCCATAGGAGATGGATGTACAGGAATAAGATTGGCAGTCAGCCTAAAATGGAACTGGGCTGATTACATAATTCGTCGGGATAGTCGATCGCAAATGTAACCAACTGGATTCACAATAAAAGAAGTGTAGGTAGACTACCGTTAAGGTGGGCAGACGACTTCAGAGAGAAATGGATTCTCTACTTGGTTGCGATTAAGCTCGGTAATATTGTAAGTATATTTAAGGCCTTCGGTCGATATTTGGCGAATTGAAAGGTTTATTTATTTATTTATTTATTTATAGTCAATATATGTAACATGTATATGTTATTTATCCAGTCAAAGGTAAAACCGTATTCATATATCTGATATGTTTGCTTAACATGACACAGTAAACTGAAACTAACCCGTTAAAACATTAACTTACTTCTAAAGCATCGCGTTCGAACATTCTTAAACGCATCGATAAGTCCAATTTGAGTTTTTTGCCGGCCCATATTTCTTCAAGTTCGTTTCGTTGTTTGTTCAATTTGTCTAACGAATTTTCAACAGCTGTTATTGAACCGGTAGAATCAGCCTCCGGCGATAATCCGACGCTTCTGTATTATGAAAACATAACGCGTAAAAGTACTAAACAAAATATTAAAAACATGGGAAGGGGTCATTAACGTACTTAATTTCCGGTGTGTTACAATAAATTGAAATATAAACTGATATCATTTTAAAAATGAAAAGTTACTTTTAGGAGAAGGTAAGAAAAAAAAATGGATTAAAGTTTTAATTTCGAAAATTTCCACGTCGCTACATGCAGAAATATCTAGAAGCCTATGGCATCAATAGCGTTTAGCAAGTTGAATAATATATTTTGCAACGAAGATATAACGATTGAGGTAAAGATTTAACGATTTTCCCATAAGAAGAGCAGAAACTTCATCAAAAAAGTGCAAACGTAACAAGAGAAAAAGAGAGAGTAATGTTGAAAATAAACGAAGTGTTCACTTAGATCAAAAAAGAAACGAAAGTAACGGTTACCTCAAGAACATATCGCCAAATGTAAGATAAATTCGGCCGGACACTTCGCCCGAAGCAACTAGTCGAAGAAAATTCTGCACTACAGGCCAATGGATCGCAATAGGAAGAAACGAATACCACTAACGTGATGGAAAGATGATATTTTTGAAAAAAAAAAAACGATGAAGTTAACATAGTCAGGTATAAGCAGAACAGGAATCGATAAAAAAACTTGGAGGCAATCTTCACCCAACAGTGAATTGACATAGGTGTATCGATATATATATATATATATATATATATATATATATATATGTTTATATATATATATATATATATATATATATTTATATATATATATATATGTATATATATATATGAGCGTAAAGATAATAACATAATTATTGTCGTTCACAAAATTTGCAAATATTCTATCTTTATCTGATCAATATACTTAAACAAAATTAGGTTTATGAATAATGGACTTCATTCGCGCGCACATTCACACACACCAGGTTTCAAACAAACCTCAGTTCTTCTAAGAGAGCTTCTCCTTCGGATATAGTACTTAGACACGCGTCCAAAGCGGAATCTCGATGATCTGCACACTGATCTAACATTCTCTGTATTGTGTCCATAGATTCCGGAATTTCTTCATAATAATCTTTTTCCACACGGAGTTCGTCCAACCAGCTTTCCAACTAAATAGATAAATGACAAAAACAAATTATGCATTTTACGGCCAAGATTTTTTTTCTTATTCCTTCCTTACCATAGTAAATAATAATTCGCCGTGTTGTTTCTATATTTAATTAGAAAATTAATTTTGACAAATATCCAGTAATTCCGTCATTGTTCGTTAGTTAACAGTTCTTTAAATATATAAAATGTTCAATTATATATATATATATATATATATATATATATATATATAATTTTTCCCTATATGGTACACGGAATGTTTCGTTATAAAAAAAAAATTGTCTATGTTCATAACAAGAAAATGTTCGAATTCGAATAATAGTGTGTAGGACACACATTCAAAATTATCTAGACTCATCTAAGAAGCGCTACTATTTGGAAAACTTAACACGCTAAAATTTAGAATTGAACGCCAAACATCGATAATACACTATCTGAAAGTAGTTTTTAGGATATGTTTTTTTTTATTTTTTTTTTATTTTTATAATTACAACTAGTCCTCCTGGACTATCCAGTAATTTTGATATAAGAGATATATAAAGTGAAGAGATTATCCGTCCAAAGACAGAAACCTCAGAAGAAATGAATAAAATGATAACTTAATAATTTCGTAAGGCTTATTCCGTTTCAGCCTTCTTGTGTTATATAGGTTGTCTAATATAATAATTGCTATCGTATTTCTGTCTTCGTGACGAATATCGTCTAATTTCGGCAATTACAGTAAGAACGTTTATATGCAAGTCGTCGTTTCTTATGAACCCAAGGCGCATTCGTTACTACACGAAGTATGTTGTTTTGTCATCTTTGAATTATTTTAATGTGAGTGGTTTTTGCACAACCCCACAATTGGGCGCCGTAGCACCAAGTTGGTTTGATAATCGTTTTATAGATTATAAATTTATTGCCTATCGTTAACGTCGAGTTTATTTCAATAAGCTAATACACGAAAGCTATTAATCGATTAATCCCTTTCTTTTTAGCAACGATGTGCTGATAAGTCTCTGATCAAGTACCATGCCTAAATATTTGGTCTCATGCAGCATTGGTATTTTATTATGGTTTAACTGGAGCACTGTTTGTTTTTCTATTTGTGAATATTACGTGAGCTGATTTATTTTCATTTATGTTTATTATCCACTTTTTTGTCCAGTTATATATCTGATCTAGGGAATTCTGCAAGTTTCTAGTGACAACGTTTTCGAAGGTATTCGAAGCTAACACAGCAGTATCATCTGCAAAAGTAGCAGTTAGTGTGTTTTTTGTAGCCGGAAGATCAGCTGTATAAAGTTTGCAAAACAGCGTTCCCAGAACACTGCCCTGAGCTGGGTATAATTTAGATTCTTCTTCGTGAACTTTTACTTTGAAAAATCGTTCGTTTAAGTAAGAACATTATCATTTTCATAAATAACTTTTCGAAGATTTTGAATAACACAGGCATTAGCGATAGTGGTCTATAAGACGAGAGACGTCGTTTACATGCTTGCCAGGTTTAAGCACCATAATTATTTGAGCTATCCTTCATTGAATCGGCACATACTTTAGTCTGAACATAGCATTGAAGATATAAGTAATGAACAATATTCCGGTAGCAATTTTAAGATATCGGCTGTTATTCAGTCATAACCTGGAGCTTTGTTCTTTTCTAATGTCATAATTTCATGCCACACTTCCTTTGGGGATACAGATTTAATGCATTGTTGATTATCTGGAATATGTTAGAGGAACTCTGAGATCTGTCGCTCGTGCTTACTTTTAGGATCAAGAGAATGTGGCTGGAGGTGTTGAGCAAAGATGTTAGCTTTTTCAGTATCACTTCTTGCCCACTGGCCTGCTACATTTTTGACAGGCGGGCTGTGCTGTTTTACCTGTTTAATTTACTTAGTTACTTTCCAAAGGGAGTACTTCTTGTCACGGGAGGCACTCAGACTCTGCAGGAAACTTTGCAAACTTTTATTTCTTTAATTTTGCAGAAGGTTTCTTAACTGTCCACTTATTTGATTGTACAAAGTTTTCTCACGCGGATGCCTGGTGTTGTGTCATTTCCTACGAGCTCTGCGTTTTTCAGCTAGTTTTTCCTTGATTACCATGGAGTAACTGGTAATAACATCAGTGATCAATGTTTCAGTTGGCGTGGAATTCAATGCTGCGTTTTGAATGGTTTTTTTAAGAGAATCGACAGTTTCTTCCAACTGTTTAACAGTCTTAAGCTGAGTTTCAAGATTTATATTGTTTGCAATTAGCATATTGAAATTATATATATATACATATCTGCATGATGGAAAACTATCCAAGAGGAACTACTCCAGTAGGTAACCTAACAAGAAAATCTACCGTCACTAGGGCGATCATATTCTGGAGTGCCCGGAACAACATTTTAAAACTGTCAAAACTGAAGACAAAAAAAGAAATATTTTATCGGTACATTGAATATTAATTCGATGCTGAAGACGGTAAGTTAAACAAAAAAAAAACTAACCAAAGTGTTAGATCAAATGAAGATCCGAGTAATATCGCTGCAGGAAACACGGGGTTTACTGATGAATATGCAATGGATTCGGTAGAACATAGAATTTTAAAAAAAGGGGGGGAGAAAGGTTGGAATCCAGCGAGAAAGGAAATTACGCACCTTGGAACTGCTTTTGTTGTGAATAAAATTATATTAAGTTTAATGAAGGCGTTATTAACAATTATATACATACACGTAAACATATATTCCGTTGGAATATTTTCCTGAGTACAAAGCCAATTAGTTCTTTTGGATAAAAATGTTATCATGTGTATATATACTTGTTGCTGGAATGTTATATATTATTCTTGGTATTAATGTTATGTAATTCGTCATATGTAATATAATGTAGTTTTAATCTAATGCTAAATATAGTTTTGATATATATGTTTTATATGTATTAAGATTGTAAATATAATTCAGATTAAAAACTATGTTTTTTAATCTTAATAAAATAACATGGTAGCAGAGGTCCGTGGTTCGCGATAACAGTTTACAGTTAACGTTGCGTAATATTTTTTTTTCCATCTATCGTCAGTTTGCGTTTAATTTACCTTTTTAGAACACGGGTTTAAAATATAAGTGTTGAACATGGATCAACAGTTAATAACAATTCCGAAATTGACGTTAAACGGAAATTACTTGTTGTGGAAAATACGAATTTCTACCTTCCTAGAAGCTAGTGTAAAGTAAGAAACGTTATAATTTCCACCGTAGATGACGAATTACTACAAGTAATCGCAAATTGTACAATAGCAAGTGAAATGTGGAAAAAATTAAACAATCACTTCACAGGGAATGTTGAAAATAAAACGTATTTAATCTATAAAAAGTTCAGGTATGTAAAAATAGAAGAAAATGAAACAGTTGAACAATTTATCAAACGGTATGACGAAATTATAAAACAGGCGTCAAATCTTGAACTGAAGCTTGATCAAGAATTCGTTTTCATGAATTTATTTGCGGCATTAGAAGCGAAAGAAGACTTGAAAACAATAATCACAGTACTTGAAAATGAGACTGAGATGAATTACTAGCAGGTAAAAACTCGACTAATTATCGAAAGTACCAAAGGTAAGTCAATAATTTTACCTAATCTCGTAAATAATAATGTAGCTATATGCAACATAAAATGTAATGGTTGCGGAAAAATAGGCCATAAAGTTGCAAATTGTTATTTTAAAGATAAGTTTCTGCATAGAAGAAAAATTGTGGAATGAAGCATTATATCATGTGGTTTTTACTTTAAATAGAAAACCGACAAGTGCAATAGATAATCAAATCCCGTTTGAATTATGGTCTGGAAAAACTGTTAAATATAAATATTTAAAACCTTTTGGCTGCCTAACTTATGCAATAATAAATAAACAGTTTAGAAAAGGAAAATTGTCTGAAATGAGCAAAAAAATGTGTCTTCCTAAATTATACACAAAATGCATATCGCTTACTAGATTTAAGTAGAAATACAATTATTGTCACAAGAAATGTAAAATTTATTGAAAATGTGTTTCCATATTTGGGCTCAATATACAAAGGGAGTCTTCAGAAGTATACGACAGGTCAGATACTGTTCAAAATCATGAAATATATAAATATGTGTTACGAATTATTGCTTATTTGAAGAAAACAATCGAGGTTGGTTTGACCTTTGACGGAAATTCAGAAGAACCCATTTTAGCTTATTCAGATGCATCTTATGCTGAAGATGATGGAACCGAGGCTAAAAGGAAATCTACTACAGGTTATATCATATATGTATATGGATGTCCTGTCATATGGCGTACCAAAAAACAGACATTAGTTACTCTGTCAAGTACAGAAGCTGAATATGTGGCACTGGCTGATACAGTAAAGGAGTTAATCTGGGCTAAAGGATTACTACAAGAGATCGGGATCAAAATTGGAACAACTGTTGTGTTTGAGGACAATGTAAGCTGTATCAAAATTGCAAAGTCCACTGACAACCTAAAACGTTCAAAACATTTTGATGTTCGTCTGCACTTTATTAAGGAACACATTGAACAAAAGAATATCGATGTACGTCACATATCAAGAGAATACCAAGTAGCAGACTTATTTACCAAAGCTTTAGGAGATCAGCTTTTTAATCGGTTCGTTTCTAGATTAAACCTTAGTCATCAAATATAAATGTATTTAACGAATACTTGGCTTTGAAGGGATGGTGTTGGAATAGTTTCCTGAGTACAAAGCCAATTAGTTCTTTTGGATAAAAATGTTATCATGTGTATATATACTTGTTGTTGGAATGTTATATATTATTCTTGGTATTAATGTTATGTAATTCGTCATATTATGTAATATAATGTAGTTTTAATCTAATGCTAAATATAGTTTTGATATATATGTTTTATATGTATTAAGATCGTAAATATAATTCAGATTAAAAACTATGTTGTTTTAATCTTAATAAAATAACATATTCTTTTACACATTATCGAAAACTTATGTAATTTCTATTATGTTTACGACTATAACGAGTTGTATCTTTATTATTATTAACTATTCATATAATTATTTATTTATTTACTTATTATATTACATAAAGAAATATAATAAATAAACAAATAAATTAATTAATTAATAGTTAATAATAGTACCTTTAATTTATAATTATCGAAGCGACGGTAAAATTGTTTCGCTAAGACACCAAATTTATTTTAAATCAAAAATCGTTCGATTTATAGTGTCAAAATGTAAATAAAAATACTAAAAAATAACAAAATAAAATAATAAGAAGTCTATATATATATATATAATATATACATATATTATATATAATAATATTATATATATATATGTTATATATAATAATATTATATATATATGTTATATTATAAAAATTTACCTCTTTTTCATGCGTATAGAAATGAACAGCTAAATCTAATCGTCGTCGTCTTTGTTGCACCCTAGTAGCGAACGATGTGACTTGTGTTTCCAACTCATGGGCTACCGAATAAATATCTTCGGCATTACATTCGCCAGTTTGTGCCAATTCGTCCGCAGCTGATAACAGTTTTTCTGCATTGGTGTAAGTATTCTTTATTAAAACAAAGAAAGAGGTATAAACAAAATTAAATAATAGCAATAAAAGTTATATATACACACACACACATATATATATATATATATATAATATACTGATATGCAAAAATACTTATATATGACGCTGAATGATTCAAAACACTGTAGGTTTAATTTCAATACAACTCCTTCTATAGTATAAACAGAAAATCTGGTCGACAAATACTTAACTTCCCAAGGGTATCTGAACCGTTCCTGTATAATGGCCGCTAAATAATTCCCTTTTTATAGAACTTATAATACGTTAACAGTTTGCCCTCTATCAAAAGAAGTTTCAAGAACCCAACGGAAACTGACAGTTCACCGAGCATTCACATTAAAAGAAAAAAAAACACAATTAAATTTTGCAGCTGCTTTCTCTGATTTTGTAGGACACACAGATATATTTTACATATATTACACGCAACACACACACACAGGCATATATTATACACTATATATATATATATATATATATATATATATATATATATATATATATATATATATACCGCCTGTGTATATGGTGTCCGCGTAGAAATATATATGTACAATAGATATATTTGCGGGTATACATGTATACATATCAAATCCGTTAAAATTCTAATAGCTGTACATCAAATACTATTTTACCAATGAACAGATTTACTGTTAATATGTGATATGAATATTTCATTATTTTATTTGTAAATTTACGAAACGGTTCATTTAATACATATTAATCAATCATAAATTTTAATTGTCAGCATACAATATAAAAAATCTGACAAAATAAAAACGATTATTTTTTTCTGTGACTAATTTTAGAACATTTCCGCTCGTATTACTATTCAACTACCTCCGTGCAATAATAATGAACATAGGTGGAAGCAAAGAGGAAATACGCAGGCATCTCGCTGTGTAGCGAGAGTAGCAATGACCAGGCTTAATAAAATGTGGAAAGATACATGCACAACAAAATCAACAAACTTAAAAAATAAAAGCCAACGAAAAGCGCATAAACGCCTTCGAGTGCCCGTGTACATTAATTATAAAAATGGATACCAATGTACAGAGATGAAGAATATATATATATATATATATATATATATATATATATATATATATATATATATATATATATATATACTAGCTGACCAGGCGAACTTCGTATCGCCCCACAATCAATAAATGTATAAATTTATTAGCTGAAACGCGGTTTTTTCGTTTCATCCGATAGATCGCTTTATTGTTAATCATGTGAATCATAATTATTAACAAAAATCAGTTTCTTTTCATTGTAGTGCTTGTGATATACGATGTTTTTCGTTTAATTACCTGGCGCATAGACAAACAAATCTGATGGTTTTCCAACACGGGAACAGGCAACATACAATTGACCATGTGAGAAACATGGGTTTTCCAAATGAATACCACAAACACTTAATGATTGCCCCTGGGACTTGTTTATGGTCATAGCAAAAGCAAGCCGCACTGGAAACTGTAGTCGTTTAAACTCAAATGGCACATCAGTCGGAATCATTGGGATGCGCGGTATGAGAACATCTTCTTCTTTATACTTGAAAGCAATTGTTATATTGTTGGATATTTTTCAAAAAGTGTATGGAATTTGTTCCTATTCCTGAAACCAATGAGTACAATGGCTCTGTTGGTGGATCCAATGGTATCAATTTAACTTTACCATTTGCGCAACACAATCCATTGGCTTCGTTTTTGTATTTCAATGCCTTACAATGTGAGCAAATCGAGTTCATTGGACCAATAACAATACATTGGTAATTACTGTAGTCAATTGACACATCGTAACTGAAAGCAGCTTGATTCAAACTTGAATGTCGCGCTCGCGCTCCACGCATTTGTGATATCCAAATTCTTTTACATCGGTAATTAACTTGGTTTGTAGCATTTCGAGTTCTTCTACCTAAATTGCTTCGTCTTATAGGAGGCATATCAAATATTGATCATAGGTAACTAAACACTCTGCACAAAACACGATATACGAATTAATGACGTGAAAACTGATGCATTTTAAAACAAAATAAATAATATCGCGAAGCCGACCAAAGAGTTTCGGAACGCGAGATGTATTATACGAAAAAATGACAGCACGAAAAAATGAATGTTAGACAATTAAAAATTTTAAAAACCTTATAAACACGAACACGATTCAGTAATAGCCAATTATTTCTTCTAAAATTAAAAAGAATATCATATATAAAAGTAAATGTAAAATAACTGGCTATAAATATATATATTTACCCCCCTTCAACCCCCAACCACCCTGAAATTTTTTACGAATTTTTCTCGCCGTAAAAACCATCCTTGAACTTCAACGAACATTTAAAAACAAAATTGGCCAAATTGGTCCAGGCGTGTTTTTCGTTACGATCGATAGGTGTCGAGCTACCCTGAATCTTTTTTTTAAATTTCGATCATTATATATATATAATTAACATTGGCCCGTGCTAAATGCATTGTAGTATCGGCCGGCCAAAAATTGCTGGCAGAATTTTTAAAAATCGAAAATGAAATTTTCAACTCGCGATTTCTCGATACCGGTTAATTTTTAAGACATTTATCTAATAACATAGATTATAGATCTCCACGTCTACTTTCTTTTAAGACCAACCCAAACCCTTTAGCTACCATAGAGGCTTAAAAAAGGGCCCAAAACCCCAAAACCCTTTAAGCGCGATTTTCTCGGCGATTATTCGATATAAAAATACGGCAATACCATCGTTAGACGCGTCTTTTAATGAAGAATAACTTTCATTAAAGCACTATTTACAAAATTTCGAATCGTTCGCGAATTATTGCGAAAAAATCGAAATTTCGAAAAAAATCGCAGTACACCCTTTTGAAATTTTCGGATCGGGTTAGAAATTTTTTTTCGCGGTTTTTTCATTTCATCCGATAGATCTTATATAGCAACGACTATATGTAAAGTCGGAATCGTTTAAAAATCTTTACGTCGCTCGCTATGCCTTGCCAAAGGTGGCAGGTCATCGATTTTCAAAAATTCGTAGCTCGACACCTATCGATTGTAACGAAAAACGGTTTTCTGTTTCGTATCGGTCATTTTAATATCTACCAAATCGATTCTATCGAAATTTTTCCAAAATCGAAATTTAAATAATTTACCCCCTTCAACCCCCTAACCACCCTGAAATTTTTTTTCGAATTTTTCTCGCCGTAAAAACCATCCTTGAACTTTAATGAACATTTAAAAAAAAAATTGGCCAAATTGGTCCAGGCGTTGTTGAGTTATGCGCTTACAACATTTAGCGATTCATTTTTATATTATAGATATATATATATATATTTGGCTCAGTTTTCACCATTTGGCCAGTTTAGGTGAACTGTTCGGACTATAAACTTATATTATTGGCCTTAATAAAACTATATAATCTACACGCATCCAAGGAGATAGGATCCACCATAATTTCTTCAAGTTGTATTGGAAATAAGGCTGTTTGTATTTTTGTATTTTGGGCAGGACCAGATCTGATGTTCAGTGCTATCTTCGATATTACATATCTCACAAACTCCCATTCTGATGATCCCCAATTTGGCAAGATGACTAGGTGAACAGTTATGACCACTTTTTAGTCTGACAAACACAGATACAAAATCTTTATGGAGAAGATCCCCATGTTTAAACCAGGGCTCTTTTGGAATTGACTTTTGGATAGTGGCGTATTTTTTACCTTTTAACAAGCTTTGAAATTCAAAATACAATTGAAAAGAACGGTACAACATTTCCTTAAGCTTCGATATTAATTGTCTCCATTGTAGTTTAACGTGCTTCTCAATAGCTGGAATTAGATCCGCTACCTCATTTCCACGGACACCACACCACAGTGGGCAGGGACCCACTTAAACTTCACCTTAGTTCCACGCTTGTGAAGTTGCCAAACCCACTGTCTTATTGATATCTCTAATATACTCATTGAAAATTCCGGGAGTCTAGATAGTTATAAAAGAACACTCATGGAGTCAGTAAGTATTAATATATTTTTTTTTATATAATCTAATAAAAGAAACAGCCTCGTATATGGCATACATTTCCATAAAAAATGATGAACTTGCATATGGTATGCGGAACAACTTAGATATGTTTCTACTGTGGCAAAAAAAGCGGCTGTATATCTCTTTTTAGAATGTTCGATAGAGCCATCGGTGTAAATAATTTCATAATCGTTGTACTCCTTCTCCAATACTGACTCGACAATGGAATTGTTAACGCCATTTGGTAGACTTTTCTATATATTTAAAAAACTAGTATCTACCTGTAATCTAGACTGTAGTATCTGGAAGGAAGTCTTATAGAAGGGATCTAAAGACTTCTGTACTAAACTTATCTCGTGTAGTTTGTTACGACTATGAATGAATGGAAATAAATTTTTACCAAGCCAATATTTATTATTACGTGCTTTGTACATACGACTAAGTTGTTTGTTGATTATGTGAGGGAAACGCTGCCTGACTCTAAGGTAAAATTTGTCGGATATAAATTTCTGTCTTTATATTTATATATATATATATATATAAATATATATATATATATATATATATATATATATATATATATATATTGTGTACATGAACAAATAAAAAAGTTTTCTAAATTGTTAACAATTCGCGTTGAAATACGAAGTGAAACTATATTTTAAAACTTATAATGTCACGGATGTGCCGATCAGAACATAAAAATAAAGTTTATTTTAATTTGTATCTGTCTTCAGCACGACCACACATAATATAACACAAATATATACATACATAAATAAATACACACACACACACATATATATATATATATATATATATATATATATATATATATATATAAATTATCTTGAATGAGAAATAATCTAGCTGGCGGTTTATCAAAACCTGGAAGGAAAGAATTTCTAATCACAAAAGATTAAGTGTCAGATGCTTCGATAAGTGTCATACAATAGTTCTGAAGACAAAAGCATTATTTTAAAATCCAGTGATTAATGAAGAAACGCCGATGATTTAAAAAAATTTTAATAATAACATGGATGCAACGCGGTGACGAAATTAATCGAGGAGAAACACCAGATGGGTATCACACATTTTTTAAAACATAAAACACATTTCGTAATTACCTGCACGGTTTTCATAAACTTTTTTAAGTAGAGCATATTTTGTACGATGTAATACACGAGCAGTTAGACACTGTATTGTGTACAGTATCAAATATTAAGTTTAAACGTTATGTTTGATCTTGAACTAATTTGATATTTCGTTTGGTTTTAAAAAGATACTAGACACAGTCATCAAAATAGCTCATTCACGAAAAATTCGGATAGCAATTCGTTATTTAGCAGCCATTCTTATATATATATATATATATATATATATATATATATATATATATATATATATATATATATATGTGTGTGTGTGTGTGTGTGTGTGTGTGTGTGCGCGTGAAAAAGTAAACATATATAGGTGAAAAGTCTTAATCAGATGATTCCAGTAGTATCTCAATGAGAAAATGTAAATTAAAATTAAACCAATACGATTTTTTTATAATGAGGTAAAATTGAAAAATAATATGATAAAAGTAAATTTTTCATTCCTTATTAAAAACAAATAGAAACAAATGAACTTCCTAACAAAAGTAAATATATATATATATATATATATATATATATATATATATACACACATTCAAATAATATAATAAATAAGGATTCGTGTAACATTTAAGAATTTTGGATCTACATCAAATGACACTGCTTTTAATTGCTGTAATATAAGAAATTCTATAGCGCCGTACATGGTCCTACAATCAAAACATCTAATAGTATCAATAACGGGGATGGCTTTCCGCTACGAGGCTATGAAGATATAAACACTAGATGGATCGAATAAACAACGAAGTAGACTGAAACGTGGTTAATAAAATTACCGATTACTCGATTAACCTAAACGTAAACGAAGATACAAGCCAATTAAGAAAACTGGCACTGATGGTTTACCGGTTGAATTATATTAATAAGGAAATAAGTATAGTTATAAAATTAGACCATAAATGAATATAAACAAAAATTCGGTTAGCAGAAAATGTGTCAAATGATTACCGAAAATCTGTAATTACATATATACAAATAGAGAAGTGAAATTTGATCGTAATAATTATCGTAGGATATCTTTAACAACAATTTCGAGCAAAATTATGTTCATCATTCTAGCTCATAGAATTAATCGTTAATGGTATATAATACTTGAAAAGCAGAAAATAGATCGCAAAAACGAGAACCACATATTTGATATTTATTCTGCGATAAAAGAAGAAAAATATCTAGAACAAAAACAGGACCCTACATCTAGAATTCGTAGACGTAACAAAAGCACCGTCGACTCTGTAAATAGAAATGCGGTATGAAGAATTTTTTTTCTTTTTTTTTAATTTGGATGTCCAAAAAAAATAATTTAATTCATTCCTTTTTACTTGAACGACATATATGTAATATTATACTCGAAAAAGCAGACCACGTCGAGTTCTTATGTAAACACTGGCGTTAGACAAGGAGATGTTTTGGCGATAATTCTATTTACATTTCTCACGATTGCGATGATGACTCTTGTAGATCAACAACTAGTACAGCCGTAATATCGGTATGAAGTATCGTCTAAATCTCAATCAATTAAAACACCATAGGACAAAGTCAAAATGGGTTACACGTTAGACCATTATTAACGCGATTTGTCATACGAATGGAAGACAGCCTCCCGTAAAAAAAAAAAAAAAAAATATATATATATATATATATATATATATATATATATATATATATATACTGTTAATATAATGGAGATTTACACATCAAGGCGGACGCGTGCTAGACCACGCAAGAGATATAAAAATCAGATACGAAGAATTGGAAATAAATGGTAAAGAACAGGCTAGAGTGGACAACCCCATCTGCTTCAAAAACACTTCAAACATAATCTGGAAAATCGAAACAAGCAATCACGATTAAAAGCTCCGAATACGTTCGTACTTTGTAGCAGCTCTATACGCACACGTCTAAAGCACGTTCTATACTCATCTCGCACCTTCGAAATCGCAGTTGATTTTCTTACTTATTTTCTTATTTTTCATGCAGACGAGACTATATCGCGATATACATTTTAAATTTTACATCGTAGCGTTTCGTATCGCGCATACTTACGCCGAATAAACCATAAATAAAGATCACAATAGAGAAAAAAAAAAAACCGTCCAAACTGAAATAAAACATAAAACACTTATACACTAAATATAGGTACGGAGAAATTACGCTGTCGGAAAAACGATCGTTTTATCAGAAGTTATACATCACCGAACGACAGTGTCGCATAGTAATACACGTAAGATAACAAGACGAAGTTTTTTAGAATTAGAACAGGATGCTAACGAGCATAAATAATTGAAAGTAACACACACAACTGTCTATAGAAACCTAATGCCAGACCTCGCCCATATTGTTACGTATAAATACTAGTGAATAAATATAAAGGCCATTACCAGTCGGTTTAATAGCAGACCCCTCGTTCGTTTTTATTAATATCAATTATTACAATTATTATTATTATCACGATGATAATTGTTAATATTATCATCATTTTCGATTTTTCTAAGCACGATGTTGATCTTTCATACTCTACACGACAATTATAAAAACAGCTTTGACAATTAGGGTCGTATAAATAGGGAGAATAAGCTGAATTTTCGATATTAAATTAACCATGTAAAACGATAATGTATAATAAAACAGTAATATCGGTCGTAAAGAAATAAAACTAATGGCAATAATATGTTTATTATTATTATTATTAATTATTATTATTATTATTATTATTATTATGGCAAAATGTCACGTATCATCTCTACAAAATCTACAAAATTCAATTTTTCGTCAATTAAATCGTACATGTTTAACTGACACGTTCATATTAACCAGCGTGCGAGAACTGTATAAATTGCATCTGTTAAATTTTGTTGCGGAACACAAAAATAAATCCCATCTATCATTCTACGAAGGAAACACAAGATCACGAGGTGCGAATGTTGTTCCGCGATTTATTAAATCACGAACTCGTACGCAAGCTATTTATGCAACAGCCGTTATGTACAATAATACTTAGGCAATTAAGAATAGATTTATGAAATTATAAACGACGGAGAAGAAAACTTTTGATCGAATTTTTTATATCTGTAAGAAATGTGGATCACATCCTACGATAAATGTACGGTGGTGTATCTCCTTATGTTATTTTATCAACATATCAGCTCTCGTATACAGCATGTTCGCGATATATGTATGTATGTATGTCAGTAAAATTAGTGCGTTCAGTCATAAAATATTGTTGTTTATGTTTTCTACTTATTACATTGTGGTTTCAAGTATATGTGGGCGTATATGGATAAATATAATGTTTCGCGACTATAAATTAAGATTATTATCATTTTTTTATTTATTTATATGTGTATATGTATATACGTATATATGTGTATGTATAAATATAATATTTTATTTAAATTTTTTTTTTGTAAGCCTGTTGTTCGCGCATTATTGCGCATTTACAGGTATTTTTATTTGATATTTATCATGGTGACTATAAAAATGTGCATAGTAATAAAGATTTGATTTGATTTTGATTTGATTATTATTGATTATAAAGATTATAAAAATGTGCATAGTAATAAAGATTTGATTTGATTTGATTTTGATTATTGTTATTATTATGATTAGGGTTTAGCTGTACATACCATTCAACCACCGAAAGATCAAAAAATAAATCATAAATAAATGTAACGAACGAATTGGATTTTAAACTAAAGAATGAGAAAAAACAAATAAAATATTAATACAGCAAGAGGGGATAATCATAAGAAATATAAAAAGAGGAAAAGCAAAATTACTATGAAAACAAAAACCAACTGTTAAATTATGATTAATATTCATGAATTTATTATACTATTAAAACAACGAACATCCGAAGATAACAAGGATAAGATACAGTAGGGAGGGAAAACACCAAGAGAGAATAACCTTATCGAGCAAATATATATATATGTTCGAACCACCTACAACTGAAAAAATAAACGGTTAATATCTTCTCTAAAATTAACGCTACTACGATCGGTACAATGAATACGAGGATTTAGAAGATTGAAGAGTTCAAACTAGAATGACCAGGACGTAGTCTACATAAGACGATGATAACTCCGCGGAGAGTTGTAATCGGAATAACAGAGGGAATGTGTTGAAACGAGGGTACATGGGGAAATTCAGTTTGAACAATACTATAGGTTTTACCTTTGAAGAATTTAAGTATACTTTCAACCCAGCCAGTTTTAAAGGTCCTTCTAATCATGTAATATAGGTCGCTAGGTGTATGGAAAACGATCTCCCCGGAATTAATAGCACTTCTCGCCAAAGTATCAATTTTGTCATTCATGGACACGCCACAACGACTATATGTCCATAAAAACTTCGAGTTACCTCCACGTTGAATAATAATCAAGCATTTCTTCGCCTTAATTTTCAACGCGAAAGGGTGAGACTTATTAATTAAATTCAATTCAATTTTATTATTATCGTATTTCGTTAAAAAGGTTTTCTTACAAGTATATAAATTAAAACATGAACCGACTATGCGCATAAACTGCCAAGTTAAAATTAGAGCATTTTACAAACGCGTTGCTATAATCGAAATTTTATAAAACAAATTAATAATATTACCTATAAATTAAATTCACGCGTCGTTACAATGCGAGTGAAAAAGAAAACTAAACGAAACAAAAAAAAAAAAAAAAAAAAAAAAAAAAACGAAAAACGAAAAACGAAAAAAAAATTAAATAAAACTGATCGAACCCACGTGTATAAAAATGAATAACCGCAAGTCTATAATATTAATATCAAATACACACACACACACAATATCGACACCTTTCGGTACATGTATACAGACAACCGTACAAATATATGTATTTGCATACATATAAATATATACGCATTTCGTTCGTACGTACACACACAGATGTTTATAAACCCGCGAACTGTATTTATCAACAGTTTAGAGCGTTAAAAGCGAGATAATTCAGACCGTATACCCTGCGAAATGATTACGAAGTTTTGTTCGGTATCGTAATAACAATAACGCAGGATGAAATAGTTAACAAATTCGAATTTTAATTATTTCACGATTTAGGTGCGGTAACTAATTCGTACGTTTTAATTAATAAATTCATCCGTCTTCGCTTGTATAATTAATTAGATCTGTTTTATTGGTCCGACTATTTGAAGTCTCATTCTAGATTTACCAAAATGTGAAACTGACGCTTTATCATTCTGCAATACTGCAATGCCAGGTCGATCCGTCACAAAAGCAGAGCAACCTGCTAACTATCCGTCTTCAAAAATTAGTTTAATATGCGGACCTCTCGCATTGCGAGCAGATATTAAACCGATGAGAACAGATGCTACACTTAGATCTTAACCAACAGACCGAGAAGCGATGTCTATTTAACGATATAACCAAAATTAGTGCCAGTTTTTGCGCCGCCGACAAATTTTAATAGATACATCTCGTACAGATAGAAGTTTCTTTTTCAACGTTTACACTTTCATTAAAAATTATGTTCAATAGGTCTGATACGGGGTACTTCGCCATTTTATCCCTAAGCATTATTCCATATACGAAAAAACTGACGGAAACAGACCACAAGTAAATCTTAATAATCGAATCAAATCATTTTATTTCCTTTTGATTATAATAGTTACGTACAAAAATTATTAACTTAATTAGCATCGACTGTACGCGTAATTAATGCAAATTTACTTACTTCTCTTTTAGTCGTAATTCCAGGTAGGAGTATCGTGATCAACAGCTTCCTTATTTTCTACCTACATCCTTGACGATCTTCGGCATCGTGAACACATCTTGAAAACGTCATCCGAGCTGGCAGCAGTCACTGCAACTGTCCATCTAATTGGTACGCTGCCTTTTGGTCGCACACCGTTCTCATTCATCCGATAACTATTGCTCTTGCGATTCTATCGTGTGACCAAAAAATTTCATAATACGTACGAGAACTTCCGTTTGTAATCTACGGGTTGTACTTATTTTTCTCAAAATTGACGCATTAGTACGTTTTTCCATTCACGAAAAGGAGCCGCCACCAGCACCATATTTCGAAACTATTTAAGCGAATTCGTTCTGACTTTTTTCAGAGTTCGTACGAATTTTTGTATTTTTCGTGACAGAAGAGTCTTTCCACATAACACTCCGTGCTAATTAAATTCTTCTCTCGATCTCACCTTCGGACCCTCCTTTGCTTTCGAACAAGGATCTCAAGTAAAGAAACTTATCCACGGTTTCGTGAATTGTTTCACGTTTTTCCTTTAATATATTCTTCCGATCAGTCACACCATTAACCTAGTTTTTCCATTGTTTATTTATATAGAAACACCTTCAGTCCAATCGTCTGAAACTTTCCTCATTACATGTTCACCATATAAATTAAACAATATAAGTGAAAGTACACATCCTTGTTTTATACTTTTTTTTTTTTTTTTTACAGTAAACCATTCTGACTGCGTACCGAGTTCTAGCTTTACAATATTTCGGTTGCGCTCACGTAGTTTTCGAATCAGATGTACACTGTGCTTCGAGGCACCCATCTTTTCCAACAACATTTCCCACTGTTTGCTCCAAATTACATTATCAAAAGCCTTTCAATAATTAATGAAACACAATAGGCACATATTGTACTATCTTGATTTCTCTATTAATATATCCCTATTATTTACACGGTGGAAAAATATTGACGTCGAAACAATTTAAAACTGTATCAATCACGCTATATTGCAAAATATCAAATGCTTCGGGAAGAATACATCGATTTAACATAAACAATATTTCCCCTAGTATAGACACGATCGATTATAACGTATAGCGTTTATAACCGGAAACGGTTAAAGAATATCTATACAAACATGAAATATCGTATTCAAATAAGCCTACCTACCTGATGATAATAAAGCATATATACTTATATTAGCATGTAACTATATAGTAGTACCGATTTTAGTGATACGTGCGCTGCTACTCGATTAGTTAATAAGGAATTTATAAACGATAACGCTTTCGCGGTAGCTGAAATAAACTATCAATTATACTAATTAATTAATAACATAAATTACCTTCGTTGTAAAATAAATTGATTAGAGCGCAGTAAACTAAAATAGAGATGGGCTCGTTTTAGCGATCGTATTTAGAAATGAAGAGAAGCAAAAATTGGAAAAGGTGCACGACAAAGATGTGTCCTGTCAGCCATGTTATTCAAAGGGAAAAAGCGATTAAAACTAAAGAAAAGGTTAAAGGAATACACCGATAATATGGGAAAAATGTTAGTGTGCTTATATTTACCGATGACATCGCTCTGTATTAGCTGAATCGGAAAAAGAACTGAATAAAAGTGTAAACGTGTAAAAACATGCTGCAGGAATATAAAATATGAAAATAAATACCGAAATATTAATACGCGATAAATATAATAATATAAGGAATCAATTTAATATCGCGATATTAACGCAGAAAACGTGAAGTAAACGAATTTAGTTACTGGCGTAATAACCAAAGATGATAAGAGTAAAATGGATATAAAAAGCAAAATTGCCCGAGCTAAAGCTCGCTGTCTGTAAGTACTATAAACGTTGGAAACTGAAACTGAAGAAAACGGAAGCCATTCTTTTCTCACCCATTTGCCGGAAATTGTAATTAACGGTCAAAGTATTAAATAGGTTAAAGATGTTACAGGTATTTAGGCGTCAAACCGCGTTTTTCAATAATCATATTAATCGCGATAATGCTTATAAAGCTATTCGAATTCTTTCGCCTATATTTCATCGAACGTCTCGCTTTACTGTTACAAATAAAAAACTATTACATACAACGCTATTATTCGTCAACCCCCGGTTAACACGTATCCCGTTCGGCAGAATTTCCGCTTAACGCCACCAGGTTTTCTTCGAGATATGCATTCTCAATTAAACCTTGAACTGGTATTTTTCTATATCAACAAGCTTGCTAAAAAATTTTATGAAAATTGTCAAATTCACGAAAATGAATTAATTAGACTTATATAGGGGGGACTATATATAATATGGCCAGCTTACGTAATATACAAAAATCGCCGACTAAAACACCGATTTTTAACATAATTATGTTTATTTAATGTATTTGTCTATTTATATATGAAGTAAATTGTAATCAATTTTTTTTTTTAAATTTAATTTATGCTATTTCTATTTCTATCTATTTTTGTAGCGGGTTTTTCCCAAATTTTCCCGTATTATATCATCGTTGCTTTTATACCTTGTTATTGTTATTATTATCGTATATTAACTACTAAGGGTGGTGTGTACTTAGTATACAATGTGTGTTGTATTTCATCTTTATACAATTGAAATAAACGATATTTCTTCTTCTTCTCTCAAAGAAGCGTTTTAAGTCCGATGCTTTACTTAATCTGTCAATTTTCCAGTTGATAAATTACAGCTACGTTTGCCTGACGATGCAGCGTTATCAGTTTTTGATGAAGACAATATCGAAACTTCTTATAAACTACAAAAAAAAAAAAAAAACTCTTTTGAAAGTTGAAAACTGGCTGAGACGTTGGCGTATAAACGTAAATGCACTCAGGTCGATTTTACGTTGCGAAATTTTACCTATCAATCGTGTTAAAAAAATAAATGGGGTGATTACTCGCCGAGAAAAAAATGTAAAATACATAGGCATTTATTTCGATCGTAAATTGACACGGCAAAAGCATATTAATACTATAAAATTACGCGAATTAAAGTGGCTTCTTGCCATCTAGTTTATAAAATAATTATGAAGCTTGTTTGCACATACGGTTTAATGTTATTGGGTTGCGCAAAAGATACACACCTAAATAGGATATCTCGTCTCTTCAACTTGGTAACCATACGTTACAGCGAGACTTAAATATCCCATACGTGAAAGATATATGTAAGCCGTTTGGAGACGCACCAAACGTATTGGCGATTAATCTACTTGACACTAGTCCGGATATTCGTAGATTAAAACGTAGCCGACCGTTTGATCTAGCCTAATTTCTCAGTGAGGTCAAATAAGTTATTTCGCGTTTCGGTAAAATTTATGGATGGCTAACTGGCCGGTTGTAATTTAAGTATATTAGGGGAAAAAAAAACGAAAAACAAATTAAGTAACGATTTTCTATTAATAATTGGATATATTTTGCACGGTAATGGCCCAGAACTATGTATCGCCATCCTGACTATTGACTGTCCTTTTAATATAAGCATACCTTCGCAAAGAATATCTAACACAAATACATATAGTATATATATATATATATATATATATATATATATATATATTTTTGTATGTTAGTGCAAAATACTATTTATTCGTGATAGTTACGCGTTGTTCTTTACTCCTCGCACGCGCGTTTGTTCATACGTTTTTTGAGTGTATTCGTATTATACATATAATAGATCATATTTAAGGGGACACACGGTTGCTACGGACGTTGAGAAAACTAGATTATCTAACCGAATTCTGAAAATTATATTTCGAACAAACCGGGGTTTTTTTTTTTTATGGGGATGCACCTAAATCACCAAACCAACGTGATACTGTACTTACTATTACTAACTCATATTTTTATAAACTTCGGCAACTTCTCTAGAAATATCGCTATGGCAAACCGGTTAAATACGGTGTAATAATGATCTAGACGTTCGAACACATATAGAATTATATAATCGTAGACGGACGAATATAGTCTAAATTTCGAGTAATAAATACGAATCGAACGTTAAGCCATTCTCGTACAGTGCCGAAGTAAATAAACGTTGTAGCACGCAGGCCCACGCACACACGAACAAGTATACATGTTTCTATTCATATATACGTGTAATAATTAACATCGGCTATATATATATTCGTAAGTGTTAATTTTAATAAGAGCTATTTTAATCAAACCTATATTATCCCGTTTATCATCATCATTATTATTATTATTATTAACGTGGTGATTATTTTTAGTTTTATTATTATTATTATATATATATATATATATATATATATATATATATATATATATGATGATGATGATTACATACGAAAGGAAAAGAAAAAGAAATAAAAATTAAATTAACGATTCGAAGAATAACAAACTTAATCATCGATTTCTCGAGTTCTTTTATCTATCATTGGATTACTTCATCTAATCAACGAACGACGGAGAAAACGAATTACGACAGACAAAGAAAACGAAAGTATAGCGCCGGATGACCTTAGTATTAGCGCCGTGAATCTGTAGTATTCTTTATTTAAAATAATAATAATAATAAATAAATACATAACCCTTTTTATCTAAATGTACGGAATTTCTTTACGTTACTATATTCAAGTATATTGCCAGATTTAACGAACTTATTTATTCGAAGTAATGCGATTACGAAAACAACAAAATAAAAACCGAACAAAACAAACAATTAATTATTTAATAATTTATAAATAAATAATTAGTAATTAATAATTATTCAAAATTAATAAAAAAATTAATTTATTATTTAATCAAAATTAATTAAAAAAATAATTTAAAATTAATAATTAATTAAAAATTAATTTAAGAATTAATTACTAAGAGATTAATAAATAGTTAATAAATAATTTTTTTAATTAATTAATTAGTAATTACACGGGTTTTACAATAATTAATTAGTACGTTGAATTTAACTTTACAGGCGTAACCGATTTGAATTTATATATACATATATATATATATTTTTTTTTTTGGAAGGATTATTTAATTTATTTCACTTTTAAATTCCATTTAACGTAAAATTACAACTTATGCCCCGAATCGAATTAAGGAAATTCTTCTTCATGCACCGTACTCCACAAACAGCGTTAGCGATCAAATATACGAGCAAACAAAATTTCCCATGCCGAGGTATCAGGCAACAGTTTCCCGTATCGACCACACGTATTGATATCGTCCGTCAAGCACTTTTTCTTTATTCATCTCCTCTAATTACACGCGACCGAAATACTTTACTTATAATCTGGATTTCTTTGTTTTTCGGCCATCTTTAAAACTTTTCAATTCGATTATTTCGCTCGTTCATAACTGATCCGATTTATCGATCAAAATTATATAAAACAACGGAAGATAGGTAAAATTCAAAATTTGATCAGTAAAAAAAAAAAAAAAATAAAAATATCGACTAGTTTATTGAAAGATTTTTCTTTACATAAAAAATACCTGTTTCGTATGTTCATAATAATTATTCAAAAAATGCACCATTATTATATATACATACATAATCATCGTCATATTCAGCTGATCAACCAATATTTCATGGTGCAGCGTCTTCATGAATTAACCACATATTTTGCCCGGTCTTGAGCAACTCTGGTCAAGGTAACTCTTAATTTTTGTCTGAACTGTAATTCCATCTCACGTGCGGTCGTCGCGGCGGCCTTTTTTCCCTCGTAGGTAACACTGCTAGATAATTGCTGTGCATCTCGCCGGAATAGTTAATTTCAATTATAAAATTACAAAACACAAAGAGAATAATAAACTAAAGGAAGAAAACCACAAGATTAATTGCGTACTCTACGCAGGCATTTCTAATTAAAGTGATTTCATCGTCATTTCCCGTCATGTCATATTAACCATAGAGCTAACAAGAACCATGAATCCCGCAATAATATATGTTAACTCAACGATCGAAATTGCAAAACGTTAAGTTGAAAAATGGGTATTTCTTTGACGGACGCGTGAAAATTCGAATAAATTAAAAATTATTGATAGAAAAATGAATCATATTTAAATATATACATATACATATATATATAAAACTTAAAAGAAATGATAGATTATATTTGTGTATATCTGACAAAAAATTATTATGTGTACCATAATTTAAAATCATTCAAAGCGTCACAGATATATATACACATTAGACGTGAGCGCAAACGATGCGTCAGTGAGAACAAGTGTGAGTGTAAGTGTAATTCAATCTATCTAAATTATGAAGATTATTACATAATTATACTAAGATGGTGTAAATTACATATAAGTAAATCTGTCGACAATCAAATGCTCGATGGAATAAGTGAGAAATGTTAATTAAAAGGCGTGTTTCTGTTACTATATAAATGTGTACAATGGCGTAGCCGGGGGGTGGTTTTGGGGGTCTGACCCCCCATTGGAATCAATCTGATAATAAGAAAATATATACTCGTTGTTAAATACAGTTTTGCATTTGATAAACCTATTTTGTTTTTATTTTTTTTTATTTACATTTATTTTATTTAAATTTCGTAGTTATTTAAGTAAATAAATAGTTTTGTAATATAGGAGGTACTAAAAGAATTCTGTAGGAAAAAAGCTTAGAATAGATTTTAAATTTTAAATTTAGTTAAGTATTACTACGTATTATTCATTCAAAAAATATAAATTCATTACTTATCGTTTATTTTTTCGCGGAATTTATTGTACTTTGTAACCATCTCCCTCTGTCCTCAATAACATACTATTAGTGTGTTCCAGTGACGTTAAATATTTCTGCCGTCTATTGCTTCTAATAGAATTACATATTCTACATGTAAAAGTATAAAAATAACTGTGGTGAGTTGGATTGCTTAGGGCTTGCGGGGTTTAACCTACTTGAGTTTTGATTCAAGTTAACTTGGGTTTACTGTTATAATTTAGTTTTGTTTGAACCCCCCTCTTCAACCAAGTCTGGCTACGTCACTGAATGTGCATGTACTATACGTAAATTTAAACAAATATACTTCCAATATATATATATATATATATATATATATATATATATATATATATATATAATACATAATACGACTAGTTTTGAATATAGTAGCACCTACACGATACATTTACATCAGGAAATAACGATAACGTTCGACTCTCGGCTCAATTAGGCTACAATTAACTAGAACCGCACGGTGAATCATTGTCGCATCTAACAAATAATCTGCACGTATTACGATATTCCATGCGGGCCCCCGTATTTTGTTTCCTCCGTTCAAGTATACGGGCGTATATCCTTTCAACGAACAGGGATGTAATGATTAATACGCCATTATACAATACGTATACAATGTACACAATTGCTTGATATCTTTCTAACAAATGTATAAACACACGATTTCCATATATGCGAACACGACTAAAAGAAAAAATAGACATCTGTTTAAGAAATCAGATTGTACGGTCGAATTATTTCAATTTAATAAGTCTCGAAGAGTATCTGCTGAGCCTCAAGAGAATTTCAGAAAAGAAAAACTAATCTTCAATTCCACTGGGAAAACCTGCTACATGTAAAATAATGTAACAGCAATGAACACAATAATGATAATAATAATTTAAAATTAAATAAAATAAAAATACTTTTATACCGTACCACGATACACACACACATATATATATATATATTATATATATATATATATATATATATATATATATATATATATATATATATATATATATAACAATTACAATAGCCTGTATTTCCCATTTTAAATTAAAATTTACAAATATTATTTTCTTAATGTTAAACTAGTATTAATATGTATAACTTTTTTAATGCTAAACGAATACTAATATGTATAAATTTTCTTGATACTAAACTAATATTATTATGTATAGCTTTCCTTAATGCTAAACTAATATTAATATATTTAACTGTATTCGGGAAATTAAGCCCGTGATCGAGCATTGGCCTCTTCCAATTTATTGAACGTTTACATATTTTTCTCTTAGCTGTTTCCAGTCCATCCGATTAACTGCTTTACGCATCCAGACTGCACTTGCGTATTTGGCGATATCGTCCCTCCATCTCATTTTTGGTCTTCGCCTCAAACTTTTCCTATTGATTAGTTACCATTCAGTACATTTCTTCGCCCATCTGCTTGTGTCCATTCGAACTACATGTCCAAGCCAATTTTATTTCCAATATTTTGAGGACAGCATCTTCTGTTATTGACCTATCCCGTAATACTTTATTACTGATTTTGTCCATCCTTGTTATCCCGATCATTTTCCTTTCCATAACTATTTGAGCTATTAATATTTTTCTACTTTGTCTAACTGTCAGTGACTATGTTTGCGCACCACACGTATCCGCACAAATTGTTAAATAACGAGTGGACGAAAAAAAATATTTTGTTGAACCGTTTAAACACACACAAGAACAAAGAAGAGGCCGATTTTTACGAACATGTACCATGCAAAAATATTTTAATTAATACAATAAATGACGGAAATTAAAAGGAATAAGGAAGCGAGAAAGACCTCCGAGCTATATGAATAACCAGATTAAAAAAAAAAAAAAAAAAAAAACGCAAAATGACTTTTAAAAAAATGGAAAAGATCGTGAATTAGGCTATGAAGACGAGAGCAAGGTTTATGATTGTGGTGATACCTCAATTCAATTTGTTAAAGAAATAAAATACTTGGGCATAATGTTAGATGAGAAATTAAATTGGAATGCTGAAACGCAAAAGATATTAAGAAAATGCAGCAACGATACCAATCTAATACGTGCAATATCAGGAACACAGTGAGGAGGTCACTCTCAAACAATAAAACAAACCTTATACTGTATAAAACACTAATACCGTCTCATTTTAACTACTCATGCATACTCCTAAATTTAAATTCCAGCAACGCCAAAAAAAAATCCAGACAGCATATAATAAAGCATTACGCCTTTGCATTGAAGCAACGAACTCAAGTCCAGTTAACAACATTAGAGCAGAATGTGCCGAACCAAGTATTATAATACAACAACAATATATTACAAATAAATATATACGTTAAAAATTAAAGGAAACAGAAAACAATACTAACCAAACAAATAAAACAATTAGAACCTCCGATCAGAAAACCTTACTGGCAAAGTAGGACTTCACCACCTCTAGTGGCGAGTGCTAGAAAATTATGCAACATACAGCCTATTACCAATATATATACAATTAAATACGAAGACTATATACAACCGCTTCAACATTACAACACAATAAATGTATTCTCTAAACAAATTGGTATTAATATGCAAAATAAAATATTACAACGCAAATTATTTACTAACTTTCCTAACCATGAACGGATTTATACTGATGGATCTATTATAGACATTAATAGACACCGATACCAAGCAGCAATATATCATGAAAATATAGATTTGATACGAACGTTCAGAATAACTCAAAAATAAAAAACAAAGTAAATTTATAGTAATGATAGACTCCGTAGCTGCAATACAGTCATTGATTGCTATGAATACAAAACAAGATTGTCGCTAAAGTGAAAACCATGCATGGAAAAATACAGAATAACAAATAAACAATTACATTAACGTGGATACCGGGGCACTGCGGTATATACGGGAACGAAATAGTAGATAACGCAGCAAAATCGGAAACAAATGTCAAAATAGATCACATTAATAGACACTATACAGAATATATCCCACAAATAAAAATAATTAAATATGAACAAATGCGAGAAGAATATGATAAACAAAAAGAAATAGGAAACAATGCCATAGAATTTAGACAAAAATACCCAAAACTCCATATGGTTATGGAATAGTTCAGTACAGCATAGCAAAAACTTTTTCACAACATTTATCCGATTAAGAATAGGACATAATAAAATGTACTTCTATCTCGAATACACATAATCCAAAATAGTCTATGCGATAAATGTCAAGAGGATATCAACCATATCATATGGAAATGCGAGAAGTACAAACAAAATCGAAATAATATGATATACGGCAATTATTAAAATACAAACACACGCTCTCTAATATAGAATCAATAGTAAGTGATCCAAACAACGAAGATCCGGTCAAAATCATATATATATATATATAGTTCAGAATAACATAGAAGTATAATAAGCCAACTATTATAGTTTAAAACAAGAAAACCGTCGTAGTATAGATGACCAAAGCGACCAACGGTACAGGCCATATTACATACATACACATATATATATTTTTTTTCCGCACAGCTGATAAGAATAATGGTTTTGTTCCAAAGAAATGAGTGGATTAAAATAAAAAGCATACAATTTTTAAACTGGAATTATAAATATAATGGTTAAAGTTAGCTTCTCTAACTAATATAAGTAAAAAAACACCAATTTAAATTTTATTAAAAACGAAGATAAGACACGCATCTTTACACGGTAGAATATAAACTATATTAATGTAAGAAACTAGTTTGTACATTCAAATAAATTCAATGTGAATTTGTAAATTATCTTTTACCGTTGTTCATATTACATAACATTTAGCTTAATCCGATTACTAAGTCAAATTTCCACCAATAATAGACACAACGACAGCATGGATTCACACACACATACATATGTATATATATATATATATATATTGTTAATTTCTGTATGTATTCAAATAGTACCACCGGAAATATACATAACCTATGAATGACCTTATGATTCAAAATATATAAAAATTTAAAATTAAATACTTTAAAACCAAATTAATCAGGTAATAAAAAACTACAACAAATAAATACTCGCAATTATAATTTTTTTTGGCATTTCGTAATAACCTAATTGTTTAAAAAAAAAAAATGTTTCGCTAATTTTCTTTATTTCACTCCGCTTTAACATCGGCAAATAAACTTTCACTTTATCATACCTTATTCTTGTATAAAATATTATACGCAAACCCTCTCTACCACTGCGTTGAGTAAAAAACCCGTGTCGTGAGAATTATACGGAATAAATCAAGTCTATTAAATTTCCCCTAGGTACGCGACGAAATTAAAACCACATTGTCATGTAATAATAACTACGATCACTGAACTGTACGAAATCGCGGTAAAAAAATCCAAGCGTGTAGATGTAACTACTAGTAAAAAGTCTTCAACGAGCTCCGTTTGTGACCATAACAGAGAGTGACCTAGAGAAGACGGACGGTTTTATTTTTTTAATCTGCTACAAAAGCAAACCGCGTGCTCAACGTTTAGTGTACACACAAAAGATTAGTTTTTGTCCAGTTTCAGTTATCACAGAATCCTATAACGAGCTTTATTTTCGGCGTGATTCGATCGCGACAGTGCAAAGAGAGTTTCGAAAAGAATTCAAAGTTACGCGATTTTTTTTTACCGGGGTACCTTGTGAGCTGCATTTACGAAACACATCTACGAGATCTTGAAGACCTGAAAACTTGAATTTCTGAAGAAATTTCAAACATTCGGCAACCTATGCTGGAAAGTGTTCGAAAATTTTGTAAAAACTTAATGAACATATTGTTGCAAATGATCTGAACGATATTGTGTTCCACAAATGATCGTAAGCTAATCTCCGGGTTTCCTAATTTTAAATTAAATTTGATTCAAAAATTTTAGTCGAGTAGTTTAAAAAAAAACTGTCCTTCTCTGGGTCACCCTATGTATTAAATACCTAATTTACCAAATATACAATTTTTGTATTATATAATTCATTCAACATATACTACCGCGCACAAGTGGACTATAGTTTACTGTTTACTAGTTAAGTGAGTTTTATAGGGTTTTTCCCTCTTAAATTAAAATTCATTTCTTACATCGCAATTTTTGTTCCGGTTTTATTTATATTCGTATTATAAATATTATTTCAGAAGATTGCAATTTATACCGTTTAACGTTCGATATTTCAACAAATATATATATTTCAACATATATATATATATATATATATATATATATATATATATATATATATATATATATATATATAGGTATATATGTAAAATTAATGATGAATTGTAAGAACCTGTAAATATAAAGTCAGGAGTAATACAAGGATGTTCGTTATCGCCATATCTTTTTAATATTCATCTAGAGTTAATAGAGTTAAGCAAGCATTAAAAAAAGTACTAATTATTGAATAAATATAGGAGTAAGAAAATTAAAAATTACAAAATTTACGGATGACCAAGTGATTACTTACAGGAAATGCGGATATACTTCAAAAGATAATGCGGCGTTTAAATAAAATAGGGAAAGTACTACTGGGTGTGATAATAAATGCGGAAGAAACAAAAGCAATGACGATTGGGAGGATACCGCGCCCATTTTGAATAAAAATTGATGAAGATATAATTGAGCAAGTCCCTTGGCCTGACTATCACAGAATATCTCTATTGCGATACTGAAGTTAATTATACTGGACTCGCAAAAATGCGTTTCAAGAAAAACAAGGCGTATTAAGAGAAAAGTCAATAACGCTGAAGCTCCAAAAAACAATAACGAAGATGTACGTGTGGTCCGTAACCTTGTATGTTGTTGAAAACTCTGAATATTAAATAAAGTTAATATTATACAAGCTTTCGAGTGCGGGCTTGCAGGAAAATGGAACAGATGAGCTGGGTAGAAAAAAAATGAACATATACTACGACAAATTGAAGAGAAATCTTTATTAAATTGGATAAGGACAACACAATTAAAATGCACTTTGAAACATTCTTCACGGTAAAATCTATGAAAAAAGAAATCGCGGAAGAGAGAGAAACACATCTATAACAACCATGTTCGAAGACATCGGGTTAAAGAACTGCTCACTATCATGGAAATGGACCAGTCTTAGGACTGTGTACTAATGATGATAATATGTATATATATATATATATATATATATATATATATATATATATATATATATATATATATATGTATTCTTCTTCATATCAGGAAACGAATATTTATGTGTTATACGGTGTTTGCCCAGTATTCTACAAACGCAATGCTGTTTCCATCCAGTTGTACTAGGTCATTGAAGTCGCACCTATATGGGCAACTACTGCAGATAAAAAGGTGTTGGATAGATTATTTTTCGTCACATATAGGGGAAGAGCTTTACGATTGTTCTTAATCTGTTTAGTGAACGCCATGTTCCATATTTCAATTCGGCTCTTGGAGCAAGGTGCTCCTTAAATTCAATCCATGTTTAGCGATAAATTACAACTACTAGGAAGAATTTACACGATAGATAAACAATATGGACTTATGGAAAGAAAACCAAGTTCATGGTAGCCATAGAAAGCATTACGATGCAAATATTACAACCAATGATAACAGTATCGTTGAATTGTCCAAGAATAATATAAAACAGTGGACTGGGAAAACTAAAAAATTAAATCAAAACAGCAGGTAACAGGAAAATTTAAATAATTGTTTTATCGACATTCGTTTTATATATATATTATATATTTATATGTGTATTATATTAATATCTATTAATTCTTTGCCATTTTATACATACTTGAATCTCGAATAAATAAATTTAAGTATATGTATATGTGTATATATATATATATATATATATATATATATATATATATAATTTGTTTTAATGAAAATTTCACATATCGACAAATAACGATTTATAAAAGTTCTTCATTATAACGAAACTTTTTTAACACATTACACAGAGTGCGAAACGTTAGTTCTATACTATACGACATGAAAATATATCAAAATATACCAAAAAAAAAATTATAATAATGACGATTTAGTTATTAATCCTAATATACTCAAGAATACTAATAGCGTTCCTGTAGTGTAGTGGTTATCACATCTGCTTAACACGCAAAAGGTCCCCGGTTCGAGACCGGGCGGGAACAATTTTTTTTCATTTTTTTTTATTTTTTTTTTTTTTGGTTTTTTACAATTTTTCCCAACACGCATTTATTTTTATTAAAATTATTGAATATATTTAATATTTCAAAATCAGATAATAATCCGTTAATTGGGACATTACGTATTAATCTAAAAAAGATTAAAAAGAAAGTCACCGCCCGAATATGACCGAGGAAAACTTAAAAACAGTAACAGAAATAAAAAGAGAATTAAAAAAACAGTTACGTAAACAGGAAGGTGACTGAAAACTAAGAAACTGAGTTAAGGGAATTAATAACTGTAATCGAAAATAGTAGTCAGAAATACCTAAAACAGGACGGTATTATTTAAAAAAAAAAAAAAAAAAAAAAGTGGATGCCGGAAGATGTTAAATTTACAATTTTTACAATCGATTAAAAGTTGCTTAGAAAATAGTAGAATAAGTTTATTTAATGAAGAAAACAAATACTTGAATATAATTTTACCGCAGTAATAGTGCCTTAAGAATCCGCACTTTCACTAATGTTATTTAACTTTTTGTTTTCACGTGAGATTGTAGAAAAAATGATAAATATAAAAGAAGAAGGTTAATATATAAACGAACCGGTGTAGTCGTAGCGATTATTTAAAATTTAGTCAACTTCAAGATATTACTAAACGTTTGATTAGGTTCATTGTGATTACGTAGCTCGTGTTGAACACGATATACAAACAGTAATCAATTCTTATATTAAGAATAAAAGAGACACTGATGTCGTCACACCAGTGGTAATGACATTTCGAGGTAACGTGTTAAATCTGGAAAGACGATATCTGACAGCTTCGCTGAATAATTCGCTTCGGTACATGAACATTTCGAGAGTGCAGTGACGGACAATTATTACAATAATAGTAGTAATAATAATAATAATAATAATGACGGTAGATTTTTGAAACTTAATTCTGTCACAGTTAACCCTCTTAGTCGCAATGTCCTTTATAAACTTTTTTTTAATATATATTTTCATAATAAAGGACATTTGATTGACTTTCAATTCTGCAAATATTTATATAACACATTATAAATTACCTAGTCAACCGAAAATCTACATTATAAAATATTACTTTATACAGTTTCTCTAGTCATTTTTCTAAGATTATTTCATAAACCAAAATGCATAAAAAATGATAATGTGTAACTGAAAGGGTTAATGAGTATCGAGGGACTGCGCGTCGATTAAAGTCAAAATCTTACATAAGACCCGATGGTTTATCACCATTTTGCTTCAAGTCTTAAACGACATTTTTTTTTTTTTTTTTTATTTAATCTAATTATTAAAACAACCGCATGGCCGACCGTTTTTAAAACAACAAGAATAACACCTATATTCAAATCTCCGGTAATAAGCTGGCAGTTGAAAACTATCGCCCTATTGCATTACTAGCTTGCTCTTCCAAACTTCTTGAAACTATTTTATACGGTAGACTAAATAGATACCTAGACAACAGACTCATTCCCGAACAGCACGAGATTACATAAATCAACAACTAATTTAATTACTTAATGTTAATCAGTTAACCGAATGGATGGATTGTGGACTTCTGGTAGATAGGGGTTTATACAGATTTTGCGAAAGCATTTGATAAGGTCAGTTATATTGTCTCATTAAATAAACTTAAGTATTACGATATATCTAGCGAGTATATAGATATTTTTCGTTCTTATTTAACATCGAGAATATGTGCTCGTATTAGTACACTCCAGTTTCTGGTGTTCCTCAAGGACGTAATCTCGGATATCTATTATTTATTATTTCTATTAAAGATACAGGCAGTAGCTTAAATTGTAAATTTATATTATTCGCAGATGACTTGAAAATTTATAGACCAATATGCTCATTGTCTGATTTAGCTTTTCAAACAGACTTATATAACCTTACTATGTGGAGTAGAAGACGTAATGGGCTTTCCATCAATTATACTAAATGTGTCGCATTATATTTTCGGTCGTCATATAAATACGCTTACATTTAATTACAATCTCGAAAATAATATCGCGAACAGGGTCGTTCATGTTCGTGATCTTGGAGTATATCTTGATAGAACTCTGTGTTTCTCGATGCATATAAATCATATTAATGCTCAGTTCTTGGGTTCCCCCGTCTTGAGAAACTCAAAATTATTCAGTGATCCGAGAACATTTAATTATTCTATATAATAAAAATCTTGTTCGTTTTCAGTTATTGTTCGATAATTTGAGATATATTTTACAACAAGTATACTACAGATTTAGTTTAGTCAAACTTCGGCTCTATGTACTTTTTTATTACTGTAAGAAAGGCGTACGCATTGTTCGTAGATAGCTCGAATTATTGATTTTATAATTTTAAATTATTATTATATTTTTCCACAAGTACAATGCCGTTGAAATTTTCATTACCGTATACTACTGTTTACCAAGTTTGTGAGCCATATGTCAACGATGGAACAATACAGCTATTAAATACGTCACTTTTATTTTCGATCCCAAACGATCCCTTAAATATACTTTTAAGCGTACTTCGTCCAAGCTAGTCCTATATCCTTTTATGAACCTCACCTTTCGTTGTATTTTTCCCTATAAGTACTACATCATCCACAAAATTTAACTTACTTAAAATTTCTCCATTCACACCTTTTTGTTCCCAATTCAGTTTCCTAAATACCTCTTCAAGTGCACATATAAATAATAACGGCGATAAAGTGTGTCCCCCTGCTTAACTCCTTTCCTTATATAAAAATATTCTCCTGTCTTCTCTGTAAGTATACGCGCTTCTACATTTGTATACATATCTGCTACTATCATTTGATATATCGGCGGAACTCCTTGGTTTTTAAGTGCACCTAACATAAATGTGTGTCTCGTGGAATCAAATGCTTTAGAGAAATCTACAAAAACTGAACATACTTCTTTTTAAAATTCTCCTGATTTCTCTATGACCTGATTTAGACCAAATAAATGATCTATAGTGGAGAATCCTTTTCGGAAATCTGCCTGCTCGATTGATGAATAATTTAAATTATTTCGAATCCTTCTTAATATTACTTTCGAAAATATTTTTCAGATGCTGGAATTCGAGCTAATTGATCGATAATTCTCAATTTTATTTTAATTTCCTTTTTTACGAAGCAGAATTATATTCGACTTTTTCCGTTCACCCGGAATTTTTTGTCCTTCTAGAATCGTATTAATTAATTTTGTCAAGTTTTTTTTTTATTAAAAGCAACCCTCCAAATTTTATTTGCTCATTTTTCATATTATCAGGATCTGGAGTTTTAACATTGCCACCACATCTACTACCTCGCACTCTAATATATACACGGTTCTTTTATCATTTCCAGACTACATACATCGTGTAAGTTTAAACCCTTATCGCTGTATATTTTTGTATAATACAATGTAGCATATTCATTTATCTTTTTCCTATTGTATATTTTATCACCCTGAGCATCAAAAAGAAAATTAACCCATTTTTCCCAGATTCCTCTTGATTAAATTTGTGCTCCTTGTACTTTCTAAGACTGAATAAACTTACGCGTCTTCGATTCATTAAATGTTTTCAGCCTACTTTTTATCAACTTACATATAACATCATTTAACTCCATTTTTTCATTCTATTCCTTCTTCTTTTTAGACCCTCTATTAACTGTTTTATATGTAATGGAATTTCTGTCAAAGTTGCTTTTTCCCTTGTGACTTTATTATTTTCTGTCGCTTCCTTTATGCTAGTTTCTACTTTCCTATATAATAGTTCTGAATTTGTTATGACTGTTGGTATTTTTTTAAATTTTGTTTAGTTCTGCCTCATAATCACTACTATTGTCTTTATTGATACTTTTAACAATTGTTTTTTTTCGATATCGGGAAACGTCAGTTATAAAGAGAGCTATTTTACATATAACTGGTTTATGGTCGAAATAAAATTTTGAATTACGTTAAAATCTATTATTTCATTTTCTCTCGCTGTAGTTAGCATATAATCAATTTGATTTTTATATTGTCGATTTGGTGCATGTCCATCTTCTTCCTATCCTTTTTTTTTAAATAAAGTATTTATTACCTTTAATTCGTGTTCCATGCAGAAATCAATAAGTTTCCATCCCCTTTCATTTCTCCTACCGTAATTATAAGGCCCTAATATCTTATTTTCCTCGTTTCTTCTCTGGCCAACCTGACTATTAAAATCACCCATTATTATCAAGCGATGTTTTGGATTAACCTTCTAGTTTTTTTTTAATATTTTCGGTATATTGATAAAATTCGTCGCATTCTTTAATTTCGGAATTTGCCGTAGGGGCATAGATTTGAATTAAAGTTAGATACTGATTACTTTTGTTTCCTTCATTCGTATACAAAAAATTTTGCAACCGCTAATCTATCAGAGATTCCCATAAATTCGATTAAATCATCTTTCCAGTCTCGTTTTATAATAAATCCTACTCCTTTCTGTCCTCGATCATTACACTTTATAACATAGTAGATTATTCTCCTTTATTACTACCATGTCGGTTACCATTTGTCCTTATTTCCGACAAAACCTAATATATCTATTTTTGATTCTTTAAAAGCATTCTCCAATTCGATTAAACACTCACTGCTTCTTAACGACCTAACATTTAAACTGGCAACATTTAAAACTTTCTTATTAACCTCTGCCTTTTTTTTTTTAAATCAATTTTTCACCTAACTTTACAATTCTATTTTTAACTTTAATGCTATTAATCACCAATATATTAAATAGACACAATATTAAAATTACTCCTGATTTCTACACTACCCAATTATTAACGGGGCATGGAAAATTTGGGTCTTATTTATTTCTTCTTAAGTTAAGTAATGATGACAAGTGTGAATGCGGCGCAGTAGAAACTGCGAACCGTGTACTATTTGTATGCCCCACTATGGACCATTTCAGATTTTACAATAAAAATAATTTTAACCTACAAGACAAATACATCGACAATTCCAATTATTCGCATTTAATGTAATGCATAAGAAATTCCACGGTCACTGAAGTTTTTGCGTTGTGAATCCGTGATAAAACGTTTACAGTAATATGTATAACGAGTGTATTTCTGCACGCGTACATGTATGTACGGGGGTGTTTGTGTAGAATTTATGCATATAATGTTTAAGTTCTGTATATGTATATGTGTATGTATGTGTCATTATGGATAATTCGTACATTTATGCATCTAGTATACCTAAGTTATAATTTTAATTATTAACTAGTATAAGAAGTTATAAGGGAATACATGTATACTATGACTGTGAGTGAAACTGACGCATAGCCCGCGCAAATGCGAGTGTAAAAGTGGTTACTATATTATTGTCAACTATAGAGTATTGTAAAGGGGGAGCAATACACTGATTAAGCCTAAGCGGTGTGGTGCAGTGTATTGCTCCTCTGTAAATGCAACAAGTTGTACATTATTAATTTGCATAATAAAGTATTAATAAAAAGAAAAAAATGCTATTAATCATTCTTAACTTTAATACTATTAACCATTCTATTTTTAACTTTAGTACTATCAATATTATCAATATCAACATTATTAACCTTCATACCTTTTAATTGATGTTTCGAAATGAGAGAACCAAAATGGATGCAATTAAAATAGAGAGTAGCCAAAACAGTATGCTTAGGTCCATTTTAAATATTAGGCGCAGAGATAGGATTAGGAACTCGCTTATTAAAGGAGAATTTAAAAATGTAATAAATTTAGTCAATGAATATAAAAGGAAAAAGTGGCATTGGGCGGGACATGTTGCCAAGCTATCGGATAATAGGTGGACATATAGAATAAAAAATTTTGTATACTGAGGACAAAAGAAGAAGAGGGAGTCAGAATATAATATCAACGGAGAGTTTTTTGAAAAACCATGTATGGAATATGACTAAAAGCTCGCTAAAGTTTTAACTGAAATATATATATATATATATATATATATATATATATATATATATCATAATAAACTACGAGGAATTTTTTTTTCCTTTTTTTTTAGCCCAACTCTGAATGAAAAGCTATGTCAACAGGGTGGGGCAATAGATTTACTTATTTTGTTTTTTATTCATTAAGTTAAATCTGTATTTACGTAACTATTAAGATAATTTGTAACAGTTCATATATACGTTAAATAAATAAATGAATAAAACGGAAAATACGACTGCGTATACCGCAAACTGTTTCAAAATTTGATAATATTTAAATCGAGTCGTATAAATAATAATTGTACATTTGCAAAAATTAATTTTATTGCCAGCGTTATTTTAGCCGTATTTAAAATGTTACACTTCGTTTAAAATTGTACATTTGCAAAAATTAATTTTATTGCCAGCGTTATTTTAGCCGTATTTAAAATGTTACACTTCGTTTAAAATTTAAATTACAACTTACAATTAGTAAAGTCACTTTCGTTTACGAATTGTAATAATAAAAGCTTGTCGATTCCAAACACGAACGATATTTTTCAACATTAAAAGTTTACATGCCGCATAGGAAACACAGTGTGATCGGAAAGACTAAACTGATATCGTCAGTATAGACCGTAGATAAATCCGAACGACGCGTATAAAATACTTTAGTTATAAAACACGAAGCGATTAAATATATGGAATACTTCTTTCTAGTGAGACAATATTTCGTATATATAATAATAATAATAATAGCCTTTATTTAGCATAACTAAATTAACAATTTCGAAATAAATCAATTTCGAAAATTAATTTCGAATGTAGTCATACTAGGCCAATTTTTCCCAGTTGCGTTTGTTGTGTGCCAACCTATACAGAGCGCTTCTGGATCACAGGAATTTTTTGAAGTCGTCATCCCAACGTGTAAACCGTGGTGACTTTTTTCACCAGGAACCATTCCGTCGTCCATCGCTGATCTCTGTATCTTATGACATATCCTCTCCACTTCCATTTCAGCGCGCGGATTGATGTTATGGCATCCCTATTATCGCCCATTTGTTCCTTAATCGTTTTTAATTTCACTCTATCTAGTTTCTTGATTTGTAATTAAATTGTTTTGACAGGTTCTTAGAATATTTTCTTGTCTTTGCGTCATCGACCATGTTTTTTGGGAGTCATAAGTTAAGAATGGTAGCAGGCATTGCTCTTAAAAATTGATTTCATCATCCAGTACTTTTTCCATGTTATTGCCACTCTGCGGTGTATTTCGGCTGCTAATTTGCTTTTAAATGAAATTAGTTGACCTAAATATATAAGTTCGGTGACTTGTTCTATATTACTATTTCCTATTGATATAAAACTTCTTTTTCATTGACATAAAATTATATATATATATATATATATATATATATATATATATATATATATGTGTGTGTGTGTGTGACAGGAAAAGATTACACGACTCTTTAATATATACTAAACACAATCACTCACGTGAATTAGAAACTGAATACAATGAGAATATAATAAAAATCTAACAATAGATATAGTTCCGAATGTAAGAGACTTTAAAAGAGGATAATAAAAATTACCAGACGATCAGTATCGGACTCTGAAGTAAGCGAATACGTTAATACAGCTGACTCTCAAACAACAAAATACAAACAAAAAAAAGAAAGTATTCGTACACACAAAATGCGGAATAAACGATAAATTAATTAATAGAGACCAAACACCACTTGATGGTATTAAGAACGGATTTAAACGTTATTTTCCTTAGTTTTGTAAAGTCATTTGGTTGTATTTAGCTAACTTTAAGGATAGTTGGCGTGTGTTTATGTCTTCATGATTTATAGAATTTTGTATTGAAATAAATATATTGATATATTGATATGATATGAATTTCGTCGTGCGACATATGGTTGGTAGTTTCGCGTTCTTTTATAAGATATAAGCAGATACATTGTTGGCGTCATAAGCACATTACATGTATGTTTATCTATCACTATTATTATATAAAGTATTGTTCGTTGTTCGATCATTTAAGAATAAGTCGTTCATTAGACCATCGAGTGGGATAACACACTCATAGTAGTCTCTACCGATAAGATGATAACGCGTATAGGACGTCAACGATGAAGTAATATTTGTACAGTTGCCGCTAACGTGCCTACACATCTTCTTCGAATATTACGAAGAATAATCAAACAACTCTACTACCAATGTGTAAAGACGTCAACACACACACACATATACAGAGTTTACGAATATAGACGTTAATGATGAGATTCACTCAATCTTGGCTGCTACACACGGTGGAAAGACTAGTAAAAAGCAAGACGACACATCGGATTCGTCTGATGTCTCAATGGTTGAATTCCGCGACTCGCAATGACAAAAATACGTCGAAAAAGATAAAGACAGATGAAACCTCGATAACCGGGTCAACTAATTAAAACAGTTTTACGTCGATTCAACCGAGTGCGCGAGCAAAAATATCTACCAAGATTAAAATGGTCAAGATTAAATCAGCTCTATTATACATATTAAAAATCAAACTTTAATTCCGTTCCTTATTTTACTGATTCCTAGTTTCAAAAAAATCGATTAAAAACTTTCATCCTTAAACCACCGATTAATGCATTATCTGCAATCGAAATAGCGATTAAACTGCGTTATAATTTTGTTCTATTTATAATTCATAAAATCACTACTCCCCGATATACATCAGCGTTTAAATTAATAAAAGGACGAAATATTAATTCGAAATTAAATTCCTCCTATAGATAACGTGTTCAATTCCTAAAATAGAAAAAAATTTACGAAAAATAGTTTTTGATGTTTTTTTAGTTACACAACTAAAAGTTAATTAAGAATTTCGCAAAAAAAAACACACACACACACACAGAAAATCATACTAATTCAACGATTAGCGTAATAAACCAACCGATAGTCGATGAAATTGAAAAATACGAGATTAATTAAAACAAGTCATTCGTCCAATTACGAGTAGGTCGCGCAAAACCATCAAATAACGTTTTATTTCAAACATTTTTTTTTTTTTTAAATATATATATTTATTATTACTACTGATACGAACCAATTCGTCTCGCGGCATAATAATGATTAAAATGAAATTAAACTAGTCGTTTCGTATATAATTGTGAGAATATTCTTCTTCTTGATCGATCATCCCGCGAGGTGTCGTGATCATGACTCTGCCGATAAGGATGATCTAACCAAATTTCTCCAATATTTCCAATCCGTGGCTCGGTAACTGCACACCTGTACAATTTATCCTGTTAATTTTTAAATTCCATCGAATCATCGTGTCGGTGGTCGTTATGTGTTCCAGTGTAAACCCTGCAACAACCGACGACGCTACATCCCATTTTCTTTCAGCACAAGATGTTCAAAAAATTTCATCTTACGAATACGCGCTGTCTTAGACTTTGTGCGTCCCGATTTTTTCAGTACAGTAACGTTAGATAACCTTTGCCGTCCACGGTATTCTAAGGACTTTTCTCCGGAATCGCATTTGAAAGTTGTCTATTCGGTTCATCTTTTTTAATGCCCACGTCTCTGCTACGTATAATAAAATCGAAAAAACAAGTGTATGGACCAACTTTTTATTTCGGTATATATATTTTTTTTACCATTTGTCCACATCTTTTTTAGTTTAGGCATGGTGCCGCGAGCGATTTGTACACAGCGTTTCACTTTTCCTTCCGAACCAGCCTTATTATCTATCAAGGATCCTAGATACACAAATTTCTCCACTATTTCATATCCAATAACTTCATCTCGTTTACATTTGCCTCATCTATCGCCATTATCTTTGTTCTACTATTATTCGCACCAAACTCGCACGTTCTCTCATTTCATCGAGGTTTGCTGCGGCGATCAAAGTTATATCATCCGCATATCGCAGATTCGAGTATTTATACCCACTTATCGACACATTTCCATCGAACCAACATCTTTCGCATAATATGCCCAGAGTACATGTCGAACCATGCATAGATATACATGTGGCATTTCGACGGATAATACAGTTTTAAAAAGGTGGATTTATCACAATTTAAAATAAAAAAAAAAAAGCACAATCACTAGTTGGTCAATTATATAGGAAAACCACGCGATGACCGGCAGCAAGGAAAGATATAATACTATCTATAATTAGTTATTGTAGTATTTTGATGATGATGGTTATTAATAAATATATATTTACGTCAGCTTTCCCTTTGTGCAATAGCGTATGCCGTAGGCTAATCTAGATAGAGAATACACAACTCGGAGTTTCACTTACACTATTAATATTTTTCGTTAATAAATATTATAAATGTCGGATTAATCTAACGTAGCTTACGATACAGGTGTACCTGCGTATAATATTAAACTAATCCAGGTATTCTCAAATGCACACCGCACTACTCAACATATACATTACATATCAATTTCCCTAACGCCGAAAAACCGAGATCAATTTTTTTTTTTTTAACTTTTTATTTTTTATGTACCTCATTAAAGACTTGCTACGTTGTTTTTTTTTTTTTAATTTTTTAGGTCGGTTTTTATATACATAACGTGTTATAAATTATAGCGCCTTTATAGAGATAGCTCGAATTCTGGAGCGATACTTATTGAACTTCGTACCATCCCCTCACGATTTGATCTCGTAAAGTATTCCGTGACGGGCAACATATTGTAAGGATTATTCTTGAAGACATAGTCTATTGCGATTAATATATCTCTCGAATATTTAGGATTAGGTCGTAAGAAGAAGGATTTTTTTGATTAAGAACAAATTTTACCAATCTATTTTGCATCGTTCGAATTGGCTTAATACGCTGTTTAGCCGCCCATCCGCAATTAATTATTCCATAACTTAGATCAGATTGGTACAAAATACAAACGTTTAAGATGCCCAACAGAAAAATATTGCTTTATGTACGATATAAACGTTAATTCAATTGTCTCGTTTTTTTTTAACTAGGTACAAAATATTTATATTTTTACTGCGCGTTAACTTACAGTCAAAAACTGAATCCCTAAATATTTCACTTCACGCGCTCTTTCTATCTCATATCTTTTAGCGTAAGTTTCATACTATCCCACAGATGAGGAGATGGATAACTGTAAATATTTTATTTTCATTTACAATTAGTCGGTTTCGCTTCAACTATCCAGCAAATTACATTAACATCAGCTTGCGTCATCTGTTTAAAAATATTTGAGCGAGACGGGAAATAATCACTAACGCAGTGTCGTCCGCGTGGCTAAATATCTTACCGTTAACCGTAAAATTTCATGTTACACCTTTACATTATTTATTTCTATAGCATATAACGCCCGTTTTCAATATATATATATATAAGCTTGTTTAATTTATTTTTCGTAATAAATACCGTGGTATATTTAAGGAAATAATTGTATCGTGTATGCTGCCACTAGCGCCTTATCGCGCATTAGTAGCGTGTTGTCGTAAACCGTTATATATAAGAAAGTAAAATAAAGTTTGATTTGATTTGATTAGTTAATATCGAAATAACGTAAATTTTAAAATGATAATTTCAATTCATTCGTCTAACTGAAAGATAAGAGTAAAAAAAAAAAACCCTTACCTGAGCCACATTTTCAAAATGCTCGTGACTTTTTTGATACACTCGCGCCTTTTGAAGTGTACGACCCACGCCGTTATTCTTTCTAAGAAACACCTCCCCGTGATTTGCTAGCCAGTCCAATACCTACAATTCGATTAAAATTTCTAATGTAGTATGATCGAAAAAATGTAAATAAACGATATATTATATTTATACATGATTACAATTAACCTATATATATTATATATATATATATATATATATATATATATATATATATATATATATATATATTTATATTTATTTATCATTCAATTAATCGCTATAATTAAAAGTATATAGTATAACCGTATAAAATAAAACGTATTAAATTTTATATTAGGCATTAGATATGTTATCATATAGATTAGAAAACTTAACATTGTAGATATTGAATCTAATATATCAATTACGATTCGGCTTATCTATCTATATATATATATATATATATATATATATATATATATATATATATATATATATATATAAAAGAATGCTTGTTTGTTTGTTTGTGTGTTCGCGTTTTATAAACGGCTAAACCGCTTATCCGATTCGGCTGAAATTTTGCAAACTTATTACCACCAACGCCGGGATGGTTTTAGGCTAGCCAACATAAAAATCGGTCCAGCCGTTGCTGCTGTACCCTTATTGTCAGAAATGACTAATTGGACGATTTCATCGAAATGTACAGTTTCGTAAAGGGTATGTCCACCCAAGTCTAATAAGCTATCACTATGAAAAATATGTCCAGCTGTTGAGCCGACTGCGAGGACAGGGTTCACATCCCGAAGAAATTGACTTGGAATTCGCGAGCGAAGCGATCGGGCGACGCTAGTATACATATAAACAAACCGCTGAATATACGCGAACATTGTCTAGATTACCACTCTGAGCAATACAAACTTTTACCCTTGACATTCAGTTTGGGATTCGTCCAAAATATACACGACAAATATCGATAATTGTAGAATTTGTCAACCATAATTTTAATTGTAATAAGCATACTGATTTAAAATGATACAGTGTAAATTTCCTTTTTATCTGGTACTTTTAATTCATCGTTATTTAAGTAATAGATTTTGGTCGAATAATACTCGATAAAATGCTTCTACATTCTTTTTTACATATATGTGTATTATAATTATTATTATCATACTTAACTATCCAATAATACACTGATTTTTTATGTGATACAAAGCGTTTCATGGAATGTTTTGTTGTTTTTTGTTTTTTTTTTCAGATTTTTCCTGCGAATTATATCCATCGTCAGGCTAGTAAATATACTAATTTCTATTTACAAGAAATATCACATTAAGAATTTAGAGTTTATCAGCTCGGTGAAGATGTTATAATTCAGATATAAAAAAAATTAATTCGACGCGGAAACCCGTGAAGACTTCGTGAAAATCGCAATTCTTTCGCGATACTCGAGTCCTAAAAAAATCGTCTCTTCGATCAAATTTAATTATTCGCCACACGTTCAAGTCACATAGTGATGTAGAATTTTTTAAACGTCAATTAAAAGAATAATTCTAAATGAGCTTAATATCGAGGTACAACGCTTCTGTTGTAAACATTTTTCTATACCGACTAAAACAAAAAATGCGTCGGTATGAACTCACTAGTTGTGATGATATACGGAAATAAAATAGAAAACAAAAAATAGAAAACATGAAAAATATATATTATTGCCGATTTTAAGGAAACAATCAAAACCGTAGTAATAAAGTATGAATCGAAAATTTAGCGAATTCGAAACGAATATACAAATCCGCAACTCTCGATAATTTAAATTCGAAAAACGCTTTCCATCATCGTAATGCTTCAGATGTTTGCGGTCATATCGTCACATAACGCAAAACATCAACGAAATGAAAGTTGATATCATTATTCTAAAACTAAAACGTAACGCTCGAAAATTTCAATAATAACATTAGATAGCGCAATTGTTAAAGCGCTTAACTATCAACTCTGACACGGTCGAAGGTATTTTCATCATTTTAGGTAATTCCACTCCGTATAACATCATATGCGGGCCTACCTATTTTTCATATAATTAGCGTCGTGACTGCTAGTCTATTTTGTAGTACATAAAAATAACGTTACAATTATCAGTCACGATGTGCACGGGGGCAAACGACAATATAGAACGATCATGTTTATGATTATTTACAGCCATGCGTAAAGGTTAGCACGATGTAAAATTATACATATGCAAGTTGTCCGAGATAATTAAATAAAAAGTGTATTTAGCACACAATATAAATTACAAAAATCAATGTCAAAACAATATTATTACGTATACCGAACAAATTCTTACTACGTATACAAAATGAAAACAAAAAGAAATAATAAATACGGTAATAATAGCGCGGAACTAGATTACGGGAAAAAGCAAAACCTGTGTATGCAATTTCAGGACAACTCTATGAAGAATTTTAAGGCAGTAATAATAAATATAAACAAAATAATATGACTGCTCAGCTATTTATATATATTACATATTAATAAAGTTCATAAAATTAAATATATATATATTACATACGATTAAAAAGCAGGTGATACATTATAATAGCGTGTGTTTTATTCTTTTATGTTTATATCTTTTATATTTTAACTGAAGACTAGTACGCGTATAGTCTCCTATATTGTTTATTATTGAGTGTAGTATCGTTCACTGAACGATTAATGCTGAACTGAGCGATAGGTTTAATCGAAAAAATTATTACCGACCGACGGTTAATTAAATTTTAGAGTGGCTGATTTCTTTCACATGTTCAATAGATGTAATCGCGACTAACATACGGTATAAGTATTATAATATATTATTGGCAAAGGGGTAAAATATAAAATTCATTTAAATTAAATTAAAATAAAATAAAAAAAAAATGATTTTGAATCGGGATAGAAAAGTATAAATATTATAAAGTGATAAATTCAGCTATTGCGTAATAGTATCCTCACAATAACGGTACGTTGATCGTCGACAGAGATAGCGTATGCTTAGAAAATTCCCTAAATACGGCAAATGATATGTATCGTCAACGTGTTATTATATCTTTCTAATAATAGTTATACGATTAAACTATACGTACATATCGATACAGTAACAGATTACGAAGGGATTTTACGTTAAGGCCTGACGATTAACGTAGACAAAACAACGAAGTTTCGTGTATGTTTTGATCGTAGTCGAGTCCATCCGTTAGAACACCGTACAGAGCAGCGTGTACGTTATGTAAATATCGAAAATTATTAACACGTTTCGTATTTTTAGAAATTTATTGTTACTCCATTTTGTATATTTTAAATATCGAAAAATAAGTCGCCCGAATAGAAGCGTCGCGTTCGAGTAAATCGTTTCGGTAAAGGACATTTTCCTAATTTCGATCATCGAGTCCGCGATGTAATAATAAAAATAATTAAATCGAGATATATACGCGAAATAAACAGAGTGACGGTCGTAATAAAATGAAATATATAAATAAATATAAGAAATACCTAATCTAGTCGCGTTACTATACCTACTTACGGTCGTTATTACCGACGGAGTCACCGCGGATTGCTACAGCATCATTAGGAACATCACGGACGGCGCCGTCAGGTTACACGTTTATATTAAAATTTTATTATAATTTATTATAGATTTTTATATATACATTTTGGTATTTATTTTGCATGTTTACGAAATTTTAATTTTTTTTTTTTTTTTGTGTGTGTAACAATAATAATTATTATTGTAGTAAAACGTGCACTTTTTAAATCGTGTCTTTGATAAATTTAATGTAATTATTCTGCGTTTCCGAAATTGTTTGGTCTATGTTAGCACGTCGGAAGGCATAAGTTGTAGAGATTGAGATAGTTTTAGTTTGTAGTGGGTATAGTACCCACTTGGCGATCACGAAATTTTAATCCCAGTTCATTATTTCGTTTTAAGTTATCAGCTACGCGTAGGGATTCTAGTAATACGTATTAAATTAGCAACCGACGACGGGATATAAAGCAATCAATTCGTATTAAATTGACATCTCACGTACGTCGGCCCTATCGGTACGTATTAGTATATAACAGTTCAATTGTTGATACGATTTTCTCAATAAGTCCAGTCGTGTAATAAAATTATTTCACAAATGAAAGATAAGTATAAAATCGTATTTAAACCAAAATTAATGTGTAAAACATGTAAGGAAATATTAGCTAATTTTTATGCACGTATTTATACAGGATCAGAAAATTAGACCGTGTTCGTAAAGGATAAATAAAAATTAGAAGAATTCGAGATCGAGCGCTGGCGATGCCTGCTAAAAGTCTCACAGTCTGACGAAAGTAAATCGATACTCTAGAATAAGAAGTTGAAATATGACCACGAGTCGATTAATGAGAACACGAGATAGAACTACCTGTTCCTTCCTACTGTGTAAAAAATATCTCAAAGAAAAAGGATGAGAGCGGATTAAGGTGATTAGTTGTAGGAATAAAATTTTTATTTGTTCTGCGTTTGATGGAAGCGATTGCATACGATACGGATGTAAGAGTTAATGGATACGGTTGGATATAGTGACGACTTTTTTAGCTGTTTTGTCTGCTAGTTCATTTGGTGGAAAACCAGTATGGCTTTGAATCCAGTAAAAAAATGTATATATATATATATATATATATATATATATATATTAAGAGTAAGGTTAAATAGAACCACCATTGTGAGCTCGCTGCGTCCACCGACATTTATATCTTGAATATCCGCAATACTCCACATACCGACGTCAAAAGTTGCAATTAACTACAAGAAGTTTTATCCGATTACCCAATTGCAATACAGTTCTCGGAAGACCGTTTACAGTGGAAGACCTAAATAGTAACGGCGCGAGAACACATGCATACATACAGATATAATTGACTCGTAATTCGTCAAATGCAGAATAAAATTTCTCTACTTCGCGTGCAATATGATTTTTTTAACGAATAAACAAATATTGTATATTTCTGTAGGCGAATAAAAATAAAAAAATGTTCGTTATATCGACTAATCGATGCTCGGCGCAAATTAATTATTTAAATAAAATAATTCTGTAACGCGATTATTTATAGGCGAATAAGTTTCGCACTTTACGCAACGTTTCGCGTTTAAAACGTACCTGCTTCACATCTTCTTGAAACAGCTTTAGCGCTAATCTTTGATGCAATTTCATTTTTTTAGTGTGCCACTTATGTTCCAACGTTCTATGATGATTCAATATTTGATGAATTACGGCTAAAACGTGACTAGCGCCTTCGGAATAATCAGCGGCCGCGTTTCCTGTTGCCTGTCTTACGGTGCTACTTGACGATGAGTCAGAACTAACGTCCTAAATATTTAATCAAACTAATCATTAAGATGCGTACGTATAGAAACGATTAAAAAAAAAAAATTGAATACTCGGTAATATAATCATTAAAACTTCTTATGGAATTAGCCATATATCTACGAATTCCTTTAAAATACACGAACGAACCGAACTTAATAAACATATAACTTTCAAACTATTTGCAATCATCTTCGGTCTCCCGTCAGATATATTTTACCACTTTATTTCGCGATTTGTAATGAACAATATTAAAAAAGCATTAAGAATATAAAGAGTGAATATATGTTCAAATTTTTTAACGATAGAACAGCAGCTGTAACAATAATAGCTTGTGTATTTATTATTATCGACTTAAGATTAATAAACATATGCTTAAAAAAAAAAAAAAAAAAAAAGGTATTAAAATTAATATTGATACAAAAAGACAAAATTTTACAAATTTACTCTTTTATTTATTATCTCAATTAATATTTACAATATAACGTAAATACTCGTATATATTAGATTATATATATCTTCTTCTTACACCGCCTACAGTCGAAAGTCAGCGATCGTCATAGCTAAATCCTTATTTCTGGACACCTCTTGGAGCTGAGGTACTGATATTTATTACCAACTTCTCATATCTGCTTCCCGGGAAATTTTCTATAGACAATAATTTCGCCATATTGTACAAGATTGAACAGGTGTTATTTTTCAGGGTGTCTATGCACGCGTCCATAGTATTTTAACTTCCTAGTTCGGACGATATTAAGCACTTCAGCTTAATTTGACACTTTATTCAGCACTTTTCTATTGGTCGTCGTGTGATCTACATATGATATTTTTAATAATTAAAGAATAAACGTACATCTCAATAGCTTCGATTTTCTTCTCCGACGTTTTTTGTGCAAGAACCCAACTTTCGTATAGTAATATTGACAAAATGTAACATCAGAGTAGACCAGTTCGTTGTTGTAATTTCAAATCCTTCCAAATTATCGAGTTTTTCGTGTTAAGAAAAACATTTCTTGCTTTCTCTACTCGTGCTTTTATTTCTATTGATTGATCCGTTTCCTTACGGAACCAAGATATTGAAATTACGAGACTCGTTTTTAATCTCTGTACCTTCGATAATTAATTTTTTCTTCTTTATCGTTTTATCCTCTGTCTTCCGATATACTGGATGTAACGCGTCCTGTAAGTTCTCAAAGCTGACTGCAAGTAAAACGGTATCATCAGTGCTCCATCCTTATTGCTATACAATCGTCCTTATTCAAAGCATGTCTGAAAATAGACTACGAGTAGATGTTAAACAGAATTGGAGACCGTATGCAGCCTCGACGGAAACCTAATTGAAATTTCTAGCGATCGTTCATTTTCATTTCCTACTATCGCAATTTGGTTCCAGTATGAATTTGCTAAAAACCTTCGAATTTACAAACTAACGCCATATTTAAGTATTTCCAGTCACGTTTCACGCAGTCGAAAGCTTTCTGATAGTTAATGAAACAACAGTACAGTTTATGTCTTACATCATAAAACATTTATGTTCAAAACGCAGATTGCTTCATATCCATTTCCGAATCCTAATTGATATGTTCCAGCATTTTCATCGCATTTTCTATAAATTCTTTGATGAATTATTTTTAGAAAGATTTTCAGTATATCTGACGCCAGACTTATTGTGCGGTAGTATCTACAGCCACACTGGCATTAGTTTTCTTGAGTATCATAATAAAAGTGTAAAATCCATTTAGATGGTACCGAATTGGAAAACTTTACTATAAGCGCAGAACGATCAGAATGAAGTAGTATCAGGGCAAAACAGCTTTTTTTCACATTTTTTGATAGCATTCACAGGCTCATCCTGGCTAGATTCTTCAATTAAAGAAGACACTGGGCGTCTATCATCCTCAAATCATTCGGTAATATTTTATTTCCAGTGTTAGAGAAGACTTAAAATTCAATAAAAAATGAATTAATCCCATTAAAAAAAATAATAATAATAACCAAAATTATTCATTGCTTAGGGAATTATTTAAAAATTTCTAAATAATCAGATTATTTCCAATAGGTGGGGTACTACAGCTTAATGAATTACGGTAGACGAATAATATAATAAAATAAGCACAATTGAATTTTAATAAAAACTCAACATATCCTAACTTACTTCGCACGGAAAATATACTCGAGTAAGAATACGCAAGTGCATATTGTAAAAGAAATGTTATAACGGGAAATTAATTTAAATTAATATATATGTTTCACGCGGTCATGTTATAATCTAATCTTAATTTTACAATCAACGCGACGATTCAATTATTACATTAATGTTATAATTTTTTTCTTATTAAAAGTAAATCAAGTTTTAACATATTCGACGTTCGAGCATTTTCATCATTATCAACATCGTAGCTCGTTTGCGAGCGGTCGCGATCTATTACGATTTGTCTCCAGACCTTCCGATCTTTAGCCGCGCGCAGAACTTCTTCTTACTTTGTTCACCAATTCATTTGATCGGCGTGACAAATTGATAGGGAATATTTTCGTATGTTCCGTCAAAAATTTGTTTTCATCAAATTATACATATGTATTTGTTCGTTTGTACATATTTATAAGGCGTCCGTAATGTTAAAATAAATATCAAGAAAAAAAATACGTACATGTTTTCTAAATAACTGGTGCTCCACGCCTGGTTGATTACATACTTGCACCAAATGGTCCAACTGATATAATAATTTTTTACTTGTACTGTGCACCTACAGTAACACAGAACGCACATATAAATATTTCGCTAATATTTTATTTTGTACAAAATCACATAAATACATCCTTAGACACAAGCGCATATATATATATATATATATATATATATATATATATATATATATATAACCTGGGCGACAACAGAGATTTTATCAAATCGCGTTTTTTCAAGAAATATATTTACATAAGAATTGCAATATTGTTTAAAACCATTAAATGAGTAACTGTTTTAATCGCCTAGAAATTCGTTTCACAAATTTCCGCAGTTATAACTAAATATGTCACTTTTGACGAATACCAGAAGGTGGGGTAACCCCAAATGTTTCATTGGAAATAAATTTTTGAAATTTTCCACCGATTTTTTTTAAATAAGTTTTTCGACGATTAAAAAATATTTCCAAACTTTAAATCGAAACGATACCCGCGATATAGAATTTTAATTATAATTACTAAACACTTACGCGGTAAAAAAAGAAAACGAATTTCTAAGCTTATAACATTCGAACCGTCAATGCGATCGAGCTGAAATTTTTAAAGTTTAGAGAAGTATCGAGAAAAATAATTGAAATTTACAAAATCTTACGGAGGGTGTACTTAGGGTCAGAGTTCAAATTCCAAAATTCGTAATTTCAATACAGGTCATTTTCAATTACTTAATAAATTACACATATGTAAAAAATTTCATCCAAATCTTCCCGAGATATATATATAAAAGAATTGCTAGTTTTAATTTTCTTTTCCTTATTGTCGAGTCCGCGTTTTTCTGTACGTCGACGATCGAGAAGTAATTTTTCACGTATCGTACGTCTCGGTCTAGAAATCGCCGATGACGGTCGCATCTTCTTTCCTTTTTTATCCTTCGAATGTTTATTGCGATCGTCTTTATTTTCGACTACCGAGGACGGTTTTTCATTTTTAAGCCGCGTTTTAGAAATCGCCGATGACGGTCGAATCTTCCCTTTCTTGTTTTTCGATTTATTATTTCGATCGACTTTATATTCGACTAACGAGAACGGTTTTTGGTTCCGTTTTCTCGGTTTTTTCCGATTTTCACTTCTTTTAAATCGTGTTCTCTTGTCTTTTTCTTGTCTTCATCCGGATGAGGCGTTTGTCCTTTTCCCGACGGTCGCGTTATTTTTTCGACATTACTATTATTATTATTATTATCCGAATTTTGTCGAATTTTAGTCGTTTTTTTAAGTTCATTACAAAGAAGTAATTATATCGAGATAATTTCGTTAAAACATTTCCACGGAAATTACAAAATAGGCAATGGCGCGCAAAATTATTATGCTCATCATCGTAATGGTTGCCTTTTCGTAGCAAAAGATTTTCTTTTATTTAATATATACATTTCTCATCACAACTGACCAACTTTAGAGGTCATTTAACGATTGACTTAATGAGATGAGAGATGTTTTATGGCGGGTTGGCAGTATTCATTTAGTACTCGCTCTAAACTGATACTGATTGGACAAAGTCTACTTATAAAAGAATGGAAATAGCATATAGTTTGTCTGTCTTAAAACCGGATAAGAAAAAATACCGACCTATTAACGTGTATTGGAAAAACTACGGAAAATATATTAAAATCAAAGAAATACCAGACTCACGAACAGATTTACACTGATGGGTCAAATTAACGCAGAAAGAAGAATCTGCTCTATTGATATATACAACGAAACTACGAATAAGAATCGAACATTCCGAATTCCGACGACGTATGCGTACAACGGAATTATACGCTCTATATCGAGCGATCGATAAATTTTTGTCAATACAACAAATAAAAACGATTTCCTAATATTAACCGATTCACTAAGCGCTTTATAAAACAATATTTCAATAAACATAGTTAATAAAGTAAACGAAAAAATAAGAAACGCAAATGTAAATTACGGACATTACGTCACATTCAACCGGATATCAGGACATAATAATCGGAAATGAGTTTGTTGATAAATTAAAACGAAATGTGTTACAATCGATCGAAAAATGTGAAAAAATTAAACAGAAAATGGAATCTCTGAACATACTAGTGTGTACATATATAGGAAAATATTACTATATCGTTTAAAAAGACGAACATATTAAAAATACGTGGTATACTCGAACTAATAAAAATTTAGAAAGCGCATACGTAAAACAGATTATACACATCAGAACTGGACATTGCAAGACAGCTAACATCTTAAGAAAATTAATCGGATTCAGATGCAGATTCTGTAAAGACAATTATGAAGAAAATATAAATCATCTCTTACGACTATGTAATACATTCCAAAACCGAAGGAAACAGTTTATAGAAAGACTAGTCCAGCAATACCATACGTTACCTATCCCCACATAATAACGACATTGTCAAATCCACTTGACTAACAGGCACCTATACAAATATCTTAAAGAATATAATATTGAAAAATAAATAATACGGAATAATTGTAATCGCAGCAACTTAAACTAGCTAAAAGAATTCAAACATTCCAAGCAAAAAAAATAAAAAAAAAATACTATTATACCTCTGTATATGCTTGACACATGACTTCGTATAAAGTTTGATGTTGATGTATGGAATTCTCCATCTGGCGCATATCGCTGACCATTATAATATTTTCACAATTTTGTTTCCACATCGGTACGTTATCAACGTACTATTAAAAAAAAAAAAAAAAAAATTAATAATAAAAACTGGGAAGAAAACAAAGTATAATTTTACAGTAAACTAACTAATTCATCCTATTAAAATTTTAATTAGAAACGATCGCAAAAATGTACACACACACACACGCATATACGTATATATATATATATATATATATATATATATATATATATATATATATAAAAAGGTATATATATTGTGCGATTTCAAGTTTTCATATTTTATAGTCGTTGGTTCACGATTAACATTTAGTTAATCAAAATTTATTTGAACTATGAGAGAACAATTCGTAAAATAAGGCTAGTCACGTTATTTTTTTCCCCTTTTTCAAGTACCATAAACAACGGTTGATAAATTTAACATATTCATTTGAGACAATAGACTGCGATACGATAAAATAATGAATATGTATAGATAATAAAGTAATATAGTGCGAAAGTAATATGTGAGGTAAATATGAATAATGATTAAAGAATGCTTTTTAGAAGTATTCAATTAATGTAATATAATAAAGAAATATATCGCGCAACATAATTCCGGTTGCTAGGTAATCATGCCGACACCAGTTTCTTCTCAGTCTTCTAGCTGGATTGTATAGAAGTCCTAATGATTGCATTAATATTGGGATTACTGATATAAGTTTGTTAAATATTTTTTCGTACTGGCTAATGTAAATATCCTGGACAAATGAAACATTCAAATTAATATGGAGAATTCAGTTGAAAATCTAGAATGGCGCGGACGTGATTACACGAATTATCTTCGACTGCTGCTGCTGTATTCTGTTCCGATTACTTGCACTAGTTGATCCGTATAATTCAATACCATAACGCCATATCGGCGGCAATCATTTTGATATAAATGCGGCTTTTAGTTTTTAAATTCAAGCTCGACTGACGACCCAATAACGGATACAGTAGCCCAACGCGTGCAACGATGGCCTTTCGAATTTGCGCCATTCGATCCAGGTACATACCGAGATAGTGTACTAAATCAATTTGCGGGATTCCGTCATTATTAATTATTATAGACGTGTTCTCAACTGATCTACTTGTAAACGTAATATGTTGAGACACTTATGTGGACTAAACTGTATTCGCCAATATTGAGCCCATTGAACTATTCGATTCAGGTGGTTCTGAACAGCACAGTTCGCATATCTGACGTCCGAATTCGACGCGAGGATGACTATATTATCTGCGAATGTGGCTAGTATTATTTGATTACTAGTAGGTAAATCTGCTGTGTAGATGGAATACAGCAGAGACCCAAGTAGACTACCTTGCTCACGTTTTCCCGTCAAACATATACGTATTAGTTATAAAATTAGCAATATTCTTTTTTAAAAAGTATAATTATAATACCGCGGGTTTTTTTAACACAAATAACATAAACTTAATGTTAAAGTGACGTATATAAACTTATTTACAAAGATCATATATATATATATATATATATATATATATATATATATATATATATATATATATATATAAAATACCAACATAAAAAAAAATATATATAATTAATTTAAAAATTTTACGAATAAAATTTAATACACACGCGCATAAAAAGGATAAAACGACAAACGACAAATATATATTATTAATTTAAAAATAAAATAAAAATACTTTTATACCGTGTCACAATATATATTTATATTTAATAAAAACAATCTACTACTAATTTCACTGGTTACAGTCATCAGAACTGGATGAAAAATGATAAAAATTAATATACGGTACACGGCAATCTAACGTATTTTAAATCCCCCGTAATTCAGGAGGACCACTAAATTAACGCATATTACAAAATTATTTCGTCTTAAAAATTACCTCTTTGGCTACGGCGATCGAATATGAAATGTAGAAAATAAATATAGATTATTTGTAATGCTGTGTACCAAACAATGTTACAAAGTTCATTATCTCCTACCAAGTTTTAAAATGACTTCTTAGTTCTGTCGAATTCATCCGCTTTCATTAATCACGCTTGATAATACATTGAGAACGATCTCATAAAAAATGCATTTTACTCGTTCTTACTCTTTTTAACGTTATATTTTGCGTATCACATTAGCTCTTTGAAATAATTCGTTTGAAACTGTCCCTATTTATTAGGCGCAATCGCAGAATGCGTCCCAGGCAAGCTATTTTCAATTTCTTACCGCGTGAGCTCTCGATTTTACCGTATTTTTCAGTCGTTGACGATGACTAGGCGATATGATAATTTTATTTTAGTACCTTTTGAAAGTTCACATTTCAAATACATCTATATTTTTCTCATCATTATAAGTTTCTAATATAATAAATAAATAAAATAACACTAAGAAGTTAAGCTTTTTTTTTTGTTTTTTTTTTTTTTTAAATATCAAAACCGTAACTAAATATTAATAGTACTAGGACGCATCGATAATCAACGAAATTCACTGCGCTCCGCAAGAACGTAATGGCATCATACAACCTTCACCACTCTTTTCCATCTACTTCAGTCTCCTGCTAGGATCCGGTACATTAAGCCCATCTTCACTCGATTGAACATCATTCTCTAAGTCGCTTTCCACGTATTTTCATCTGTATAATATTTTTCTGCATCGAGTTCTCATTGCTACCTGGCCGAAAATATCTTATTGTATTTTTATAGCGTTGTCTTTATGTGTTTAATTCGTGTCTAAAACCGAGGCATTTATTCTACGAGCATGGTATCCGCAGAATTTTTCTGTACACGTCCTTCTAAGAAGTAATTTATCCGTTTCTCGTATAATTTTTTAATTCGCCCGCATTTCAGATGTATAGGTCGCGGATTGAGAAAATCGGTGCTTCGACCGATTTGAGTTCAACGTTAATGAAATATTTTAGAGAAGACGGCCGAACGATTTGAATTTGAATTTGAATTTTTAGTAATTGAAAAGGAAAAAACATATAAACGCAACGTACCTGTTCCGCTTTATGATGAAACAATACCGATAAAGCTAAAACAGCGGTTCTCTCGTCTAAAGCGGCGGCAAAGTCTTTCCAGGCTCTGTCCAAACGACTCGCAACAGGACGAATGTGTTGACAAGCGTAATGACCACCCTCGATCATACGCTGGCCTACCGTTAGTATTCGATTGATATTCACATATACGTTCTATATTTAATGACGAAAAGTAGAAATAAAACAAATAAGATAATTTTTCGTCGATAAAACGCGTTTAAAAAATACGCATAAAATAAAAACTCGTAAATACAGACAATTATTTTTTTTTTTTTTTTTTTTTTAGTTTTATTAATAATTACGAAATGTCTAAATTTAAACTAACGACTTTTAAACGCAATATATTTTCCATCGCAAATATCGTACGTCATATATTTATTATAATATTCGTTCAAATTATACCGTAAAAAATGTACCTATAAGAAGAAGATAATTAGTTCCTGTATATTATCGTAAGAAACGATAGAGAGCTCGGTCAATTCGACAAACTTTAAATATTTAGAAGTTACATTTTAGACAAAGCATTAACATTTTGAAGAGGTTGCGAAGATATGAAAATCATGACAAGAAATCATATCGTTCGGAAATGAATAAACACCGAATCGAGAGCAAAAACACGAGTACTGCGAAAATCGGCACTATACCGCGGCACTACTCGGCAGCAGAGTACGAGTGTCGAATTTGAAGCCGTTCGGTACATGCAAAGAAGGTAAATGTCGCTCTAAACGAAACGTAATAATTACAGGCTGTTTAAACTACACAAAATTGTACGAATACAGTGGCACTGTACATCATCTGATATTTAGAGAACGATGAAAAATAACAATGATTCGCCACCCACAACATAACTATACAGGACTTGCTGACGGAAGATAGGAATAGTCAACGGCAAAGTCTGAAAGACTAAAAGCTCGGACAACTCGAAACGCTAGTAATGTAACGGAATCTCCTCCAATAGGAAACGATTTAAATTTTACATTACGGCGCAAAACAAAATAAAAAGTTCAGTGACGCACGAACCAAGTACGGACACGGCTAGAGAAAATCGTCGCGAATGTGGCTCGGTTCAAGAACATTTATTCAAGACCTATTTTCCACCTTTGAACGGATAAATCCGGCATCGATGAAGAAACTTTAAATTTCTGGTATATGTTACGACCGCATACGATATAATAACAATAATATACACGTATTTTCTTTTTTTAAAGTAAATAATAATATGTATAACGCTTAACTGTTATCATGATTATCGTTAAGGTAAAGCGACCGTATGCAGAATTGACGTTGTGGATAATTTTGTGTGTCCGGGATCAACGTTCACCAATAGCGGAAGCTGCTTACCGGATATAAAACGCGGATTAACATTAGCGCGCAGTATTACAGTTAGAACTAATAAAGATCTGGAAGGATACACGACGTTAAATACAAAAAGTAACATTTGCTAAACTGCCTATTCTTTCCAACGGCTACTTATGCGTGCGAAACACGGTACCTTACTGCTGAGTGAGTCAGCCGAATAAACGGGTTCGAAAGCTGGACATATATTAAGAATATCGTGAATGGACCGAAAGACTAATGAATATGTTCTAAGCTGAAGATACATATAGAGGCGTTTATCGAGCAGAATAAGGAAACGATTTCTCGGTTTCTTCGGACATGTTGCGAGAGATATAAATTCACTACAACGTCTAATAATTAGCGGGAAATTGAACGGGCGAAGAAAAAAAAATGAAGAAACACGTTGGTTCTGATCAATTAAAATCGTTACATGCACGAAGCGTTGCTGACTGGCCAGCATCGAGATCAATAACATATTCGCTCGAGGGATAAAGGAAGAAGAAGAAATTAAGGGCTGTAGTATTTAAATACATACGATTTTACGAAATTCGCAAAATTCTCAAACTATTTTTCATTAACGTGTGTACGTGTGCGTGCATACGTTGTTGTTTAATAATTTTTTATGTTTGAATAATATATTTCGTAAATATCTGAACGATCGCTAACGCTAAAATGCGATATCTATTATTATTCCTACGAGATATTCATCGAATTGTGCTGAAATCGAATATAACTTTTTCACATCTACTAAATTACGTTCCATAAAACTAAAACTAAAATTAAAATTAAAACAAAAATAAAAAATTCAGATATTACAAGAGTGACACTATCGTCAGTAAATATTCGTTATTTTACGCTGACACAGGAGTACATCAAAATTAACCATCGTAGATTTGTATCGTCTTTTTGTTTTCCTCGACATTTTATATTCTCTTCGTTGCTTAATTATTCAACAATTTTAAATGTCTTCTCACAAATTAGGCTTGTACACTAGTAAGATCTTCCATTCTGCTTCGTAACAACAACAATGAGCAAATCAAAAGGTACTCTAAATATTATACCGTATCGTCATATTCGATTTTTCACATATATCCATGTTTTCCTTTGTTCTTTCTGTCGCAGTTTCTATTCCACTTACACATTATCGATATTATCCAAAGCAAGTGTTCTTTTGCTTGTTCTCCTGAAATGTAACCCTAGAAATCCCTAAATAAAATCCTTACGATCCCACTACTTTTAGTCATATTATTTATTCTCAAATTATTATTATCTTCTACCATCTATTCAACAGATTATTAAAGACAGTAATAATAATTTAAAGAATACGGTTAAAATTTTTACCATGGAACTCATCGTAAATCTATTATGTTCTTCCTGTAATTCTTTAGCCATATGATACGTATCGCCGATTTCGATGTAATTCATTAAAAATGCATCCCGATTTCGACACACCCAATCGAACATCTATAAATATATATATATATATATATATATATATATATATATATAATTTAAATGTTATAAATTGAATGTAACAAACAAGAGCAAAACGGAATATTCAATTGTAACTTATCGAAATTCGCAATCGACAGACTACTTTTTCGTTTACAATATTTAACGGCTAATTAATAAATTATTGTGTTCCTAAAATCCAAACACAAATAGCAATTGTTTAATAATACAGCTATCTGGTATTATTTTTAAACAAACTTATCATTCGTTGGTATAATGTTGAAAAATGAGAAAAAAGTAAATTAAATCTATTACAAACATCGAATATATTTGAAAAGTTGTCTATTTTCGAGTTGTGAGAACATAAATTGTAATAAAAACTATGTTATATCTAAAATATGATTATTCCGGTATCTTGTTCGTAATTAATACTGAGACACCAACGATTACATTGATATTAAATGTTGAATATATTGAAGAGTAGTGATTTTATAAATTATAAACGAAACAAAATTATAACACAGTTTAATCACTATAAAAGTTTTTTATTGCAAAGCTTTTTATAGTGATTAAACTGTGTTATAATTTTGTTTCGTTTATACATTGATATTACTTTAAAAATTAACAAATTCAAATCGTTACCTACGACTACTAGAATAATACAATCATCAGACTAGCGTTATAATACACTATTTTCATACTTTTACATGAAAAAATACAACATTTATAAAAGATAAAAAATAAGTTTACCTTTTCGCAATCTTGTTCGAATAATCTAAGCTGAAAACATTGATCCAATTTCAACTTCTTATGATGCCATAATTGCAATACGTGCTTTTGGGAAGTACGCATAGAATCCAAATGTTGCAGTATTTGCGGAATGGCAGCTTGAAAGTCCGGATTATATATATTCGAACTGATTTCGCTATCTCTTCCAGAATAGCCGGAATCATAACTATTACTGTTATCAGTCGTACAACAAGAAGAAAACCTATAAGAACGAAAATAACGATATGACATAAAATTTACAAAACAATATATGCATCCCCCCGTATCATCGTCGTTTTAATAACTCAATTTCTGAATATTATCCTAACATTTATGGCAGCACCGGTGACATTTATCGCTTTCCATCTAAACCTTTTTCCGACTGTTATAAATTGTTTTGATTCTAATTCGTTCAGTCGCGTACTAGATAGTGTCTATCCTATCGGCAGTATGACTCTGCTTCTTTTCTCGGTCCAGCTAGTGTGTATTTCACGAAGTTATCCGCCGATTTACGCATAGAATATCTGTAGAGTACTTTAATATTTCCTCTTAGTGCCGGATAGATGTAAAAGTCTTCTTTGAACCCAACTATTGAAGTCTTCGGAGACGATAATAAAATAAATTCATTAAGAAAAAAGAACAAAAAAAACTTATGTTTCACAAGAAGAATCCTCACTCGATGAAGACTGTGCATAAAAAAAAAAAAAAACTTTTCAGCCGCTGGAGCTTTATTTCAAAGATAATCATAATGCCGTGATCTCTTTCTCCAATTTTTCCCTTTTTGTACAACATATGCAGGACAAAAAACAGTGACCGACCTCTTAGCAATTGCCAAAGATTACACTTTAGATCTAAATGATCTAATTACACGAATTAACGAATGTTATCATTGACGGAAGAACCAAAATAAGATTCACCAAAATAATTAGTGAAAAACTATCATCTGCTCGTGCTGAGCAGAAGTGTTTAAATCTCCTCAACCAAATCTCTAAAAATGGTTACAATACTATTCCGACGCTCAACAATTAAATAATGAACAAAATAATAAAACAAATAGTACTACTCCCGATACTAGTACGTTAAAAAAAAAAAACAAGCCATCGAAAGCCAACGCCTATAATCATATAATATATTCAGATAAAAACCCACACTGTATAACGATAAAACCAACTGGAAAATCATCCAGCAATTAATTGAAAATAAAATAAATTTTGAACATTCCGCTAAAAACTACGGAGGATATAGAAATCAGTAAAGAGGACGTGACCACATACATTCAAGAAGTTTTTAGCGACACCAAAAGAAAATTATACTGATAAAAAAAAAAGCAATCATAGCATTCAAAGTCGCCCAAAAATAATAAGGGATATGGTTCAAGAAAAAATACGATTAAGACGCATATAGCGGAATTCAGGGAATCCTGACGATAAAACAAAATTCAACAAAGCAAGCAAAGAGTTTAAAAATAAGATTATTAAAATGAAAAATGCCGCCTTTAAAGACTACGTTTCTACGTTAACACCTAATGAAGCTACTGATTAGTCCCTATGAAAGGCTGCAAAAACCGTGAAAAGAGACAATCAAATACAACGACCACCTATGAAGAAAAACAATCAGTGGGTAAGAAACGGTGAGGAAAAATCTGAAACATTTGCTGAATACGTATCATAGATTTTTCGTCCTAATGAAATCAGTACTGATACGATAATAAATGCAGAAGTAGAAAGTTATCTTCAGGCCCCATACCAAATGTCACTCCCGATAAAATGAGTATCACCTATAGAAATAAACAGATATATATACAAAAAGATTTAAATTTAAAAAAAACTCCCGGATGTGATTTAATTACATCAAAAATAATTAAAAAATTACCAAAAAAAAAAAAAAAAACTATAGTATTGTTAACGTTCATATACAACGCAATTATCAGAATCGGTTATTACTTCCCGATTCGATGGAAATTCGTTATTAAAAAGAATAAAACCTCTGCTAGTCGAAAATAAAATCATACCAGATTATCAATTTGGATTTAATGGAACAAATACATAGAATAGTATAAATTAAAGTTTCGAGGGAAAAAAGTTTTGTACAGCAATATTTTTATACGTCAAAAAAGCGTTTGATAAAGTATTGGAACAATGGGTTACTATTCAAAATAAAGCAGCTATTGCTCTACCAATCCTATTAACCAGATCTCACCTCGAAGAAAAAATTTTCCAGATAAATTTTAATGGTTCATATTACACATTCTATCAACTCGGGAGTTCCGCAAGACACTGCAACGTGGATCTGTGCTATATCAGATATTTACACTTACGACTTTCCGCTCAACGTATACACAACGAAAATGTTTTCAGACGACTATACTGTCTACTGTCAACAACATTGAAAAACTTACAGGATCGCTTAGACGACCAGGAAAAATGGTATACATCTTGGAGAATTATAACTAATCGAAGTGTACACAATCTGAAGAGAATTGACAGTAAAGTTAAATAAAAAAAAAACGATTCCTACCTCGAATAAAATACCTCGGCTTATGATGAAAGATTAACTCGGAGAAAGCATGTAGAAGATAAACGAAGATTAATATTAAATTTCGAAAAATGTATCGGTTACTTTGAAAAAATTCACTACTATCCTAGGAAAACAAGGTACTACTTTATAAAACAATGTTGAAGCCTATATGGTCCTACAGAATTCCAATCGGGGGAATCGCAAGAAAATCTCATATACCGATTATCCAAAATGCCCAAACAAAACTACTACGATCGACAGTCGGTGCAACACGGTACGTGTGCAATGATGAAATACATAAAGATTTTCAAGTACCGACGGTTAAAGAAGAAATAGAGGCAGTTAACGTGCGATACATAAAACGATTACAAAATCATTGTAATCAGTTGGCGTAGAGGCTTATCAAAGACGATACCCGATTCAGACGATTAAAACGATCGAATATAATTAACTAACCAAGTATTGTATCAACAACAAGAAATGACGACCATTGTGAAGAATTCCACTAATTTATATGTAAATAACACTGCCGCTGTCTTCAACTAGACAGATTGTGTGAAAAATTAAAAAAAAAAAAAAAAACTGAGCTGAATCATTAATGGTTTCCATTCCCTCAAAGAAGAACTCGAGTTACCCATAGCCACCTATCAATCACTTATCATTTCTCTACAAGACACCAGCTAAAAATCCAACAAAAATCCTCTTCTACTTAATTACAGCGTTCTCTCCTTCTGGCTCTCATGCGCACAGTGTATTGTTAGCAATAAAAAGCACTATCTCATTTCAGCCGGTTACTTCTATCATAGATCTTCAGCTAATATGTACTCACATCCAACTGGAACAACCGTTCACGCTTTGTTCCATCTATCTTCCGCCTGATGAATCTGTTGATGAAACCCATTTCTTCAACAAGTCGCATATATATTTATTTAATAATTAACTTTGAGAATGTATCCGGTACACAATTAACTACTTGTTAGCAACGTAAGTTGTGTATTCTAATAAAATATTTGTTCATTTTGTATTTCGACTATATAAAATGTATCGCATTTTACGCAGTTTAACCTATTTACCCTTGTAATATTTCACTATTTTTTATATTATTACAACAAAATTAATTTAAACATAATTCTATCGTTACTTATGGCTACATTTATATATTTATATTTTTTAATTTTATGAATTTATAAGTACACATTCTCCTACATATTTTAATAACCCCCGCATAATTATTATTTTATTCATTATTTCCATGATAATTGTCGCTTCCATCATTGACCTACTATAGCAAGATTATACTCATACTTAATAGCGATTTCTTAATAATATTGTTTTTTTGTTTTTTTTTTTAATTCAATTTCTCGTCTTGTTATTGTTTAAAATAATTTAAGCTCTATTAGTCATTTCGTATGATTTAGAATAAAAAGAACGATCGCTAATTTCTAATACGAATAGTATATATCTATGAAAGACGATTCCGATACAAATTTATTTATATTCTAAATATTTGACCTATTAGTCTAAATTATTAATATATCATCTACACACCTCGTCTAGAATTTTATTTTATTTTTAAGTATAAACATTTTTTTACGATTTAATTTTGTGCTTTTAATTTTATTTCGTTTACACGGAATCACTTTACACACTACACATAACATCAGACAAACAATCGTATTCTTTCAATCGTACTTATTAAACGCGGGAGATTATCGTTTGAATATTTAATATCAACCGCATTGTTCACAAACACTCTAAAAAAATCATTACTTTTCATTTTTTTAAATCACCATCATTATTATCATTGCGCGTCTATATTGTTTTCCTATAGTTCATCTGCTGGTGCAAAAGAACATAAATCATCGAAAAAATTTCATAACTGAAAAAGTACACCGCACGCACATGTGCAGAAATTTTTACGTTACCTTTGAAGAAGTCTTTGTCCAGCGATATCGATTTCTTCAACCGGGGTTTTAATTATTTTCTTTTTTATTTCTAAATGAACATCTAACGCATGTTTCACAGCTGAAGGATCGTCACCCAAATCGTTACGACTCAGATCTTCTTGAAGATCATCCAAACGATCTATTACATCGGCCGCTTGCCACATGAATTCTTCCAAGCTCTAAAAATACGTGAACGTGTAAATATAGAACGACTGAGAAATAATTTCGAAAATGAATTCTATTTCGTAAAATCTTTATATATATATATATATATATATATATATATATATATATATATATATATATATATACATAATATATATTATATATATATACATACACATATATATAATATATATATATATATATATATATATATATATATATATATATAAAATTTGTTCACTCGTTACCCGAGTATGGAATAACTAAGTAGCCCGATTTTTACAGTACACCCGATGTATTAAAGGCCGTCTATGTAGTTTGCCCGTGTCCTGAATAGGCAATTACGTTTCCTTTCTACTATGGTCAAGCTTTTTGGTCTGAACGTTGTAGACCATTTGTAACCGCGCACATTTCCCTCCTTTTTGATCTATGACTAGATTCACTAGGGGTACATTCCGCAAACTTTTAATATTTTCCCCCAAAAAATCTTTCTTCCGTCATAGCATACATGCATACGAAGCTTTACTTCAGCAGTTGGCCATAGAAAAAATGTTTAAAAATCTTATACTTACCTATTCTAATAGACTATTACGACAATTCCTATAAAAACTGTACAGATTGGTAAAATGTAACGGTTTGTTACTTTCTATGCAGTACACGTTGGTAAAGTGATTTGAGCGAGTTTTTTTTTTTTTTTTGTTTTGTATGGAGCTCACTTATTTATATATATATATATATATATATATAAAATTTTATATTGAAAATTACGATGATTAAAAAAAAAAATTAAACACCCGTTAGACGAAAGTAGACGTGGAGATCTATCACTTATGTATGTAATAAGGTAAAGTTTTCCAAAATTAACCGGTAACCAAAAAATCGCGAGTTTAAAATTCGATTTTCGATTTTGAACAATTTTTCGGCCGGATTTTGGTTTTAGCATAGACAATGTTAATTATATCTACATATATCGTTATATACGTGTGTATATATATATATATATACACGACTATAGCAAAATCGGTTTTCGAACTATAAATCGCTTACGTTTAGAGATACGAAAAAATCGTTATTATCTAATTAGGTGTACATAGAAAAACTTATTAAATAAAGTCGTCGTCGAAATTCGAAAAAAAAAAATTCGGGTGATTTGGGGGGGTGACCTTTTTGAATTTTGATTTTTGAAAAATTTCTATAGAACCGATTTGATAGATATTAAAATGACGATTGCGAAATAGAAAACCGTTTTCCATTACGATCGATTGAAAACTGACGTGGAGATCTATCATTCTGTTTGTAGCATTTATCCTATAAGAGTTAATCGTTAAGGAGATATCGCCGGTTATAAGTTGAATTTTGGATTTTCAATACGTCCCTCGTTTGGTTTTTGGACTGGCCGCGATGCTTTCTAATGGTATATATATATATATATTTTAGTACCCCATTTGTTTACTGTGGATATTATATATGTATATACGTTTGCGCACGTGCAATAACCGCGCGTTCAACATGTATATATTCTCGCAAACTTTATTACCGCACATATTGTATTGTACGTGAGAAAAGGTGGCAAAATGTACATGTCAAAAAATTTAGCCTAAAGTGGAGGAATTGGCGGTTGTAGCAAAACATTCAAAAATTTACGCATGAAGTGAGTAGTAATTTTCGAATTTGATTAGAAACGTAAGATATATTTTTATATGGAGTGGAACAATCTCACGAGTATGACGTCATTTTGGCAATTTAACTTCCATCCAATAAAAAATTCTATAATAAAAAAATCATATATATATATATATATATATATATATATATATATATATATATATATATATATATATATGGGGCACTGCGATTTTGTCTACTACAACGTATATAGCACAACTTATATGACGCCATTTTTAAAATGGTAGTTTTATTATATGAAAAATCTATAACAAAATGGTTCATTGGATAGGAAAGTACATAAAAATTTGAAAAATTTATTAGGGATATATATATATATAGGCACGCATATGCTGTTACAGCATATATTGTATAATATTTGCTTTAAGTATACAGACCTCCCACTTGCGTAGTCCGTTAGATAAGCAATTTTACTTAATCGGTAGCACATAGTTGTTATCAGTTCAAATTAGCTTTATTGAACAATGACTCTATGTATATATGACGGAATTCCTTACTAGACTTCCACTACGACGTTAAATATTCCAGTGATCTCGGTTTTGATCTAATATCTATATATTATGTATATATGTATATATTATTGGGCTTCCATACAGTTTACCAATATTTATATAGTATTGGATATTATAAAAGAATAACAAGGGACTATTATTTATAAGGAGAATAAAAATTAGGCAGACTAAAAGAAAATGCAGTGCTGAGTAATTTTAAATAATGATACCAGAATTTAAAATATAGAGATATAGGGTCGTGTAGGAGATCTATACGAAGATTGTAAAGCAAGAATGTTCCTAATGTAACCATTGAGGTGTCCAAAGGTTTGTTGCCATATATAACGCTATGTTAAGGGAAACAAACTTAACCGCGAGCTTAATTAGCATATATAATTAGAAATTTTAAAAATAATTGATGTAAACGAGAATTCAGTTACAAGTATTGTAATGCCAGCAAACAACTCTAAGAACCAAAGAGGATTAGAATATTCATAGAAGGGCGATAGATATGAATGTATCGGAGAGACTGAAGAATAGCAGTAGCCTCTGCGTAAAGATAAAACATATTCTATTGAATATAATTTTTTGGAAATATTGTGGGCGAGGAGGGATTCAAAAAGCGCATTTCGAGCCATCTGGGAAAATTAGGAGAGTTCCATTACAAATTTACAAAACATTGAAAGAAGATTATTTGTATGTAAACTGTTGTATTTTAAAGAATATAATTTTTTTTAATTTAAAAATTTCATTGTTATGCTTCCAATAAAGCATGATTTTAATTTGTAATTTATACGAAAAAAATTATCTTACCTGCAATCATTTTAGGTATATATTATACATAACAGCAGATATTTCAAATAATTATTAGATTTTAATCAGGTAGAGTTGCATGCAATGAAATGTACATTGAAAACGTTTACTAAGAACTGATATGCATTAAAATGAAAACTAAAAACCTTTTATATCAGAAATGTTAATGTTTTAAAAAGTAAACCTTTTATATCAGAAATGTTAATGTTTTAAAAAGTAAATCTATCTTTTTGAATCTGAATTTAGCTGTATAATTTCAACCCAAATTTTCAATAAATTAAAAAGCATCATAATAAAATACCAACGTATTTACTTATAGTTTAATTCATAACAAATTATTTTATTTAAAAAAAAAAAAAAAAAAAAAAAAAAAACGTTATATTAACTAGTTACATTTGATGATTTTATTTACGAGTGTAAGCAGTATGATTTAAATACAAACGTTATACATATAAATTATTTAACACAAAATGGAGGCAGCTGAAAATTTTTTCCGTGTAAAAAAAATTTCGTATTAAACAATTTAAAAAAAAATATACATACTCGATAAAATTACGTTTATTACAGTACATTTTTATATACAGTTTAAGTGTGCGTCATGCATTTAATAAAAATAAAAAAATAAGAATATTTTAAGTGCAAGCAATGATGGAGGGGGAAGTGAAGGGTTTAAATAAACAACACGGGCTCATCTCATCAGTTATCTGGATTATTGCCTTAAATATATTTCACTATTATATATATATGACAGGACAGTCACACTAGGAAGAATGAACGGACATAGAAGAAAAGGTCGGCCAATGACCCGATGGACGAAACAAATATGCCGACGTGTTAAACTGTCAATACCAGATTTGGTACACTCGGCAGATGATCGACAACTGTGGAGGAATTTGATTGCTACATAATGGTCACGACGGTCAATTATGATCAATATACGACTGTAGAGATATATATATATATATATGAATACGTATATGTATCGGCATTTTCAAGTTGTTAGAGCATTCGACTTTTTGCAGCATAAAGTTCTTCATCTCATCATAAAGGCAGTCGCACATCACCCAGTATAACGTCATATTTTTACGCACTTGCACTGCATAGTGGCTTGTTTGCTGGCAGAGTTTGTATGCAAAAATAACATACAATGAGCTATTATATATATATATATATATATATATATATCTTAATTAAGGAAAAATAATAACATAACAGTAATAATGATAAATAAAGACAAAAGTCAAACGCTTACTAATCTAGTATCTATCCATTGCGAGTGATCGTAATCCAAAGTGCCATCTAAATCACCGGTTAACTGAGTAGAATCTATAATTTTTGGTAACGATTCCATACTGATTAAATTCGTCTGAAATGAAATAATTATTACAATTTAAATAAAATTATATTGCGTAATCAAATAAAACCATCGCTATTTTAGATTTCGAAATAATTTGAAACTTGTCCTCCTTCGAATAAATACTTATTGTATACAAATGATCTACCAACAGACGATGATACTATAACCGCGACATTTGCCGATGATACTGCCGTTCTTGTAGTGGATAACAATCAGATTGATACAATAACAAAACTCCACCAACGTGCACTTCATCGAATTAGCTATTGGGCAACGAATTGGAGGATCAAGGTTAATGAATTGAAGTCGGTTCATATTACATTTACTAACTGAATCGTAAATTATAGAGTATATTTAGGAAACCTGACGCTCCCACAGGCATTTTTTGTACTTAGACAAAAGACTCACTTGGGATGTCCATGTCAGAATGAAACAAAAACAAATAAAGAATAAAACTAAAGAAGTATACTGACTCATCGGTCCAGACTCACCATTAAATATGAACTATAAGCTTCTACTTAACAAGCAAATTATCACACCGATTTGGAAATACGGTACTGCTTTATGGGGATGTACAAGTAATTCAAATTTATAAAAATTCAAGCTAGACAAAATATCATTCTGCGATAGTTAACGCGTAATTCGCGCAATGACGATATACATCACGATTTTTAGATGCCATCTATAAAATATGTCATAATGGATAACTAAACACTAAGGGAAACTGCGATAGCGCACTAGCGGGAAGATGTACAGCTGCTCAATACGGAACATGACAATCGACGTCTTAAGCGGCGGCATCCAGGTAACCTAGTCTTATAATTCTTATAATTAATATGTAGTTATAATGAAAGCATGGTTAAGGACCTAGTCATTAGACTAGTGAGCCGCAATAATTGTATCTAGTGTGTATGTACGTACTAAGTATCGTGTATTAACGTAGTTACCAAATTAATTATAAAATTTAGATTGTAACAATTAATAGTCCCAGGACTGTTATTAAAAAAAAAAAATTAAATAAAGACTTTGTTGGGACTGTAAAACTAATTACATTTACCATAACTAATTATAGGAGGATTTCACACGTAGTTAAATTATTTTATAAAAAATAATAAAATTAAATATTAATAAGATCCAACTGATGTTTTCTTATCAGCCGTCGGGTGTCATTAGAATCATCTAATAGTAAAACTGCTTCAACGTTCGAATGGAGGTGAAGACAATTAATGTAGCTGTTTGACTTCTGGTGAATGATAACAGGAACTGGATCGATTTTGAGATCGATACGAAGTTGGGCGTTTGAGACGAACCAAGGCGCTCTTGAAATCATACGCATAAACTTGTTTTGAAATTTTTCAAGAATTTCGAGATTGGATTTGGCTGCCGTTCCCCAGACCTCTGCACCATAGCTGCATGCTGGTCGGAAAATTGAAGTATAGATGAGCCTCTTGCTTTCGAGACTAAACTTAGAATGAGGCGGAAGGAGCCATCGAAAGTTGGAGAGCAGAAGGTCCAGCATTTTGCATTTTCTTCTAATATACTCAAACCAATTGAGCTTACAATCAAGATGCAGACCTAAATAGCGAGCAGAGTTAGAAACTAGAACCGGTTTACCATTTAAATAAGTTGAAATGTAGCTATGGTGTCGGAGAGAAAAGTCTACGCGTACTGACTTGCTGTCATTTAGTTTAATTTTCCAGGTATGAGCCCAAGTTGAAATATTGTCTACAGCTGTTTGAAGGATACATGCAGCTGGATTATAACTGCGACTATGCGAAATTATTGCAGTGTCGTCGGCAAAAAGACTTGTTGTTGTCTCAGAAGTTTGAGGAATATCCGTAGTATAAAGTAGGAAGAGGATATGACCAAGTACAGAGCCTTGTGGAACACCAGCGCGAATGCTAATGTAGTGCGTAGTAGCTGATCCAAAATGTATATAGAACTGTCGATCAGTTAAGTATGACATGAGTAGTCCGCGAAAGCCCGGTGAAAAATAGCTTTTAATTTTGTGAATTAAGCCAAGGTGCCAAACTTTATTAAAAGCAGCACTGACATCTAGAAAAACTGCTGTAGCAAATTTTTTGTTTTCAAGTGCTTGAGTTGCAGTATGTATAACACGGTGAAATTGCTCAACGGTTGCATGCTTTTCACGAAATCCAAACTGAACATCTGGTATCAAATGTTTGTTTACAATAACTGTCCGAAGTCGCTGTGAAATAATGTTTTCAAAGATTTTCGCAATGATAGGTAGTGGGGAAATGATCCGGTAAGATCCAGGATCATCGGCTGGTTTCCCTAGTTTGTGAATTATGATCATTTTCGTAATCTTCCAAGTGCGGGGTCCATACCGCAGACGAATACAAGCATTTATCATCGTCGACAGATAGACAATCCCTTTCTTTGACAGTTCTTTGAACACAACAGGAGAAAGACTATAATGACCCGGTAATTTGTTAGACTTTAGGCTATCAATAACCTTGGCTACTTCGAGGGGAGAAGTTGGTTTAATTCTGCCATTAGATGTACTAGGACAGGAAGAAGCTATTGCGGATTGAATGCTATTATCCTCAAAAACATGCTAAAATGTTACATATGCTTAGAATCGCTCCGAGCCCGTGGTGAGTTATCTTCCTTCCTCAAAGGAAAACAAGGCCGAGTAGAATTCGCTTAGCGGCAGTCCATAATGAGTAGTTAGCTTCTTTAGTGGAGCCAAGGGACAAGAGGTAATTGGAAAATGAATTGTTCCTCCACTGACGAGTGGCACGTGTAGTATCTTTAGACAATTTATTGAAAACGGATTTATTTTCAACGGTACGATGTTTTTGCCAGGCTTTTCTTGCTTGGCGTCTTCGATGGACCAAGTGACGAATGAAGTTAGGATATCTGACTTCAGCTGGGGTTGTTCAAAATACTGAGTACTAGACTGCACACTGATAGCAGAGATGAGAAATTTTCAGCTGCTGCATCGATATCTGACGATACATGATATTGTATATTGTGGTTAATATGGAGATCAATTAGTTCTCGAAATCTTTCCCAGTCAGTACTTTTATTTGACAATCGTGGAGAATGATTAATTTTGACTGGTGAGGTAAGGTATGATAGCAGTATGGGTAAATGATCAGAACTGAGATCGGCTATGCACTCAGCCATAAAATTATGTACCGGCATACCCGTGGTAAGAAATAAGTCAATTATGTCGGGTATCTTGTTGATGTCTGAGGTCCAGTGAGTAGGACTTCCTGGCGAAATAATAATCTGAGAATTAGCACGAATTGTTGACTTAAGCAATACTCGCCCCGAGGAGTGCAAATTCTTGATCCTCGTGTTGGATTTTTGGCATCGAAGTCTCCTTCAAGAATCCAATAACTACCGAGTTAATTAAATAATGCATCATAGTCAGAGGGCAGTAAATATTACCAACATTAACTGTGTGATTATTTAATTCTATGGATATGATTGAGGACTGGATACTGTCACTGTCAAACATACCATTAGCATAATGCTTAATTGAATTCTTGACAACGACCGCAGCCCCTCCTCTTGTCATTCCGCTGAGGTGATTAGCAAGGTAGAATGAGTAGTTATGAAATGTAGGTTGATTTATGTAGCTGGTAAGATGTGTTTCTGAAAGTAGAGCCACATCAATATCATGCGTATGAAGGAAGGACTCAAATTCGATTTTCCTGAGGAGTAGACCATTTGCATTCCAGCATACAATTTTAAGATGCCAGATAGGTGTCATTTTTTCCCTATCTTACGCGGATTTTTTGGTAGTACTTTTTAAAGATCTTCAAGAGATGAGACCCTTTCTTCAAGAGTTGTTAGTTTTTGAATAAGAGTTTGTTGAGAGGCTTCAAGTCTTTGAAGAATTTCCATAAATTTGTTAGTATAATTTGAAAATTGAGGAATATCAGGAGTAGGTGTAGTAGTAGTCGAAATGTTTAGAGTTATCACAGAAGCATAAGATACTTGAAAGTTGACAAGTCTGGAAATAGATGGTAAAACTAGATTGCTTTTAATTCGTTCCACAGCAGTGATTTTTTAGCAGGTTTTGCAACAAAAATTTTTGACTGGTAGTAAGAACAACCTTTATAATTGGCTGTATGATTACCTTTACAGTTTGCACATTTTGGTGAAGTTGTGTTCTGGGAGTGACAGTTACTTGAAGCATGAGAGTCGCCACATTTGGCACACTTAGGAGTTTTTGTGCAGTAATTTTTGGTATGACCTAAATCTTAACAGCGAGTACACTGAGGAAGGCTAGGAATTTTTTTAGGCATTTCTACGGAGATACGACAATGGCAGAGAGTCTGTATATCAAATATTTCGCGGTTATTTGAACTAGTTTTAACTTCCACCTTAAATAATGGCAGTTTAGTAACAGTTGTATTATTTTCAACTTTTTTCTTGACATGTACATTAATTATATTTAGTACATGGTGACCTAATAACTCATTAGTGATTTCATTCAAATCTGTAGAATGGTGTAATCCTCTTATGAAAATAGTAAATGGCTTATCCTCGTGTAAACGATAGGTATGGAATTTTTTGTCTAAGTCAGGTAAGCTCGATATGTTTGTTAATGCATTTCGGAGCTTTCGATAGTCATCAGATAAAATTGTAGTAAGTTTAAGTTCACCACTGGCTAGGGCTTTCATTTCAAATGGTGTAATGTCAATATGTCAATGGTAGTTAACAGCTGATTTAAAGCCTTCATAGATAATAATCCTGAGATAAAAAATGGGGGTAGTTTTTTATTTTTAGGGCTAGTACTTTGTCTATTTGTGATATATTAAGATCTATATTGCTATCCACACGTTTGACGGAAGAAATATGCGATGCTGGATTTCCTACAACTCCTAATTTCTGCTTCAAAACTGTATTTTCCTCTCTGACAGTCTTAAACTCTCCTTTGAGTGAATTAATCACTTGGAAAAGCTCGTCACTAGTTTTCAAAGTTAGCTTACAATCCTGCTTATAAGATGCGGAAAATTTTTTGTTGGAACTATTGCAACTATTCTCAGTACAGTTATCGTTATTTGATAACTGTCTTTTAATGGAAAAAGATTTCGTTACCACTATGGGTTTAACTGGAATAACAGTATCCTCATAGTTAATAGGATTTTTTTGTTGTTGTTGATGATTAATTGATGACTGTGGCGTGCGCAACATAATTGTTGACACTAGTTTTATCCCACGGCAACAATATTATAGATTAGTAGATAGAAAACACCACCTAACAAACGTAAGGTTGATGTTTCCATCTCAAAAATAAAAATAAAAAATGAAAATAAAAATATACAGGCACGTTCGTGGGTATTAGTTCGAGAAATATCTATCGTCAATTTTAAATGAAATAACGAGTTATTACGAGTTATTATTGAGGTTATTAATAAACGGAAAGGTCTCGCCAGATTAATGCTGATAAGAATTATGGAATAAACCGCATAAAACCAGTGTTGTCACCATAACTATAATAATTATACTACAAACTGATAACTGATAAACAAACACGACGAACAAATACGAAATTCGAAATATAAAATATTAAATATATACGACGAATGAAAGGTAACGATTATCTATTTTGTAACAGGTAAATTCTTTTATTCAAATTAATGAAAACCAGATTATCATAACGTATGAATACACGACAGACCGACCGAATAAACCGATACACGATACAAAACTCAAAAAAATATATATATATATATATATATATATATATATATATATATGTTACAAACAAAATAACGAAAATAATAATACAACGCATACACAGTTCTTAGTAGTTTAAAAAAGTATGCCCAGTAGCTCATTTAACTAAAATCAAAATACAAGAAAAACCACTAACAAAACCTGCATACTGATCAAAAAACTACCTATATATAAATTTATAAATATTTAACGTTAATAGGATAAACAATAATTTTTATGTGTATTATACACAAAAGAGAGAGAAAAAAAATCGACAAAAGATAATGCCAGCTGTATGTTTAATTCTTTTATGTTTATAGCGTTTATATTTTAGTTGCAAACTTGTACGTGTATAATCCCCTATGACTTTAATAAATGAATACTGACTGCAGGCACAGCTATCAAAAAAAAAAAAATGTTTCTTGTTCGACAACCTCTCGTGTATACATATGGTATAACTTCAATGCCTTGTGAATGTGTTCCAATCTTTACATAGACTGGAAGATTTAGAATTATTCTGCAGCACATATTTTGTAGCAGTTGTAACTTCAGTTAGAACGGCTAGTATATATGGGACAATGAATCATAATTGTTCTGATTATAGTTTTGTAGATTATTAATTTAGAGCTTACGTAACATCGTTTATTAAATATCGGATATAGTTTAAACAGAGACGCGTGTTCAACATGTTTAGTAAATGTGAGACCCAGTATTACGCCTAAATATTTAATATCGCTTTTCCAAACCTAAGGCGTGTTGTTCACCATCACAGGTGGTAAGAAATGCGGTCTTCTTTTCGTAAATAGAATATATTGACTTTTATCCGGAATTTATTTCGATTTTCCATTTATTGAAATACGAATTTTAATAAAACCCCGAGTTAGTCTCCTTTTTATAGTGTCAATTCGGTACGATGTGCACTATATAGCGGTATCATCAGCATATAATGCCATCTGTAAGTTTTTAATTTTGGGGATATCATTAATAAAAAGAAGTAATAAGTAAGGTCCCAGTATGCTTTCCTGGGGAACTCCCGCTAATGCATTTTTCATTTAGGAATGATCATTATTAACTTTAACTATGAAATTTCGGTTACTTAAATAATTTTTAATAAGCCGAACTAAGTAATTAGTAAGTTTAATTTTATTTAGAATATTATCGTTAAGTTTAAAATTATAGATATCATCGGAGAAAGTAATTGTAAATGTAGTTTATTAATGGCGATAAACTTAATCGTATCGCCACCTTAAATTTTCATAACCTATATTTATAGTCAATTTTTTTTTTTAATTATCATTAAATTTTAAATTATAGATATCGGATAATGTTAGGAAAATATTGTAAATGGAGTAATATAGCGACAATAAACTTAATTGGAGAGCCATCTTCAATTTTCACTATCACACACATTTGTAATTATTAAATAAATAAACAAAAAATAAAATTAACAAAAAACAAGGTCCATTGTAAATTCCGTTCTAGTTTATATATCTCGCGATAGTATCATCAGAACACTAACCTCAACTATAACCTTACCATAACTAATGATGAATTTAATATCGCCTTAAAGACAATGCGACCCTCAGGCGCCGGGACGGAAACCACATTTCCATGATAAAACAACTTAAATCATCCTATAAAGAAGCCGTTTTGCACTTTTTTCAAACTAGGCTCATCTTATTCCAATACTGAAACAAAACAAAAATGTATTACACCCGGCTACCTACAGACCAAATTCTCTCACAAACACCTTATGCAAGTTATTCGAAAGAATTGTTAATAATAGATTGTTACGGTAGTTAGAAAGCTCAGAACTATTAAATTCCTTACAGTTCGGTTTCAAATGAAACGCCCACGATCTATTAGTCAAACTTACAACAGATATACAAAACAATTTAGTAGAAAATAAAATTACAACTGTTGTTAGCCTTGACTTCGAAAAAGCCTTCGATAAAGTGTGGAAACAAAGAATTCTTCTCGCTTTATATCAGTCGGGGGATTTAGAGGAAATTTATCGATATTTATTCGGAAAAATTTTACACCGCCGCCGGAAATTTCAAGTAAAGATAAATTCAATTTTATCAGATACCAGAATTCAAGAAAATGCCACCTCTCAGGTCATGACTAATATTAAACAGCACATCTCCAGTAAGCTAATGCATCTACGCTAACGATCTATCAATATATTACTCAAATCGAGACAAAACATTTGTGGAACTTTTATTACAAGATACAACAAATAAGTTAAATAACTGAGCCAAATCTCAAGAATTTACTTTCTCCACGTCAAAAACTAAGCACGTGACGTTCATTAAAAAACGAAATACAATTATACCAAACTTAAACACGGATACAATACAAATAGAAAAATTCGCTTCAGATACTAGAACTAACATTGGAACCGTTACTTAACTCGAAAGAACGCATAATCAAACTTAAAATAAAATGTTTGAAATAAATAAATATGCTCAGAATGTTAAATAATTTATCGTGGAGATCTAATCGAAAATACAGTTATACAAATCCTACACGCTAAGCAGATTACACTACCCCAGTATATATAATATATGATAGTGCAGCCTGTCCCACAATAAAAAAACTCAATTCTGTTCAAAATTCAACTCTTAGAATTGCCTTGAGAGCCTTTCATACTACCTCAAACACAGCTCTACACGCGGAAGTAAACATATTACCATTCCAATACACAGAAGACAAATACTAGCGCTCAAATATTACACACAGTCAATTTGCACGCCATCCAATCCGATATCTCAGTCCTTACTAAGGAATAAATTTCATCGTACATTCTTAAACAACAAAACCAAATGCATCTAAACCCCTATCAGAACGCGTTAACAATACATTAGCAAAACTTCAATATCAATTACCACAGATCAAAACAAACCACGCTCCAAAACTACCAAACTTGGATAAAGGTTTCAATCACAATAAACACAGAACTGGAAAAATATAGGAAACATTTAACACCTACAAATATTCTCAAATCAAAATTCTACAACATTCTGGAAAAAAGTACGATGATCATACACACATATGATGCATCCAAGTCTATAAACCAAACCTCATCGGCCTATCTTACGCCCAACCAATCGCAAGTATATCATTTACCCGAGTCAGTGTCAGTTTTTACAGCAGAACTTCTTGCAATATGTAAAGCATTAAAATACATATCTAAGTAAGCGCCACCAAATAAATATATAATACGCACAGATTCGTATATTCAACATATTCAGCAACACGTCAAAAACACAAATACAGATACTTCCTAAAACGCATAATCAATAGCATTATCTCCCAGAACAATTAACTTGTTCGTCTATGGACACCAGCTCATTCAGGAATGAATGAAAACATTGATATAGTTAAAACGTCTCCTACAAATCTAAAAACAATAAAATCAACGCGCATTACCGATTTACATACAGTCCCTTCGCAAACAATTAAAACATCAAAAATTCTAGGAGACCCAATGTGCACATACACACTTGTATCAACTTAAGCCGAGATTAGGAAACTGGAAAACAGCAAACCAGAAAGAGAGAGACTACCCACAGGACACACGTTACATTACAATACCTACTCAACGGGGACTCCCTATTCATCCACCATGAATGCAATGTGCAATTAAATATAAACCGCATACTGTTAGAATGGACAAAATACAGAAGCCAACGTATAAATTATAATCTAAAGACACAATAAAAACAATGCTCGAAGATAACCGGAAGAACAAAGTTAAAAATCTTTTACAATACCTTACAGACACTAACTTAAATCAATCGAGCGTCTATAAATAAAATAATGAAAAAAAAAAAATATATATATATATATATATGGGATTAACTGGCAGCTTTTGTACTTTTGACTTTTATTTATTTTTTTATTTTTGCTTTGTTTTTTTTTTTAAATCGACTTTTCTCCTTCTTCAGGGGTAACAACGGTTAATAAATCTCACTGATCATATAATTTGAGTTTAGAAAATTGATACGAAATATTAAAGGAATACTAACCGTATCGGGTATTTAGCTAAAAATGAAATCCGTATTTGTATATTTTCCAAACGTTCAAAAGGCATTTAATGCTAATAAACTGACTCAACTACTCGACATAATATAAGTTTAGAAACGAAGCCGATAAACGTTAAAATATCTGTAGCAACACGAAATAATTTTATTGAAAAATAGCAAAATGCAGGTAATCATCCAAAGCTGCTATGTCCGCTATATTATTTAATAATGTATCAGCGGAACTCGTTAAACAAAAACGCCGGACAATTGTAAATTATTCCATACATAATTGCTTGCCTGGAAGCATCGCTTATCCGGTTCGCAATTAAGCTTCAGATTGACGACAGCGTCCTTACCGTTTTGAAGTAGATGAGATTTTTTTTACTTTACTTACATATGGAATAATAATTAAAAAACGATGATAATACTCAAAAGAATCGCGCCTGATTAATATGATGATCAATTTACAATGAATGGGTACATTTGAATACTTGTATGCATAGATCAACTATAATAAAGACCGAAGAGGATAAAACGTTACATCGAACAAATATTGAAAACGAAAAGGTTGTCACCTTTCATCGTTTCAGTTAAAAAACAGAATTATAAAACATCCGATCAGCGTTAACTGTGGCGCTCAGACTTCTGGATAAGTTCGAGTTTTCGGTATTCTCTGAATCAGAAAGAATATTAACGACAAAGTCCTGTATATATTATGAAAAATGAGAAAAAAAACTTCCGAGGCTTCGGCGCAAGTAATGATTAGTATTTTGTCTGAAATCAATATAACGTCATTCTGGAGTTGATCAGCACGATTAAAACTTAGACGACGATGGACTAATTGTACGCGATGATAACATATACAATAAATTTTGAGAAAAAAAAAACTAATTTTTGGAAGATTAATAAATAAAAAGCGTAATATAATTTAAATTTTCATTTGAACACATTTAATTTCATACATACAAAAATTACCTCGAATTTATACTTATGACTAGCGAGTGACGTCCGTTGTTTCTGCCAAAAATTATCTGGTTTTATTATATAAACAACGTGTACTAAATTCGAGAAACATTCTTGCAATGTTTTCAATATCGGCTTCACCGTTCCCCACGTTGATCCGCGCATATCGATAACCGCAGTGAAACCATGTTCCCTGATGTGATCTTTCCTGCAGACACAAAAAAAGAGAGAAAAAAATTCAGTCCGCATAATTTTATTCAGTTACTTAGAAGAGTTACATAAAGTTTCGTAATATAATATAACCTTTAATCTTCGAACAGTCATTAAGATTGTCCACTCGTTTTCTAGAGCAAGGAATCAACAATTTCGTTAATTTGTTCTTCGGTAAGAATCTTAAGTAAGTTTTTTTTTTTCCCCTATAAAACTAGTTTCCACTTCATCTCTTTTCCGTAATATCGAATCATATTACGATTCTTTTTTCGTTTTATTTTATTTTAATGGGGGATGCCTTTACAGCCTACCCAACGTTATATTATTGATTGCGTCGTGTTGTTTTGTTTCTCGCGTTTCGTTTCTTATCTGTTAGTTCGTACCGCGCACCGCATAATCTGATCGTTACCCCCTCCTGACAAAACTGCCTGGTTTTTGGGCCACTCCCCCTCACCCTTCGCGACGTATTACCCAACCGTCTTCCCATCCGATGGCGACTACGTCAAATGTGAATAAATCATCATCATCAACGTCGGACGATGAAGATATGCAACCGATACGAATGATACGAATGATAATAATTGGATTAACCCAAGGTCGACGTAAAGGAGCAACCCGCGTAAACGTAAGTCGTCTTTATCAGATAACATAAGCGATAATCTTATACACAACCGTTTTCAACCGTTGAAAGTAGACGAAACGCAGGTATATTCGTCTTTGTTTAATGTGACGGAGAAAAAAGTATATCACCTGTAATTATGGTCGATAATCGAAATAAATCTTATAATGAAATGATAACTTATTTTAAATCATTTTTAAAATCGACATTTAATATTCGTGTTCGTGTAAATAAATACTTTATTTACACAAATGCAACGGAAGACTATGATAAACTTATTACAACCTTAAAACAGTGGCGTTTCTTTTTATACGTATTTACCGTCTGATAGGAAACCACTGAAGATGGTCTTAAAAGGTTTACCATCGGACATCGGTACACGGGATATTACTCACGCGCTTAAAGAAGTAGCGACAGTTATATCTTATTTCGTTATTAAAAAAGAAATCTGTACACTCCCATCCGGTATACTTGGTGAAATTTCGGTACAACACCGATATTAGAAAAGTACTAAATCATAATATCATATTCTACTATGTCATTAACATGGGAAAAGTACCAACCTAGGAAAGGAGCGTTACAGTGCTATCGTTGTCAGCTTTACGGTCATGTTTCGTCGAACTGTAACATGCCGAGCAGATGCGCGTGAAGTGTGGACAGCATCACGAAAGCCATGAATGTAATTCTACACAAATTAAATGTGCCAATTCTAACCTGACACATGTAGCTAGTTCGAGTGATTCTGAGATCCGTAAAAAAGTCGTCACCCAACCGGAGAAACGTTACGTTTAATAATATTAAGCCTATTTTTTAACTGCTCTTTAACGATTTAGCTTTGTATTGTGATTCATACGGACCCGATACAATTTATAGTAGATTGCAAAAGGCCGCCTTCACTCTCTGTAAGTACTATAAACGTTGGAAACTGAAACTGAACACCGAGAAAACGGAAGCCGTTCTTCTCTTTTCCAGTAGGCACCCACTTGCCGGAAATTATAATTAACGGTCAAATTATTAAATGGGTTAAAGATGGCAAGTATTTAGGCGTCACTCTGGACTCGCGTTTTTCAATAATCATATTAATCGCACTACCGATAATGCTTATAAAGCTATTCGAATTCTTTCGCCTATATTTCATCGAAGGTCCCACCTTACTGTTACAAATAAAAAACTACTACATACAAAGCTATTAACATATGCATGTCCCGTTTGGTGTTCGATTTCTAACAGTACATATTGTAAATTACAATTATTACAAAACCGTTGTCGCAGACTCTCAATGCCACCAGGTTTACCAGGATTCGAGATATGCATTCTCAACTAAACCTCGAACTGGTATTTTTCTATATCAAACAAGCTTGCTACAAAATTTTATGAAAATTGTCAAATTCACGAAAATGAATTAATTAGGGTTATATATAATATGGCCAGCTTACGCAATCGGTATCTACAAACTAAAACACCGATTTTTAACATAATTATGTTTATTTAATGTATTTGTTTATTTATTTATTAAGTAAATTGTAATAATTTTTTTTTAAATTTAAGACGTTCTGGTCGGTCAATTTGTAATGAAAACTGATATAGAGGGATTTTAAATAAATAGATACATTGATTCCCAGTCGTCATTCGATCGTAGATCGATATCCAAGAATATACAAGAATTAATACAAGGTAATAATTTAAAATTTAAAATAAAGATTACTGATCACTTTAAATCCCCCCCCCGCAAAATTTTCATACTCGTGTGTATTTTTCGCGCGCCTTCTACGTTTTGCTACTTCTTAATTTCACAGTATATATATATATATATACATATATATATATATATATATATATATATATATATATATATATATACTTTATTTTGACTTTCTTATATATATAACAGTTTACAATAACATGCTGCAAATGTAACGCGCGAGTAGCAGCATAAACAATATAGTTATTTTATTAAATACACGGTGTTTATTACGAAAAATTAATTAAACGAACTTATAAAATAATTATACGATTGTTAATAAAAAAAAAAAAAAAATAATAAATATGTTATAAATGTTACGTAAGCGTAAAATTTAGGATACAGGTGTACGTGCATATAATATTAAGGCTAACCCTGGCATTTTCAAATGCACACACACACCGCAGTACTCAACATATGCGTACGCATAAATTTTTAGAAGAGCCCCAACGCTAAAAAGAAGTTCTATTTTACTTTTTAATTAAATGCTTGCGACGTTTCTTAAAATTTTTTAGGTCGGTTTTTACATACATGGGCAACGTGTTATAAATTACGAAGCGAGATATAAGCGTTTAAGATACAGAAAAATATTGCTTTAAGTACGAGAAAAGTTAATTCAATTTCCTTACTTTTTTAACTAGGTACAGAAGATGTTTATTCCACGTTAACCTACAGTCAAATTAAATCCCTAAATATTTCACTGCATGCCTTCTTTCTATCTCATATTTATCGCGTTTAGCGTAAGTTTCATACCATTCCACAAATGAGGGGATTGATAAAATTAGATATTTTCTTTTCTTTTCGTTAACAATTAGTCGGTTTCGCTTCAGCCATCCAGCAATTACATTCACATCAGCTGGCGCCATCTGTTTAAGAATATTTGAATGACGGGAAGTAATCACTAATGCAGTGTTGTCTGCGTAGCTAAATATCTTACCGTTAACCGTAATATTACACATGTCATTTATTATATATATATTAAAAACAAGTAGGGACTTGATATACTCCGCTGTGAAACACCAAAATTTCATGTTACACCGTCACTTCGTACATTGTTTATCTCTGTAACATAGCGCCTGTTTTCTATGTATGTTTTAAACCTATTACGTACATTTCCTCTTATCCGACGATCGTAAGGCTTTTCCAATGAAATATTATGATCTAATGTACCGAAGGCTTTATAAAGGTCAAAATATACAGCAACAGCAGAATGATTATTTTCAATATTCTCGGTTATTCATTTTACATGTTCAAATAATGCATTATCAGTACGTTTTTGATGTAAGAACTCGTATTGATTCACGCTGAAATAATTTAAGTTCAGCAAGCAATTTAATAGAATCTTTTTAACGCATTTTTCGAATATTTTAGAAATTGTAGAAAGAACACAAATCGGTCTGTAATTTGCAATATCACGTGTGTCACCTTTTTTATAAATTGGTCCTAACAATAGCTAATTTCAATATTTCAGGGAATTTTCCTTTTAACACGGATTCATTAAATAAAAATGTCAAAGGTTGAGAAAAGAAATTAAAGATTCAATGGAATGTATTATATAATTATTCGAGAACTCAGTAAACCCAAAGGAATTTGGATTATAGCTATCCGCAGCCCCACCCATATGATTATGATTTTCAACTAAGGTAACGACCGAGTCATGAAAATAATCGTTAAAACAGCGAGAAATCTATCTTTTATTCCCTCGTACATTCACGAGTCTGTCGTTCACGTTTACCTCTTTCAAAGTTTCATTTGCCTTACCACACTGACACGTTTTATAACAGCCTAGTAACTTTTCTGATTACGTCCACAGACATTTAATAAGTTAGTGTGGTATGCTTGCTTCGCTTTTCTTATAGCTTTCTATCACATCACTCACTTTGCGAATAAACCATTCAAATTTTTCATCTATAGATACTTTACCGATACATAAACGCTGTGACGTTATTTTTTGAAACATATATCAAACTAATACTCATTCTTACAGGATGTCCGGCATTGCTTGGAAGATACTAACAAAGTAGTTAGAATACCACAGTGACCAGAAAAACTATAATACATTACAAATTGAATTGAACAGCGTGGAATGTAGTGATTTTAAAAAATAATAAATAAATAAATCAAAAATAAACAACAAAAGTAGTTGAAAATTGCCAAATTTCTATATAAAAAAAATAATAAAATATAAAAATGGCGGAAAATAACAAATAAAATAAAATCTAAAAAATATTTAATATAGATGTACGATATCATAAAAAATTGATTTATTCACTTCGCTATTTTTCACAATATCGTACGTCTAAATGAGATTTTTTTTACATTTGTTTTATTTTTTTCTTTTAGACATTTTATAAATTGTATATTTTTATATTTTATTTCGTGTATGTCTACTTGGTAGCTCAATAACCGAAAAGAAGATTTGTGGTCTTTTTATACAAAAATTTAGTGATTTTAACTATACATATATATATATATATATATATATAGGCTTCGATGCATGGACGCAGGACGATGGTAACACAGATCCGGGAACGACGAGGTACTAGATGTCTCCCAAATTGTCGACAATTCCGAGAATTCACGATTTCGACTAAAAATATATTTATACCATTTTACGCGTGCTCGATAACCGTTTCAGTCACCGTGTCTACTATTTTAACTGCGATTTCTGAACATATCGAAAAAGAAATTTAAACGCTTTTAATTAGTCAGCTTTCTAGATCAGGTTCAGTATTCGATATACCTCGTATTATTTATTCGGGTATTAATAAATCGAATAAATACTTTTACGCCGGTTATTTTCGTATTTTTTCCAATTTTATTCAATCATCATCCATGTCAAATATTCGCGAAAAATGTTGAACGCGACATGTTTTATTATGTTTATCGTAGTAAAAACAGAAATAGATTATAAAGCAGCCCGTCCTGTTTGTGGGTTATAAGGTCGTTAACGGTTTCTAACCACATTCCGGTAATGAACAAAACTAAGCTGGAAATTTAGATCAGCTGAATGGAATTTGCACAAAGGGTATTCAAAATAGTTGAAATTACTTATAGCTATGTGTGTGATTATTATACATATATATATATATATATATATATATATATCACTCGCCAAGAATTTATACATTAAAACAACTGTGATTACTAAAAGTAAGGAACAAAGGATACCTACATAAATACGCGTATGCACATCAATGTAGATATATATATATATATATATATATATATATATATATATATATGTGTGTGTGTGTGTGTGTCGTGCAAAATGAAATTATAGAGCTTGCGGTTTTTCAGATGTCGATGCATAGCTCTAAGGGTTTTTTAAACCACCCTGTTTTGAAAATAAAAGTAACTGCGATAATGAAAGACGAAAAAGATTTGTACTTCTATACGGAAGGTACCGATTTCGAATAGGATCGACGACGCAAAAATTATTATCAAAAAATAAAAATATAAATAATCTTAATATTATCCTGTGCAAGGCAATGGTAAACCACCACGCACAACACCATATGGACGTTAGTAATAATATAGTACACCACATACACACGCGGAGCCTCATTGTGTCATAACAATAAAGCGATTACAGTCAGTTCTCTTGGGTGTGTGTGTGTGTGTGTGTGTGTGTGTGTGTTTATCTACGTTGACGCCGCGTTGTTTTTGCCGTATACGCTACTTACACTGAACAACAAAATATGTATAGGTAAGTAGTCGCCTACATCCGATACGGAGACGGCACTTAATGATGATGATGATACCATAAACTGTGGTAATTACGAATGGAAGTTTCATATTAACGTAATCACTCCAACGAGATTACTCTGTGAGGAAAGAATAGAATAAAACACGAAATGGGTCAGAGTATATATATATATATATATATATATATATATATATATATATATATATATATATATATGTATATGTATGTATGTGTGTGTGTGTGTGCGCGTATGATAAATTATTAGAACGAAATAAAAAAAAAATTAATAACTATAAATTTTTTTTTATTAAAGCTTTTCGACAATCACGTTATTACCAAGCATACACAATACAGGTTTTATTTTGTTCTAATAATTCATTAAATCACCACTGTCAGTATAATAATTAGGGAAAAAGTGGAAAATATATGATTTGAATCAAATAACCGAAAATGTTAGGTGATAATTAAAAACATCCCGAAAACACATTTGTCGCATGCTCTTTGGTTGTGTACATTCTGACGCGTTTTGTCCCTGACGATAATAATAATAATAATAATAACAAGTATATTTCAGCTAATAAATAAATTACAATTCCCATTTATGTACACATACCGAGCTTACATAATTGCTCATACTGTGCGATATTTGATTTAATATTAATACTAATATAGGAATAAGAAAATAAAATCAACTGCAGAGAAAAAATACAAATAAAAACCCTGCTTAACTTTACTAATTTATCTATTTAATATATAGTGATTGATATATATATATATATATATATATATATATATATATATATATATATATATATATATATAGTGAAATAACGCATCTTCTTATACATATCCATATTTTCATGTACATAATTCTTATTATATAGCTTAAGATAATAAACAAAATTTAATGTATAGCGTGGTTTCGAGCTAGGTAACCATGCCGTTTAGAGAAGCGCATGCCTAATTCTTTTATATTTATATTTTTTGTATTGTAGTTGGAGTGATTGTCGTGTGTAATTGCCGATTTTCCTTATTATGGGATGCGGGTTAGTACTACACTTTACATAGAATTTGTTGGACTGGCTATTTACAATTTCAGATATGTATGGATGCTTTAATTTAGTGTGCATTTCTGATACTCTCGTATATTCAGTATAATTCGTAAACACTTATTTTGGAATGCTTGTAATTTGTTCAAAGTTGTCTCGCTTACGCTACACCAGATTGGACAGGAATATAACAGTAATGGCATAAAATAAGTTTTATAAATTAAATATTTGTTGGCTATACTCATTTTTGATTTCTTATTGAATATAGGAAATAATTTATATAGTCTCGTATGGGCTTTTTCAATAGTGTCATTAATGTGCTTTGAAAATGTCAGGTTTTTATCAAGTATAAGACCGAGATATTTAACGTATGATTTCCAGTATAGCTGTTCATTGGATACTTTTATAGAATGTTCTGTTTGAGGTCTACGTTTAGTAAAAAGTATGGTCTCGGTTTTTTGGTTGTTGATTTTGATTTTCCATTTATTATAATATTTGTATAGTTTATGATAACTATCCATAAGTCTTTTTTGTATGGTGTCAATCCTGTAAGAAGAAGTAAACACTGCAGTATCATCTGCATATAACGCAGTGTCCGTGCCCTTTATATGTGGTAGATCATTTATATACAATATATACAGAAAAGGCCCGAGAATACTACCCTGTGGAACGCCAGAGGAAATTAGTTTGAGGTTAGAATATGTATTACTTAATTGTACTGTAAAAAGTCTAGCATATAAATAGGATTTTATGATCAATATAAGATATTTAGGAAATCCGTACTGTATCATTTTATAAATGATGCCATTTTGCCATGCACTATCAAAAGCTTTTTCTATGTCTAACAGTAATAGCCCGGTGTATTTATTTTGATTAAACTGGTCAGTGATATGATCTGTAAGGCGGGCTAGTTGCATAACCGTTGATAGGTGATTTCTAAACCCAAACTGCGTTTCATTTAAGATATTTCGCTCATTGGAATAAGATTTTAATCTTTTTAAGATCACTTTTTCGCATATTTTACTGACATTGCTAATTAGACTTATTGGTCTTATATTTTGTAGTAGCGAACTATCTTTGCCTGGTTTGGGAATAGGAATGATGCTAGATGTTTTCCATATTTTAGGATAATATCTTAATAATATGATTGCATTTATAATATTAGTCAGATAGACTACTACTTTTTTTGGTAGATTCTTGATCATTATAACCTGTATAAAATCTGTACCAGTAGATATTTTGTTATTCAGGTTTTTTATGTGTGTGTGTAATTCCTTAGGCGAAACCAATTTGATTTCATTAACAGACGTAATATATTAGATTTACAAAATTTACGAACAGTAGAGTTAACTTTTCTAGTATGATAAACAGTAGAAAGCTGTGAGTTTTGAGAATAGACCTGATAATAATAGTTTGATAATAATTCGACTTTATCTTTATCTGAATAGGCTGTAGAGTTATTATACGATATGGTATGTATGAGTAATTTCGTGTATTTTAGTTATTTTCCAGATACTGTTATCTCGTACCGATACCGATTGGAGTTTTTTGTTCCAATTATCATTACGGTGTTGTAGGATTTTTGTTTTTACGATGTGTGTTAGGAAATTTAAAATTATTTTATCCTTAGCCAACCTATTTCTTTGATATATTCTCCTATAGTGGTTTTTTAGTTTTACTAGGATTTTTATTTGATCAGGGAGATAGTAATTATGATTACTAGATAACTTCTGAGGAATATAAGTTTGCGCAGATTTTAATATGGTATCGTTGAAGGTAGTGATGGCATCATCTACTTCCTTGGTTGAATCAGGTCGTTTGGATATGTTTAAGGTATTATATATGAAGTTTCTATAATTATTCCAATCGGCTCGTTTGAAGTCAAAAACATATTTTTCAGGAATTATTTGACATAATTTAGTAATTTCAAAGTAAATGGGGTTGTGATTTGAACTTAGGTATGGGAGAGATATAGGTTTCGAAACATAGGGAAAGTGTTTAGAGAGGACTAGATCAATTGTACTAGGTTTGTGAGTATTTGATGCTGGATAATAAGTTGGCCGGTTTGGGGCTAAGATTGTAAAATTCTGACGATAAGAAAGATCGAGTAATGTATTACCTGATTTGTTGTTGGAATGGCAGTTCCAACCTCTATGTCTGGCATTAAAATCCCCGGCTATGATAACTTTATTGCTAGATTGCAATAGCGTGTAGATGTCTTGCTCAAAGTAGCGTTTATTCGGAGGACAGTATATCGAATACAAATGAATTTTTTCATTGTTGATTGTAAGCGAGATACCAATGGCTTCTGTTCCTTTTAATGTTTTTATAGGTAGTAAATGATTAATTAATCTATGGTTTACTAATATGGCCACTCCCTCGCCCCGTGAGTTACGATCCAGTCTATATATTTTGTAACCGGGACAGTTAAAACTTAAAGTAATGTCAATTTTAGTTTCGCTTATACAAATAATATCAATTTGCTTCTCATATGCAAGGTTACCTAACTCTAGGATTTTATTTGTAATGGAATTCGCATTCCATGCTATTATTCTTATTTTCTTAACATTACCTAGATAAAGGTATTTAAGACTATTTCTAAAACCGCTGATATTTTTTCAAATATGTCAGCGTTTTCCAGTCGTTTGATTCGATGTACTATATTTTTAAAACATAACATTATTTTACTTAGATTAAACAATTTAATTAAAGAAAGTAATTCCGTAATAGAAGTTATGTTTTCATTATTAGTTTCAACATCATGTGGCGAACTGTTATTTCTACCGGTGTTTATATTATTATCATTATCATTATTATTATTATTATTATATCTATTATTAATAACGATATTATGATTTAGTGCGTCAGCATATGAAATGTCTTCAGCTGCTCGAGAGATGTTACTTCTATTATGTCTTAAGTTAGATACTGCTTGAGGGCTATTTTGGGTTGTCGTGTTTTTATTACGACAGTATCTTAAAAGTGTTGGGCATTCTTTAAAGTGTGCAGTATGGGCACCTGTACAGTTTACGCACATAATATTTTGGACAGTACACTCGCTTGTAAAGTGAGAGTTACCGCACTTTAGGCAGTTTGGTGTTTTGTGACAATTAACAGCTAAGTGGCCGAACGCCTGGCACTTAAAACACTGCGTAATGTTGTTTTTGGATTTGTATTTATCCCAGGTTATTAAACAATAACATAGTTGTTTAATTTTAAGTATATCACTAATTTTAGTATTTTCAGGGAATGTAATTAAATATAATGGTAATAAGATATTTGAATTGTTTTCGGTAGATTTTTTTTAAACTGTGTTATATTATCATATTTTACATCATTATCATGTAAAGCTACTTTAACTTAATCAATTGTTATATTGTGGGGAAGTCCTTTCAGCACCATTTTAATTTTTTTACGTCCTAACGGAGTGAAAGTATAAAATTGGGAATTGGTATCTGATTTTAATATTTTGATTACCGTATCGTAATCTTCTAAATTATACGTGTAAAAAATTGTAGAATTTCCATTTACTTTTAAATTAATGTCTTGTTTAAGTAAGGCTTTCATGCGTTTTATCGTTTCATTATGATTTTATATTAGGCCCTGTAGAATAATCGGGGGTATCTTATTATTCTTAGGATTATTATTTATACTAGTAAATACCGAGTTTGTTGACGACTGCTGTTGTTGATTATGAATACTATCGGTAACTGTATCTGGATGAATGGCCAGCGGTTGAAATCTATTATTTACTTCGACAACGAATTCGGCTTTCTTCCTTTTTTTCGGACTGCTTTTGTTCTTCCTTTTGGTGGAAGTTGATTGCCAGTTAGAATCGTATTGTTGTTCCTCCGTTTCATCATCTTTATCGCTGGATGAAGATTCGTAAGGCTCGGTTTGTGTATCCATATATAAATCTCTATTATTATTATTATTACTATTATTATTATTATTATTGTTATTATTATTATTATTATTATTATTATTATTGTCACTGTAGTGGGTACTGTTATCAGCACCGATTAACGATTGATTTTCCCCATCCACTGTTCTATCGATAGCATTCCTCCGAGTTTGTGGAGGGGAACGAAGGGTTGCCATTCACTTTATCAATATCAGTCGACGCGCGGGCGAACATATATAACGAACGCGAGCCGAACATGGACGCACTAGCGCAACGGGGTACTGACGAAGTTAGTAGCAAGCTATAGATATTGGCTTACGATGTAAGCTCAATACACACACATATACAGAAATTATAAAATAATCAACGCGGAAACAATATACTGTCAAATATAACACCGAAGAAAAATACAGTAGCCAAAGATTATCGTTAAAACGTTCAAATTGAAGACGTAATCTTAAAATGAGTCGGAGACCAAGGAAACCATCGTTACCCGTACCGAATCGTATACACCATGCGTTAGGATGGAAATCAGTCTTAAATTTAACAATCGAACGTAATAAGAGAATTAGTTCGCTTTGTAAAAATAATCTTCGAAAAATACGGGACAACGGCCCAAAATACTTCCCTTCCACAATTATGTCCGAACGTTTATTTTATTTTTATGTAAATTGAGCTTATGTACTAAAAAAATAAACAGCCCATTATTACTAGTCGTACGTGTAGATTTCATTAAATTAAGTTCTAACGCTATACGAATAAGATACAAAATAAAATGTCCAATTTAATATGAAATATATCCGTTAAATAGTACGCCTATAACAATTCGATCGTTTGTTACGTTTTATTAATAATTGAAGTTTTAAGAAATATTTTAAAACACTAAAAAAATCAGTATCGTAAATATTTATATAAAATATGTTACATTTTATTTCTTTCGTGTTTACGTATAAACAAATATATATATATATATATATATATATATATATATATATATATATATAAAATCATGTAAATATATGCATATATACATATTCATACGAATCTATTTTATTTTATTCACAAATAATAACAGTTATATATATATATATATATATATATATATATATATATATATATATATAAACTTTTTCCAAATTTCGATATTCCCATTCAGCACAAATAAAATGAAATTATAGCATATTCATACTAGAGGTTAAAAGACAAATTCACAAATATTCAAACAGCGGTGAAGATAGAAAAAATTGTAACAAGTAGGTCAAATACTATGTTATTAGCCTCATAGGCGAGTTTAAAATCAAACCAGGAAAAAACTGAAGAATATGGTGTTATATTTCATGGGATATATGTATACAAAAACCTCAAGTAAGCTACCTCAGAGTAATAATGCTAATAACACGATAATAATGTAAATGCACACACACACACAACACAAATAAATATAAATGAAATAAAAACCACAAATACAACTTATAGTAGTAGTAGTAGTAGTAGTAGTAGTAGTAGTAGTGCCAATAAACACAATGATGTAAATATATATACAGATACACGTATAAATAAATGTAAAAGTAAATATCAATACGTTATATATGTATATATATATATATATATATATATATATATATATATATATATAAAAACTGAAAGAAAGACTATAATACCCCGGATAAAAGAAGCCCGCCATATTTTAATTAGATTACATGATAAGTGTATTTTGACGCCCCTTGAAATACTACTTTTCAACTGGAAGCAATCTTCTTGCAAATAGCGGCGTTGTAAAAGAACACAAGGCAACTAAATGAAACACTTGTACACGCAATTATACCTTCACGTTTACAGGCAACAACATTCAACCAGGTCTTCGCTTACATCGAATATTCGAGGAAACCTCTGTAATTGAATTTACCGGATAGGTTATCCGACTTGAAGTGTAACGCTCGCTTCTTCGAAAACACCGCAGGCCTAATCGTGTTAAGGATACTTCAATGTTGAAAATTCCTCTCGTTAATTACCATCTAGCTAAACTAAGAATGAAAATTCCTATAAAGTTATAATATATATATATATATATATATATATATATATATATATATATATATAAAATAAAATAATCCAAGGCTTTAGTATAACTAATTCTATTCAGGTCGGGAAATGGTAAGCCATAAAGTGGCAACATACAAACGTGTGCACATTTTGAGGGATGATTTTCAACGATCGACAATTATTATAAACGATCGACAGCTAATCAAATTTTTGATAAAATTCTTGTTTTACAGATCCACGATTAAACGCGGTTTGATAATCCGAGAACCTCTGTCGGTTGAGATCGATTTCAAACAGATGAGAACAAAGACGAACTTTTAACACAATTTCTCAAATTGCCATTAATTATTTATTGATCGGCCATTATAAAGGGTTTTCTTCTAGGTTTATTTTTTTTTTCAAAAACAATTAAAATTACAACGGAAAATCCCACGTTTAGGAGTTTGTATTATATATATATAATATAGTTATGACGTTCGTTGGTGAACTTCGTGACCGGCACATTGTGCGTTTGTTTACGTACAAAACGGTCTAGAATTCAATGCGCGAATTCTATGCAACGCAGGTACGTGCGCATACGAGTATACGGATATGCCTACATTAACCCATTGCACGATGAAGGCATATCACAAACATCTCCATTGATTTCACCGCATTCATATTAATTCTTCTAATCCATGTAACTATCTTGCGGTAAGTTCGATATCAAGAATAATACTTTCGTGCGCTGTTCTAGGACTTCTAATTTTTCTAACTTGAAATATAATACAGCGCTTTCAAAATAAAACTTTAAGACTGATATACAGAATGCCGTGATACGTTGCCAATGAAGCTATTCATCGTGAACTTGGGGTCTGTATGGTCGACGAAGCAATAAAGCAGCGGGCTCGAAGACATGCACGCGGACACTGCAATGAGCTAGTCGTTGCGATTCCAGACGTCACGACAACCCGACGATTGAAAAGAACTAGAATTCGCGTCCTGGTTTAAGAGAAGATAGAAGAAAAGACGATGACACCCTTCAATGGTTAGGAATGAATTGACAGAAGTAGGAAAAAAAATTTATTGCTTTGGTCGAATCGATATTTCAACTTCGCATGTTATAACCGGCAACACATTTCAGGCTATTCGTGTTTTCTGGGCGAATTAATTTAATTTCATCGACAAATTTATTATTTCATCTCCTAATTAATCTTCTTAAGTGATTATTTACTTTTTCCCATTCATACGCGCGAAAATTTGTTTTTTCTCTATCACCGTAATTGTATATATATATATATATTCTCCAATCTGTTATTACTCGAGTTACTTTAAGATTTCATAAAAGAAGCATTCATGTTGAAAACGACGATTATTTTCAATGATCTATAATTTAAAGATATTAGGCGATTACTGAAACAGGATTATTTTTCACATAATTTCTTAACGATAATAATCGTGCGTGCATCTTTAGTATTTCAAAAATTTCATTATTTTTAACAAGTCTTGATGTAATATTCAAATTAACATATTCATCGTCTGTTTTGAAGTTATTCATTCTTCAGTCACCCGTACTTTAGGCGAATATGTTCGACTTTAAATAATTATGCGATTTTTTTCACTAATTTTGCACGAATAAACAAAATAAATTACTTTAGGATTTTCGTTTTTGAAAATTTATCTTCTAGCGACGTTCCCCGAAAAAAAAAAACACAATAATAACTTTCCTCCTACCAACTAACCAATAGCGGAACCTCTTCAATCTCTCCGTAACTGCTACTAACATTCTGATCCTGCTTGTACACGAACATATTAAAATTTTCCATACCTGGGTTCGTTTGTATTTTTGTTACAATATTCTCTGCTCGTAACTTAACATTTTCTTCTAGTTCTCGAGCGAAGCGCTCTGGATCCGATTTACCGTAATGCTATGTTTGTACTGTTCTGTTCCAGAATTTCGATGTATAGTCAATGTCGTTAAATTCAAATTTTTCGATAGCGTGTACAATCGAAAATTTATATTTCGTTTTATAGTTTAGAGAACTCTATACAGAAGTGTACTCGCGTTGCTCGTCTAACGAAGTAACTACTTTTTGCCCCATAACGTTTTTTTTCTTGACGTCGAATATATAAGCATTCTTTTTTTAAAAAAGAACAAAAAAATTACTACATGAATAAGTCGCACATATCGACACAGAAACTTGCAAATGTGAGAACTTGTAATCATTTACAGCATAAAAATTAACTAGTAAAAGTATTAAACCAAAATAATTGAAAAGTTAATGCATCTATATAATTTTGAAAAATATTTTAAAACAAATACAATACCGTATATATATATATATATATATATATATATATATATATATATATATATATATATATAATCTTGCTTATCAGTGAATCAGTTTGTGTACTACTTAGACTATATCTATATTAGGTTAAGTGGTATAAATGATAAAAACATGCTTCATTTATCTGATGCGAAATTTGTTCCGGGATTTATTTATAGTTGATAAAAAAAAAAGGTGTGGTTCCCCTAATCATATAAATGTATTGGAAATCTCTTGAGGTAGACGTGCCTAGTGAAATGATAGTGTAGTGATGTGAAAAAACAATAACATCAATAATCACACCCACCGTACGATCAATTTTTATCACTATACATTTTTTTAATTCTATTTATATATATATATATATATATATATATTAAAAAAATTAAATGAGAATTCAATTTAAATATTGTGAAAATTTTATTATTAGAAAGTATGCGACACAAAACGTATTTTTAACCAAATAATAATGCGCGTTAGAGTACAAGTGGCCTGTTTTCATCGATCAATTAATTCCTATGGTTCTTTTAAATTATAAAGAAATATATTTAAACTATTATCACGGAACAGTCGAAAATATATAGGATGACTCAGAGAAGATTGTTACAACACAAAAATCGCGTACTACACGTTTAGTGTACACACGAGAGATTGGTTTTTGACCATTTTTAATTATCATGGCATCTTATAACGAGACGGAGCGTGCGTTTTGTCGGGAACGTTATTTTCGGCGTGAATCGATCACGACAGAGTTTCGAAAAGAATTCAAAGTTACGCGTTGTAAACGTATACCTATACCATCTAGCAATTTAATTTTAAGGTAGGTTGAAATTTCTTTTTTACTTCTACAAGATTGAAGAAACGTTTGAAGAAAACAAAATAGTAACCACGGCTCCATTTCTTCGTGTACATCAGGTAATTGACAAAGTACGACATCTGGGAATTATTTACAAGTGCAAAAAACTGTTACCAACTCAGTATTTCAATATATTGAAATCTTATCTAGCAGACAGATATTTCCGAGTGATAGTAAATGGAACAAAATCAAACACGTAACAAAATCGAGGCAGATGTACTGCAAGGAATCGGTCCACTATTGTATCTACTGTTTACATACCATGTGCCAGATACTGATGATGCACTAACAGCAACTTTCGCTGATTACATGGCAATCATGGTAACGCATGAGAACCCAGAAAAATCCACACTGCAAACGATATTAATTAAAATCATCGAATGGTTGAATAAACGAAAGTAATCACATCATCTCCGCAAAAAAGAAAATCGAACGTGATAAATAACATATAACTATAAACAATAAGCAAATATACACATACCCATCCGTAAAACATCTTGAAGTACACCTAGACGAAACAATGGCATCAGCATAACTAAAATAACAGAACTTAATTTAAAAACAAAGCAACTTTATTGGTTGCTTAGACCGAGCTCTCAATTACAGGCTGCAAACAGTGTTCGTATATATCGCACGGTGCTAAAAACCAATATGATTGTACACCGTCGAACCATGTGCGTCCGAAAGTAATAATAATAAAATATAACGCCATCAAGATGCTGAGATCAAAATATTTTCAAAATTGAGACATTTCAAAATAAAATTTTTTATTAACATTATAATTTCACATACCATATAGCAGACGTTACGACTGAAACGATTAATACTTCACTGGAAGCATAACCGCTTTAATTAATTTTCAGTTATTTTTTCCGTATCTAACCATTAGTTTCTTTTTTCTTCATAACGATAATCTAACCATTAGTTTCTTTTTTCTTCATAACGATAATCTAACAATTAGTTTCATTTTTCTTCATAACGATAATCTAACAATTAGTTTCTTTTTTCTTCATAATGATAATCTAACCATTAGTCTCTTTTTTCTTCATAATGATAATCTAACAATTAGTTTCTTTTTTCTTCATAACGATAATCCAACCATTAGTTTCTTTTTTCTTCAATCGTCAGGACCGACACCAGGACAAAACTAGCACTAAATCTATCTTCGCGATCAATCAACTTTTTTTTTCGCAGACGCATGCGCAATCATAGCGCTTACTATAATCGTATTCCCGAAATTTTTCTAATACCCTACATAGCGCTATTCTAACTCGTTATGAATGCAACTTCGACAAGATTTTACACAGCATTTATCCGATTTTCGACATATTCACACGCGCACATATATTCTCATATAATACACACCGTTCGTATATCTTCTCAAAGATTTTCTAATAAAAATAAAACCTTAACGATTAATTATGGTATAAAAATTCTTAACTAGTATTTTTTTTTTTTTTTTAATAAATTAATTTATCGATATGATGCATAACGACGTTCATCTTAGTGTATATAAATAGGAGAATATATATTGTAAATTCATTAGTCGTCAACATTCGCAATATTAAATCGGCATCCTAACAAATCTTCCCGCAGTTCCATATGGAATAAGTTACTATTATCGGGTAAATTGCGTTCAATATGGTCAAACATTGATGTTTAGACTATTTCATCAACATCTAGCCGGCAAGAAGAAGTTATATTATGCCGTTTACGCATTTGCAAAAATTTCTCATTCTTATTTACTAAATAATTCATATAGCCTTCTCGTAATGTACGCTCTGTTTTGTTTTCCATTAACCATCTTTTAGTAGATTGCAAGAAATTCAACCTATTCCAGTCACAAGTTTCCAGCTCTCTTTCCGAAATCCTCGAAGATAACGAACACAAAAGATTCAGTTTCAATTTGGTTTCCTAAAACTATCTAACATGCTATATGATATCTAAACATCTGAACTCCATTTACTCGCGTCTCTGGTCAATGTTGCAGTACACGGCACGTTAATGGATACAATACGATACAATTCTGTGCACTAAAAAAAAAAAAAAGAAACTAGAAACATACTCGTAAACTGAAACACAAAAATACTACAATATAATAAAAAGTTTCCTACATATAGAGATAACAATTTCAATAAAACGATACATTTTAGGAAAACATATCCACCCCTCCACAGACGTACAAACGTCAGCAACAAAATTAACGTACTATAGAACGAATTCACCACGAGAAAACTAGATATATATATATATTATATATATATATAGATAGATACATAGATATATATATATATATATATATATATATATATATATATATATATATATATATATATATATATATTTGCGAGTGAAAAGGTACACGCAATTTATCACTCACAAACACGCGCACACGCGGGATATATATATATATATATATATATATATACACCATTTTGACTTTCGAGAGTTTCTCATTATGCGTTTCCAATCCACTTCATTCAATATCTTCGTTCTCCTCTTAAGTAGATAGTTGATTAAACTAACAATTTCTGCTTTTGTCATTTCTATTTCCTTTAAATCTTTTCTTACGCAGGCAATACAGCTTAATGATCGTCTGTTTTTTTTTGTTTTTTTTTTTCAAAAATAACAGAAAAAAATTATACATCGGTAAGTTTCTAAAAAAAAAATAATCAATCGTGGCGCATTAAGGATATTAGAATTCGAAGTAAGGAAAAAAATAAAGCATCGCCGTGAGATTTATTTTATATATGTTTAAAAAATTCATTATCTAATCAGAGTTAGAGTTGAGAAGAAGAAATATTTATTTATTTACATAAATTAAACAAAAGTACATCGAATAAAAAATTACGCGTACCGGAATTATAATATCCTAACCGCTGAATAAACTAAATTATTTATGTAATAATTCTTATAAATAGAAATTAGTATATTTACTGGGATGACAAATATAAATTGCGGGAAAAAATCTGAAAAACCCCCACTCCATAAAACGCTTCGTATCACATTAAGCATACAAAAAAAAAAAAAAAAAAAAAAAAAAAAAGTATATTATTCGATAGAAATCAATAATAATAATAAATAAATATATATATATATATAAACACACAAATAAAAAAGAATGTTAGCGAATTACATTTAATTAAATATTAATAATTTACAGTATATTATGTTTAAGGCGTCTATGCTTATAATTCGAGCACATTAAACTGTAGTTGCCTGGAATTGTAATTTCCGATCGTTGAGATATACTGATTTTTATGCAATATACAATTACGGCAAAACTTGCGAGTTATATAGTAACAATATAATCCGAAATAAAAAGTAAATTTATTATCTCATGCATGCCCACTATTCTGGTATATTTTAAGGCACTTAATACTTAAACATCTATTTTGTATTGTAATTTATTAAAACTCGCCTTCGAGATAGAAGACCAGGCAGGACAAGTCATCACAGGACGAATAAGCGCTTTATAAATATCGAGCTTATTATTAACGTTAAGGTATTACGATTAAATAAACCGCGTTATTTGTTTTTAGAGCTGCGTAATTTACATGTGCCGAGAAGGTTAGCCGTTTATCTAATAAACACCCGAATATATCCGACCAATTGATAACTTTATCATCGACTAGAAGTTCAGATGACAAAATTGATCGATGACGAGTAAAAAAAAAAATATGGCTTCAGTTTTTAATTTATTTCGATTTGCCATTTGCGATAATACTTTAAGTACACCGATTTATAATTCTAATAACAGTTGGTTTGTAAGAGCTGCAAAATATTGCTATATCATCCGCGTATAAACCTGCGTATTTGTCAATTTTTGAAAATCGTAGAGAAACAATGTGAATAAAAACGAACCCAAAATACTACTTCGTGGAACACCTGCGGTACAATTTTTTGATAGTCGATTTTGAATCATCTACCATTACATAAAATGTTCTATTATTTAAATAACTATGAATTAAAAGTAGTACCAAATAAGAAGGAAATTTACAGTGTATCATTTTATACGTAATTTACACCAAGCTGTATCGCGAATGTCTTTTAGCCACATCCAGCAAAACCAGACCGGTATGCTTATTACAATTAAAATTATAACTGACAAATTCTATTATTCTAGATATTTGTTGCGTAGTAGAATATATCTTGGGCGAAACCCAAACTGAATGTCAATAGTTTGTATTGTTCAGAGTGATAATGTAATCTAGACAAAATAATTATTTCTGCGATTTTACTCAAATTACTTAGTCGAATGTTGCTAGTTACGCGAGCATCTTTACCAGGTTTACAATTTTCGCTACTTTCCATTTTAAAGGGTAATGCCCATATTTAAACATTGCGTTTGATAAATTTGAAAATTTAACTACCGCTTTCAATGGAAGATTTTTATGACGATAGCGGAGATATTGTCATTATTACCGACAGAATTTTTAGACTCGATGGCTTCTATAGCGGCAGAGACTTCCCTAGGACTGATGTAAACGACGATACAAGTATTTTTACTTTTCTTCGGATATTTTTTAACAGGCCATTTGAACTTTGTTTACCTGATAACCTGAAGAGTTATTACGTGTACGAGCTTTGCAGTATTCGGAAGCAAGAAGTTCGGCTTTGCTTACATTACTATACACGTAACTATTTAAGCGTAAAATTTATATCGTCTTGTATATTGTTTGCAGATTTATCTCGCAAACTATAAAAATAAAATATATATTTTTTCATTTGATTTTACATAATATAAAAATGTATACAGTGGAGTACATATATAACAACTTCGACCGCATTACAAATAATAAATAGTTACTTAATCTATAATAATAAATAGCTAAAAGTTAATAACGCAGGAAAAGTGGAAAAAACCTGCACCAAACTGTTGTCTTTAGGTGAAAGCTTTGAGAAAAGTAAATTAAATTTATCATTTTTATTTTTGTTTAACGGATAACGTACTTATTAAGAAAAGTTAACATTCTTTTAATAATCGGCGATCGGTTCGAGTTATCTATTTTTCACGTATAATCTTACTAATGGTTGGATTATCGTTATGAAGAAAAAAGAAAAATTTAATAATACCTACAACGTAAGACGGAATAAAATTATACCAAGTTTTGTTTTTTTTTTTTTTTTTTTTTTTTTTTGGGGGGGGGTTAAAACGTTCGAAACACTAATCAAATTTGTGTATGCAGACGACTTTCAATGTCTAAATATATCGTTATCGACGCATTTAAATTGCTATTAATTCTATTTAAATATACGGTCGTATTTTACGTGTTCGTTCTGTTAAATAGCAGTTTTGTAATTTATCGATCTTATCTTATCAACACGTTAAACTTACATCATCTTCCGCGCGGTAAATGAACAGCTGTGTGTCTATCATTACAACTTTCTTACGCGCTCTATATAACGTAACATTTACTCGTATCATTTTATTTTAAAAATATGCCGAAAGTACCAACTTTTAAGATTGCTGCTGTAATGACAAAAGACAACGCAGCGATAGCAACAGCTCCAAAGGAAAAACAAATACGAGAAAGAAGAGAAACCCTGAGAATACTTATCCCTCAGATTGTGGCGTGATGCCTCTTGATGATGCCTAATTTGATATCACAACGCTTAGGACAGAGTTGACGGAGATCCGTAAATCACTGGATTTTCTTTGTAATAAATACACGATGATATGGCCAAACAAAATATCGAGCTAACAAATGAGGTGAAAGGTTTGAGATTGCAAGTGGTTAAAGATGATCAAATCAAAGAATTGACTACATTAGTTCACCGGCTAGAGCAATACGAACGTCGTGATGACAACTTCGAATTACACGGCATATCGGAAGTAAATAATGAAAATATTAACGAAATTGTAATTAAAGTCGGTCAGAATATAAAAGAAGACGATATAGCACTTCGTTTGCCGTTCAAACTGCCACATATAAATCTATTATCGTCAAGGTATCAAGGCGTTTAGCCGACAAAGTATTGAAAAACAGAAAACACGTTATCATACGGAAATAATTGGTTTATCAGATGACGGACGCGTGTATATTAACGAAAATTCGTCATAATCGTGATTTGCTTCGGAAAGCAAAGCAAAAAGCTAAAAGTCTAAATTATAAATATACACATGAAGAGGAAAAATATTCGTGAAAAGAAATGAAGACTAATCATTACCAGTGAAGATGATATATCTACTTAATCGTCTAACCTTCACTGTTTGACCTAAACTTATAAATTATTTTAACATTATGTTTAATTTAGATAACCACCGAATTGGTACTCAATTTTTTCATCCTTAGTAATCTTTTTAATGTTAACATTAAGTTTAGGCCTCAACATATATAACATATTCATTATTAATAACTAAAAATGAATGCAAATTTATAAGAATTTTTATTACTTTTAAAAACGACTATATATATTACAAAATTTGTACAGCCTTATATATGTACGTGCTGGTGTATACGTACGTATACACGAGTACACATATGTAAATATTCAGGTTTCTGTTATGTGCATACATGTAAAATACGTGGACCCATATATTTCCCAATATTGTTGCGGCTTTTTAATGACTATGCGATTAGAGCTTCAAACATTTGTAGTTAATGTGAGATAGCGATCTCAATCTCATCATGAGTGGTATGAACTACGGTAATTTGAATGTGTTAACGTTGAATATCGTTAGTTTACGAAAACATTTTGATGAGCTCTTCATTTTCTTAAAGGATAGTACAATTACGATATAATCTTATTAACCGAAACATGGCTATATGATGATGAAATTACGACTGTATTCCCGGATATGTATCAGAAGCGCAATGCCGAGAGCGTGAAAGATCTGGCGGAGTTATTATATAAGACGAAGTTTTCAGTATCAACGTAAACAATTGAAAGTACCGAGTGGGAATGTTGTTCACGTGCAGTTACGCTTAGGAACTAACATACACTTATCATGTACTGTAATATATCGTTTTTGTAAATCCAAGTAGATTTTTTGAAAGATTTAGATGGTATACTAGATTCTAGTGATTTTGTTACGGGGGATATGAATATCAACTTATTAAAAATAAACCAAGAGCAGTGCTTAATCTTATGTTTTCACGTGGTTTCAAAAGCCTTATAAATAAAAGAACGTTTGCAACGTATGAATCACGTGCTCATGCGTGGTGCAGACAACGGTGGTATAAATATAACTGCGCACTCTGATACATTAGATATCAGTTTTTCTAACCACTGTGATATTCTAACTACTTTATTAGTATCCTCCAAGCAATGCCGGACATTCTGTAAGCGTATTACTCTGATAAGCATGTGTTTCAAAAATAACGTCACAGCTGGATCTCACGTGTTTATACATCAGTAAAGCGTCTATAGATGAAAAATTTGAACGGTTTATTCGCAAAATGAGCGATGTGATAGATTTTTGTTAAAGGATTAAAAAAAAAAAAGAGTAAAATAAACCGGAAGCGATCGGATTGGATCACAGATGAACTTATTCAATTAACTCGTGAAAAACACGAGTTGTATAAACTATTAAAATCCTCTCCAAGGTGCAGAAAGGCAAGCCAAAGATGTAAAATGGTATCAAAAAGTGTACAAAAAGCGACAAGAAAAACGAAGCAAGCATACCGCACTAACTTATTAAATGCCTGTGGACATAATCAAAAAAGTTACTAGGCTGTTATAAAACGTGTCAGTGTGGTAAGGAAAATGAAACTTTGAAATAGGTAGAAGTGAATGACAGACTCGTGAATGTACGAGGGAATGAAAGATAGATTTCTCATTGTTTTAACGATTATTTTCATTACTCGGTCGTTACCTTATAGTTGAAAATCATAATTACATAGGTGAGGCGTACACTGTGGATAGAGTATCAGGAAGCTATAATCCAAATTCCTTCGGGTTTATTGAGTTTTCGAATAATGATATAATACATTCGATCGAATCTTTGCCAAACAAGCCTTCTTGTGGGTTCGATGAAATATCCATTAACCTAGTAAAGAATAACAAAAATTTCTTTTCTCAACCGTTAACATTTTTATTTAATGAATGCGTGTTAAAAAGAAAATTTCCTGAAATATTAAAATTAGCCAGGCTGTTAACATTCATCGAGAAATGGATATTTGTACTTTTGGTAGGTTTATACACTGCAAAAATAACAATAGTACCACTAGCAACATTACACAACCGCTACTATGATTATTAACACTACTTGCATATAAGTTAATGCCTATTGCTTGTATACATTTTAATTTAGGAACCGACATTAATTTGAACTTTAACCTCTTGTTAACGAGCAATACAACTCCGCCACTTCCACGACACGTGTCGTTCCTATAAATAATACATCCTGGAAAATGTAGCTTACATTGTCCAACCTAGTTTCAAATAAAGCAATAATGTCTAATTTGTTTATGCGGGCAAAAGATTTCTTTCTGCAGGTCGGTCACTGCATTATCTCATCAGACAGATTACTTCTGATTCATTCATCGATCATAGAAAATCATTAATTATCGCACAATCTCAATGCTGTAGTGTTATCATTATGAAGTTGTGCGATCTGTCTGTTCGAAGTCTTCTGCGAGTTAAGACGTGTCTCGGAAACGACCGTTCGTTGTTGTTTTTTTTTTCATTTATATATATATGTGTGTGTGTGTGTGTTCGCTTTTGTTTAATTTACCGCGTAATTTTTGAGCATTTCATCAACTTGTAATTATTGAAAATAAGTTGTTCTATTCGTGTGCTATTTCAATTCTCTTTCGATTTAAATTTAATTTCGGCTGCATTCTGTATACTAGCATTAATTTTACGTTTAAGTTTTTCGTACAATATATGTACGTGACCATATTTTCCCGGCCACATATATACATACATATATTTATCCTCTGCCAAAAGAATATATAATTGCACCAGAGTATATATATATATATATATATATATATATATATATATATATATATATATATATATATCGACGATCGTGGTATGTATATGCTCACTTCGAAGTAAAAATGACGATAAATTTAGGAAATAACAAATATTATATATATATATATATATTTTTTTTTAATAGATTTACTTATATTTAAATAATTATACATATATGTCTCGGAAAACCTGAAATCGGGAATAATATTTAATATTAATATCGCTATAATAACGAACAAAATATTTTATTTATTTATTTAGGATCAAAGTTTAATTCGACGCTCATTACCGTAGTAGTTACAAACGTTAAATACGTATAGTTACAATTATTATTATGATTACTATTGTCAAAACCCGGTTTGAGATGAGCGAGCTATTGCGACTCAATAATAATAACAATAGTTCAAATTGAAACGCCCCTATAATTACAGTATGAACCGAAATTAAGATTTGCGCATGATCAAACTACACTGTATAAGTTTACATCCGGTTTAATAAGCAGGAAGGAGAAACGAAACAATCAATGAGAGAAAAGCTGCTCGCGCGAACTTCGTCACATGAGCAAAAACAGTAATTCCAGCGTCGTGCAGAAATAAAAATTTGGTTCAGCGCAATACTAAAGAAAGTAGAAAAGCCAACATTTGATAAATTAGAGATGGCTGTATTGAGAAAAATTCAAGTATTTAATAAAGAAAGAACATAATGAAGGTGAATGGTCAAGGTCTAGAGCGGAGGTCAAAGGTTGGATAGTAGGCGAGAGAATCAGTAGTAGTTGCAATCGTTTCTACTCCTGCTAATAAACCACAAAGCTTATACCTTGAAGACCCACGAGGAAGAAGTGCTTCACAAAAAATCACAGAAAATTGACAAGATTCTGAGAATTCGGACCTACTTGCGCTCAGCTTTGAAGACCCTCGAGCAAGACGTGTATAGTAGTCTGAAGAATCAAAATGTAACAGTTCGGACTTACGCCCTGCCTTGAATATCCACGAGGAAAACACATAAAAAAGAAAATCTTCCGAACTAAAGTTCTAGAATTCGGAATTATCGGTACTTTATATTGAAGCTCAGCAGGGAAATATACGGATATTTCGAATAATCAGAATCTACAATATATCAGTTTCCTGGACTGTATGATAAGGAGATGGGTAGTGTGAAAAAAAAAACAGAAAGTACATCAAGAAGGCAACTGATAGATTGCGGACATTGCAAATCGGGTTAGTTTAACTTACATATTTTGACTAAAAACGCATTCCTTGTCAGAAGATTTTCAGATTGATAAAAATATGTATATATAATTAAGGTAAAAGAACTATTCGTTGCTCGTTTTTCCCTGTTTAAACTAACCAGCGAATTATAAAATTTAATCATTAGAGAAATTTAAATTTCGCGCATGTAATTATTATTATTAAATTATTCATTTTTACAAAAACGATGTCGTAATATGTTTCCACGATTAGTGAATATAAAATATATAAAAAAGATAAAAGAAGAATATTTAGGAGAAAATAGTAATAAAGAAACACAGGAAAAGATAGAAGGAAAACGTCCCTATTGCATCTCTGGTCGATAGATTCTTACGAAAGCCAAATTGTGTTTTATCTAAAAATTGTTCTACATATTTTTCTAAACATTTTTTTTATTATTTGCAGCAATATTTTGGATGCATATATATATATATATATATATATATATATATATATATATATATATATATATATATATATATATATATATATATATTCTTATTTTAATATGTGTGTGTAATTATTTTATTGTTTTTTATCTATATTTTATATATATATATATATATATATATATATATATATATATATAAAAATAAAATATACATATAACATATAGATAAAAAACAACAAAATAATTACACACACATATTAAAATAAGAAAATTATTATGGCTTAGCTGTGGAAAACAAATATAGTTATAAAATGAACAAATTTTATTTATACACATATTTATATGTGTGCGTGTGTGTGTACAGAAAGACAACAAAAAGAGGAAAACAACTTCAACTATTTTTAAAAAACAAATGCGATATATATATATATATATATATATATATATATATATATATATATATATATATATATATAAATATATATATATATATATATATATATATATATATATAAAATATTATCATATTAGTAAACGTTAATAAATGAACACGTACATAACATAAATACTCACAACAAGCGTGTGCGTGTGTGCATTTTTTATATAAACACTCGTCAGAAGCACAGTACACGAACGTGAGAGTATATACTTATACACAGTCATCGTCTAGATTTTATCGTACCGGATGATCCAATTATAATTTTAGTAATTACTACTTGGGACATTTCCTGCGGATATTAGGGTAGATAAGTCGAAAGATCTCTAATAAGGTCGCTACAATTTTATCTTCTTATCGATATTCGTTAAAAGTTGGCAAACATTATTTTTAATCGACAACTTCAAATGTCGTTGTTCAACCGTGGCAATGATGACGAAGATTAACCCCCCGTTCGGTCGATATTATATTTAAAATTAAAATGAGACGACATTAACTAACAGAGAACACCTTTACACGACTACGGTGAACCATCGACCCAGATGACCGTACTTTTAGTACGATAGAGAATTTCATCACCCCCACTCAAAACTTTTTCCAGCGACGATGAAAGAAGAACATTTCTGAGAAGGATAATAATTTTCAACTTTTCTCTCAAATAACGATTAGGACAAATTTTAATTGGAAAACATACTTCAATTTTCTCTCAGATTATTAAAAAGTCATTCGCGTTGCAGAACTCGACCGTCAACCGCAGCTACCCAGCGATATAAAGTCTACGAAAATTTTTCGTCATCGCAAACTATTAATTATTACGGGAAAAGGCAGTGCCCATTTACTCTGTATAACAATATATGCGCGCAATTACATTGCGTATGATTGTTTTTTTTTTCGTATAATTAGCGCGTCGAATGTATGTAGAAATAACGTACAATGGACTAGTCACGATGACGACGATGATAAATATTTAATAAATTTTTTTCATTAATTTATATACATATTTATTTATATATTTACTTATAACTTATATATGTATTTATACCTATTTGTTTCACTTATGTGTATATGTATACTATCGCTTTATATAATATTTATTTATGTATTTAGTTAATGATTTTAATTATATTTATTTATTTCAGAAAAACTAAATATTATCACGATGATAATGATCGTGATTATTTAATATTAAATTCATTAATTTATATGTTCACTTACATATTTATATATTTATTTACATTTATTCGATTTTTATTTATATATAATATATATACACATATATTATATACATATTCACATATATTATATATATATATATATATATATATATATATATATATAATTACCCCACATCTCATTATATAAATGAACTTATATACTGTAACAAATACATATTTACTTATTTATATTTATTTATTTTATTTATTTGTAAATAATCTATAATACCACATCGTCTCTCATTTTATTTATTTACTTATCACTAGAAAAAGCAATGATATTATTTTCATGTAGAATAAACCCACACGATGACAAAAATTTATCAAGTATATACATGTTTAGCAGGCATGTACATTACGACGAGCGTTGTATGTATCCACCTGGAGATAAAGAAATCAATGTTTAGACAGAAATACTGTTTAATTAATACCTATATATATATATACCTATATATATATATATATATATATATATATATATATATATATATATATAATTATTTATGCACATTATTAATTATTTTATATTTTTTCAATTAAAATCGGTATATCTCGTTTCAGAATTTTGTATATTTCGATACGTGTAGATGATAAGTTTCATTGTGTTCTTATAAGTGATGAAAATACACATTTCACATATTTATTTATACGATAGGAAATAATATTTAGTGCTAATTTCGATATAATAGCAATATTCATTTAAGCAGAATTTTTTCAAAAATAGAGGATATAGTATTAAGTCGACGCATATTGTAAACGTATATATCTATAGTTACAGTTTTTATTATAACTATTATTGTATAATCTTTAAAACCCGAATTCAGATGTGTAAGCTACTATCATATATCAACATCATCATCATTTATCGTCAATCCGTACATTGTTTTGTAAAAGCCTGCCATTCTTTTCTCTTTTTCCTGATAACTTCTTCAGTTCCATGTAATTGTTACATTCCAGGTCTTCTATAATATGGGTCATATATTCGTGGCGAGGTCTTCTTGTGTGGGTTTTTCCTTACGCCATTCCTTCCAATGTGGTTCTCATGAGGCTATCGTGACTCAAAATATGTCCAACCAATTGATCCCGTCTCCCGATAATTACATTTAAAAAATGTTTCTTCCTTACCGCACTGTTTAGTACTTCTTTATTAGTGATTCTGTTCGTCCACCTGATCCTCATCATTCTTCTCAAACACCACATTTCAAAGCATTTAAAGTTTGCTTATTACCAGTAAATAGAGTCCACGTTTCGAAGCCATACAGCGCTACGCTCCAAATAAAACCCACTAGGAATCTTTTCCTTTATTTTCTATTGATACTGATTTGGAGGTCAGTATCGACTTGTTCTTGATAAACGCTGTTTTCCCCTGCGCTATTCTCGCTTTTGTATCCTTAGTGCTTCTTCCGTCTTGAGTGATAATACCTCCCATTTACGAAAACTCCTTAACCTCTTCTAGTTTTACTAGATTAAGTTTTATCCAGATAGGTTGTATTGTTTCCGGTTTGTTTACTGCATGCCATAATTTTTGTCTTTTTTACATTTAATGTAAGTTTATTCTTTCCAGCATGTTATCCATTTTCTTTATTAAAGATTATTCCAGTTCTTTTTCACTTTCTGCCAGCATTGCAATATCATCGGCGAATTTAATCATATTTATTGTTTCCCCTCGTATTTTAATACCTGATTTGTAATGTCCTTTATTGCCTCTTCTATATATGCATTAAACAGTTGCGAAGGTAACGAGCATCATTGTCGTACACCCTTTTCAATTTTAGCTTCTCTTTGATTTATTTACATATTTCATCACTGCTATTTGGTCTCTATACAAAGCTTCAATGATTCGCCTATCTTTCTCGGTTGGAGCAATTTGAACAGTTTGTAATGGTAATAATAATAATTCAAATTGAAGCGTTCCCTTATAATTTCAAAGAGAGTCGAAATGAAAAAGAAAAATAGCTAATAATGCGAAGACTGCGAGCGCGAGAATATCGTCAGATGATCGAAACGAACAATCGATGCGCTGCTCTGTGATAAGAAAATTTGGTTAAGAGATAAACAATGATATAAATTGGAAAAAGCAGAATCCGGCACATGATGAGATAAAGATAATTATTTTTATATATATATATATATATATATATATATATATATATAAATATAGGGTCCTAATAAAAAGAGAAAATAATGAAATTCGAACGCATGATCTGTCTCTGAAGTATCCGCGAGGAATACGTGGAAGAAAAAATATTCAGAAGAATCATAATTTAAGAAGAATATTTCGTTCGACTTTGCGAGAGTGACAGTAAATATCCTGATCACACTGGGAGATAAATTATAAGAAGTCATCAGGTCTATTGAAGCGAAAGATTATGGAATGAAATATGGCCGCGTAAATTAAACCACATCGCAAAGCAGATTAGTTTTCTATTTAATTTGGTCTCAACACTTTTTAAACGATTAACGTAAAATGATTTTTTTTTGCTTGCAGAAGCATATAATTTAAATAATCATTTAAATAATTTAAAGATAAATCATTTTTTTCGCGCGTAATCAGAAATATTTAATTTTGTGTATGTAATTATTATCGTCAAAATATATTCAAAATTACACTGATTTCTTTACAAGTGCATAAACACACACACACACACACACACACACACACACACACACATATATATATATATATATATATGGAAAAATAGGTAAAATTATATCATATTGAAGAAGTACAGCCACTGTGAGGCATAGATTAGACTCCTGGGAATATGAATATTATATATATATATATATATATATATATATATATATATATATATATATATATATATATATATATATATATTAAACATACAACATTATCGGAATCTATATTGTTTATATACATACAGAAATGTGTTCGTTTGTAATTACGTGACATCTATAAATTTTAATGTACATTACAAATTCTTCTCTAATTGCATACACGCATATATTAATTGCCCTGTAGATGACACATTGACATGAAAAGAATAATCGAAATAATTAACAGCAGAAAATGCATCGTTTGTGTTGTGCAAAAAGGGAGAGGGGGAGACAAAATGAGTAATATGTAACGGTACTTATTGGGTTGACATATTTTCATAGTTATTGTAAATAATCCTAATTAAGACCATCTGCATGATAGCTATCTTTAGTCTCAACCCTGTTTTGTAAGTCCTACAAAACTAGTATTGTTTTATTTTTTGTATATATTGATGTATACGTATATATACATATATAAAGTTTAGATTGTGGAATGTAGTGATTTTTTATTACTTAATTACAAAATCAGTTTAAATCACTAAAAGTTTATTTCCTTAAAGTTTACAAAGCTTTTCGGCAACTACGCCGTTATCAAGCGATATTTAAATAAAATAAAGATTTAAAAAACACCAAATTTTAATTTAAATATAAGTTCACAAATTTATATAAATTGTGAACTAATAAAAGTTCTGAATATAGCCGGATTAGACTATGAAGATATCAAAATAATTACATCATTATACTGGAAAATATCAATAAAGGGGTACGACAATCTCCAACCTTCTTCAATATCTACGCAGAAAAATGCCTAGGAACAGCTCTAGAAGGCGCTAAAGGAGGAGTTAAGATAAATGGAATTCCGATAAACAATCTTACATATGCAGACGACACGGAAATAATTGCAGACAATGAACACGGATTACAAAGTCTCCTAGATAAAATAGTATACGAAAGAGATAAGTTGGGACTGAAAATAAACACCCAAAAAACAAAAATTATGGTACTGAGCAAAAAAAAAGGGCATGCACCCAAAAATAAAAATACATGGAAGACCGGTGGAGAAAGTAGACAAATTTAAATATCTTGGGTGTTATATAACAGAAAATGCCGATCCAGATATAGAAATTAGGATCCGAATCGAACAGGCAAGAGCAATATTTCTAAAAATGAGGTCTCTATTCGGTAAAAAAAAACCTCAGCCTTCATATACGGTATAGAATGGTAAAATGCTACACGCATATTCAATGCTACTGTATGGAGCGGAAGCATGGACGCTAAAGAAAGCAACGTTAAACCGGCTCCAGGAACTTGAAATGTGGATTTTCAGAAGAATGCTAAAAATAGCATACGTTGATCACATATCGAACGCAGATGTCCTAAAACGAATGGGTCAAAACAAAGAGCTGCTGGCAATTATAAAAAAGAGAAAAACAGCGTACTTAGGGCATATTATGCGTAATCAGAAATACAAGATATTACAAACAATATTGGAAGGGAAGATAGAGGTAGAAGACGGACGTCATGGATAAACAACTTATAGAAATGGACAGGAAAATCGGCAGTCGAACTAATACATTTAGCTAGGAACAGAAGAAAATATTCAGAAGTTGTAGCCTACCTTCGTTAACGGAGATGGCACTCAAAGAAGAAGATATTTCAATTAAAATTTTGTGTTTTTTAAATCTTTATTTTATTTAAATATTGCTTGATAATGGCGTAGTTGCCGAAAAGCTTTATGAAATTTAAGGAAATAAACTTTTAGTGATGATTTTTGTAATTAAGTATATATATATATATATATATATATATATATATATATATATATATATATATATATATATATATATATATATCATATAATAAAGGTACGATCTTAACTGTTAACAGGAAGTGTTTAAAAACTAATTCTTATTTGGTATATAAGTCCAATGACTTAAATATAATTAGATAACTAAATGTAATGGATGTCTAAACGGTAGCTAGCTCGAGATCTAAATGAATATCATCACTACATGAATATCGATTTGCATTTACCGTTGCACGTAAGATTATATTTTGACGTCGCTGTATCATTTCTCGATTAGAACGTGCAGTATAGCCCAAGGCAATTTTTGAATGTTTTGTTTGTACAGTAATATTTGCAGCACATATATATATATATATATATATATATATATATATATATATGTGTGTGTGTGTGTGTGTATGCGTTAGCATCATTTTTTCAGTTTCTCTCATATTTTCATACGTTTACAACTTTGCACATGGGCAATCTCCTTTTTAAATTGCGAAATTTTTAATTATTTCTTAGTAATTTTTGCTGATGGCTCAATTAATTGCACAAGTTGTATTTCCTAAATTTTTTCTCTAGTCTATATTTAAGATGGTCCTGAAAATGTTACAACGAATCACGATCGAAGAACCATATTTTTTTCCATCAATTTGTTAGAAAGACCATCTGACACGATTCATCGATGAATATGCACGCTTATGCGTTGACATATCCGACACAGGTTAATGGAGAACACGGCCTCGAAATACTAATTTTTTCTTTAACAGATACTGACAGGACAACTTTTTCCCTTTTTTAGACCGCTTTTACTATTTTCTAAACATCGTTATTTAGATGACTAATCGAAATTTATAATGCTAGTTTGAATGAGCACACTTTTACTGTTTCTCTCGTATCGTATTTCCGTGAGTCATTCGACGGAATTTCATAAAAAAAAATAGAGCAGACGAGGGACCTACATATCGCATAGCGCACAAAATAATACACACGATAAATCAACTGCGTATAGATATAAACATTTGTAACACTTCTAATAGTGATTTCAGTGCCAGAATCAGCAAACAGCATATCTATATTGAATGTTTTTTTTCTGAATAGTTTTGTTACATTCGTCTTGTTGTTTTAGCCGGTGGTTGTCTCCTATTAGGCGGTAACGAGACATATAATCCGGTTGTCCATTGTGACCTTGGCTTATTCTTTTTCTAGCAGTCGCGTTCGGAGATGGTAACCTAATCACCAGTGCTGGCTAGGCAAATTGGATGATAACATTTTATCCCTACTGCCAAATTATTAAATATTATATATAAAGTTTGTATTCCTTTTTTTTTATTATCACTATAGTTTTTAGGTTTTTTAATACTGCCATCGATTATTTCTTTATAGCGAAATTAGTAGCAGGGGTAGTAAAGTTATGAAATCCTGTTTCCCGATTTTCTGTCAGGATTTACTCCCTTAGACGAAAGGACTAGATTTGAAAACGCCGGATATGCTCGCCTACTTGCTCTAGACTGATATTTAGATGATATTGTAAATGAACAGGAATTGAATTAATCGGATTCGAGCCGTACATAGAAGACGTTGGAAATGTATGAGGAGTGCCTACACCAAGCAGTAAGTTCATATAGGTATACCGTAATACATATATATATAATATATAAATATTATATATGTATATATATATATATATATATATATATATATATATATATATTCATAAACTTTTTCCTTCAAAAAAAAAAACATACGACTCACTAATATTAAGTAAAATACGCAAGTTCATTATTTCCAATGGAACTGTACATTATACTTAAAAATTTAAATTTTATCAGCGAATATATTTTGATGCGGTAGATTCCGAGACTTTGAAATGAATAAAATATAATTTTCAATCAGACAGTGAGTTTAGATAAGTAGTATAATGCCCAGTGTAACGGACGAAAATGAAATTGCCTATAATGCTTTTACTGGATCGGAACATACATACCGTCTATAAATGAGTTTTAAATTGCTCTGATGATCGAAAACCGTCATATTTCAAACATAAGATATGCAGACGACACACTTTTAATCTCATATAACACTGATAAGTTACAATAAATGATTGGTCGAGTCACTACAATAAGCAAAGAATACGGTCTTGTTATAAATGTAAGAAAAACAAAATGGTTAGCAATACATAGAAAGAGCCGTAGCAAAAATTAAATTAAAAGTAAATGGTCAAGTAATAAACAGAGTTCATAAATTTCAATATCTCGGAACCTAGTTTCATGAGGAAACCGATTAATCGATCGAGATACGATCACGCATATAGAAAAAGCAAGGAAGACCTTCTTAAGTATGAAAAATCTGATGACCCGTAAAGACATTTACCTGCAATTAAGACTACGGCTGGTGCGATGTTACATATGGCCGTATGGAAAGCTGGCTAGATCGAAGCGCTACAGATATATATATATATATATATATATATATATATATATATATATATATATATATATCGCCGTATTTTGAAGATTTCATACAGAGACCACATATTACCGATACAGATGCGCTGCAAAAAATGTCAAAGCCAATGAAACTCCTAAACACTATACGCTCCAGAAAATTAAAATATTACCATCATATAAATAGACATCCAGAAAGGTATTATTTTTCTCAACTTGTCCTGAATAGTGTCATCGAGGGACATCGGAAAGCAGAGAGAAGAAAAATGTCACGAAGAGCTGATATGTGCTACAACGAGACACCTACAGAGTTAGCAGAAGTGTCCAAGGAAAAAGTCAGAACAGCTATGATGATCGACAAACTTTGGTCAGAGATGGCGTAAAAAGAAGAAGAAGATGGTAATTATTATATTTAAAAAAATAAATAAATAAAAATAAAATAAACTCCGCCGAATTTTTCAATAATCGGATTGGTAAGAAAATATATCGTTGTCCGAATAAAAGAATTAAGACACCTCGGTTTAAACGCGACAACTAAGATTTTATACGACTATATTAGTCGGGTTAAAGAGCGATCATAGCACGATCATCTTCCTAAGTTAAAAATGATCAGAAATCAACTTTATGATTTACATTACGCGGAAATAATATTGAACTAATCGAAAATGAATAAATACCTATTTACAAATTGCTAATATAAATTCAAATAATTTTGAAGAACCAAGTCCCATAACGCTTAAATTATATAATACTTAAAAAAAAAACTAAGTTAATTACGAGTTAAAATAGAAAACCCAAAGAACTATCTGGTCAAATTTCCATGTATTGAACACACAACCCGTAACGCTTAAATTACATAATGCTTTAAAAAACTAAGTGAATTTCGAGTTAAAATAATCGGCAGAACCGTCTGATCATATTTCTATATATTGAATGAATACACAACGGTCGATCATATTCGCAAAATTTGTTGTTCATCCTACGTTCTGCGTTGCTTTCAAGTAGTTAATAGGAATTCGTTAAACTCAAACTAGTCAAAAGGTAAAAATCTCGTCAGAAAATATATATATATATATATATATATATATATATATATATAGTATAAAATTCTTCAGAAGGTTGTCATTGTAGCAATTCATTCAACAAACAGTGACAAAGCAGATGGGGATAATAGCGTTAAATTCTATCATATATATATATATATATATATATATATATATATATATATATATATATATATATATATATATATATATATAAGTGTAGTCTCATTCCTTTTTATCTGTAACAACGGTACGAAGTTTAAATTCTTTGAAAAAATTCCACCGTGGAATGAAAAACCACGAACACTGAAATAAGGAAAATTATATAAAAGAAGCAGTTGAAGTGAACCATGGAAACAGGAGAGGAGGGCTCATAAAAGTTAATAAAAAGGACGAATAAACAAACCAAAGAAGTATCTCTTCCAATGACGAGCGATGACGTTACCAAAGCGATGTGGCATTAGCCACTTAACTTTCCAAATCCAGAAATAAAATAAAAGTGGAGAGTAGAAACAGGATAAAAGCAAAAAAGGACATACGCATGCAAAAAATTCGAAATTGACAGCGATTAAGTTAAAAGCGAAAGGGGAAATTGAAGCTCTAAGGAATTTCAAAACATCCGGTGGTGCTGAATAGAAAATTCAATAGAGGAAAAATGTTTCTAAAGGTATAAAGTTAACCCTATTTTTCCGTTACTTTCTTCGAGAGCGTGTCTCCCTTTATTATTATATATATATATATATATATATATATATGTATGTATGTATGTATAAACACGTTTCTGTAAACCTTTCAACTTATATAATGATTATTCGATTGTAAAAATTGTAATTCTCAACATTTAGAGACATCGTTGACATACGATCTCCTATGTTATTTTTCTTCTTCTTGTTTTGCCTTATCCGCTTAAACGTTGGCGACCAATGTGCTTAATAATCCTCTGTTGCGTGATGCGTCGGTTAAATCTCTTATATTTTTAATGCCTATCCAGCTTTTTATATTGTCTTACCACGATATCCTGGGTCTGCCGCGCTTTCCTACTCCTTCTATTTTCCCTTGTAATATTAACTGTATTAGTTCGCATTTATCTCCCCCTCATCATATGACCCAGATATGTGATCTTTCTCTTTTTAATCATGGTTAACAGTTCTTGGGGTTTCGCAAGCGTCGTAGCACCTCCGCGTTAGTTACTTTCTCCGTCCAGCTGATCTTCAAAAGTCGTCGATAAATCCACATTTCAAATGATTCAATTTTCTTCGACGTGGCTGTCGTGAGCGTCCACGTCTCAGCCGCATATGTTACAAATGCCTATCTATAACATCTTACCAGACCCAATTTTAGTTCCATACTAACATTGCGACTGCACAATAGGCCCTTAAGTTTCATGATTTCCGTGCTATCTCTATCCTACGCCTAACTTCCATATTCGAATTTGTCCTTTCAGAAATCCAACTTCCTAGGTATTTGTACGATGATACTTTTTTTCTATAATTTTTCCATCAATTGTAATTTCTTCACGTTTTTCCCGATTATTTTCAGATGGTATTCGTATATTTTGTTTTACTAATGTTGATATTAATTCCAAATTCATTTGTGCGTCTATGTACATCTTTAATTAGATTTGTCACAGTCCCTCTTCGGAACTAGCGATAACTGCAACATCATCAGCAAATCTTACATTATTTATAAGTACTCCGTTTACACGAATTCCCTCCGCAGATTCACGGGGCTTCAAAAATATGTTCCGAGTATGAACAGCATCGGTGACAATATACACCGCTGTCTTACTACCCGTTTAATATTTATCTCGCGTGTTTCTTCATTTTCTATTCTAATTGTTGCTTTCTGTTGGCAATACGTGTTTCTGATACATCTTAAATCTTTTTTGTATCTATCACAGTTTTTTCCGATGTCTCAAACATTTTATTGCGTTCCACCTTATCAACGGCTTTTTCGAAATCCATGAAGCCGATATACGTGTCTTGATCTTGATTGTAGCAGTTTTGTGCCAACAACTGAACACAGAGTATTATTGCTTCTCGTGTACTCATTCCTGAATCCAAATTGTGTTTTCCCCATATAATTTTCCAGTTTTTTATAGATTCTCCTTTGAACTATTCGTAAGAATATTTTCAACGTGCTGCTGCTCATCGGGCTTATTAAACGGAATTCGGCGCATTTCATCGATGTTGGCTTTTTAGGGATTGGTATGAACGTTGAACGAAACCAATCCATTGGAAAGTTGCCTGTTTCATAGATTTTATTAAATAATGGAAGTAATAATTCTACGTGTAGATAACGCCTTCATAATTTATGATGGAATTCCATCCGTGCCAGGAGCTTTATGATTTTTAGCTTTTTGAATAGCATTTTGTATTTCCGATTTAATGCGTCCACTTTCCCAATCTGCTTCATTTTCAATCTCTGTCATTTGGTTTGCGGCATTAAATAATTCTTTTACACGCTCTTCCCAGAGTGTTTTTCCCGATTCAATGTCCCCCATTATTTTCCCTATCTGCGTTCTCCTTCTTTCCGTCATTAGCTCGAGTATTTCTTCCGTCATCCATGTTTTTCTTTTTGATTTTCTTTGTTCGTCCAAATATATACTTATAGCGTCTTGAGTGCTTTCTTTAATTTTACGCCGTGTACATTCAATATCTTCTGAATTGTTCTGAATGTTTCTTTTTAATATAAAATCTGACATTTCGTTTATAGTGTCGGCATTCCGCATATTATACATTTTCGTCTTTTGTATTTTTCCTTTTTTTACAGCTAATTTAATTTTTAACGTTGCTTCTAACAGATTATGATCAGATGGTATGTCTCCTGGTCGTGTAGTTACTTTTTTTTTTTACTGCACTTCTAAAGACACGGTTTATTAAAATATAGTCTATTTGGTTTCTGACTACTTGCTTACTATTGCCCATAGGAGAATCGCCCCACGTGTACAACCTACGCTGATGTAACTGGAAAATACTACATATTTCATTTCTTCACAAAATTGAATTAGCCTGTCCCCCCTTTTCCACCGCGATTTCCTAGTCCAAATTTGCCAAACCTTTCAGTTCGTCTTTTCATATTTTTGCATTAAAGTCACCTATGATTATATTAACTTCATGCGTTTTAGTATACGATAATGCTATCTTCAAGTCACTGTAGAATGATTCGATTTCGGTTTCATTTTTATCTGCAGTAATAGATCTGAATTATATTCGCATTTACGGCGTTTGCTTAACAGTCGCAATATTATAATTCTCTATCGTTAAGTGGCATGTAATCCATTACATGCTTTATGTTATTTTTACGGGGGAAAAAAAATGGACTAGAATTCGAAGTATATATGCGACGCAGATGAGCCTCGCATATACAATGTTATACAGACTGAGATGGAATCGTCTTGATAATTGTTTGATAAAACATCAGGTTGACAGCCCAACGCTCTAACAATTCAGCCAGCGTGATATATACACGTATACATCTATATCAGTAACTACTGAAGACGGTATTATTGGATTACCTTCTAGAATATTAGCGTCCATTTAATAAATTAAAACGACTTTATTAAATATATATATATATATATATATATATATATATATATATATATATATATATATAGAGAGAGAGAGAGAGAGAGAGAGAGAGAGAACTATACGTTATGTTCATTCGAGCGAACACAAAATTTCTAAAACAAATCAATTACCGATATTAAAACTCTATTAAAACTCTGTACTAACTTAAAACTGTTATCTAAGAAAATATATTTATATTTTTTTTTATTGTTCCCTATTATAATCTCGATTTTATTACCGGGCGCCGAGTTATCGATTATCAATTAACGTGTAACTTGGCTTTTATTTTTATTCCGAAACGGCGGTAGTACAAGGTGTAATGCGATTGATACGAAAGATGCATAATGTTCGAATAGAGAATACCTCGATTAATTATTTTTCGCCAGTTGCTACAGCGAAAATAACTACCGAAGGAAGTAAATAGATTAAACTCGCCAGGCGGTCGAGATAATATGCGTTGTCTGGAATTTTATAGCAGTAACAACGAGTACGCGGTACCAATTGCATTATTATCATCGAAACAGGTATTGCTAAGCAGGCAACAACAATAGCGCCCCGATGATGATAATGTAGGTTAATACATTGCCTTTGTTCGATTCGTTAGAACAGTATGAATGCAGAGATGAATGTGTAAATTACAAACATATATTATATATATATATGCATACACACACATAGTTTCATACAGCCAGATTTGCGCTAAAACTGCTCGTATCGCGCGATAAGTAAACAAAGTACAACATAAACACAGTACAACATCCTTTGAACATACAAGGGACACAGCTGTATAACCTCCGTTTGTACATTAAATAATTATAACAATAACGATTAATTCCGATTCGAATCGAACTGCATCATATTTTTCTATTCAGATCGAACGCTGACACACTGCGCACACCCTAAGGTTTCTAATTAATAATCTCCGGACGAATCTGAAAACGATTTCAACGAGTTTCGTTGACTTTGACGGGTTATGCTAAATTAAATTTTCGAAAGAATAAATTTTTAAAAATTACACGGACAAGAAGAGAAAAAAACAAAAAACGTTACCGCGATAACTTCAACGTTTTTATTAAAGCACGCGCGATGATTAATACCCGACGATGTGTATAGATCATAATTATCCATGAAATATAAGTAAAATCGTTTATTTTTTTTGTACGTGTTCTTAATTTTTACCTTTTCTGACGCCATAAAAATCATTCTGATTATTCTTTCTGTTTCTAGCGTCAAAAATTAAACAAGAATAAAGACATTCCAAGGTGTGATAGGAACCTGATAGATATCAGCTCGTCTCTTTCAAACGGGACGTAGTATCATAAAACAAGCGCATAGCGTAGTCGATAGAATTTTTAGAAACCAAAAAAATATTTAATGCCTTATTTCTCGATATTAAGCAAGCTTTCAACAAAGTATGACGCGAGAAATTACCGTATAAATTATATTAAAGCCTCCCGGAATTAGTTAAAGTAATGTCTGAGCGACAACTATTTCTTCATTAAATATAGCGAAGAAGAATCGGAGCTCCAATAGATCCAGGTAGATGTCTCGAAAGGCAGTATACTGAGATCGATGTTATATCTAATATACAGTGCGCCGATATTAAAAATGGTCACTTTTAATTCTACGTACAGGCGCACCTCAGTAGAAATAACACTAATCTTTAATCAACACTTTTCTAACCTGGTTCAAAAATAGCCAATTAATGAGAATAATAAATCTGCGCATATAAGTCGTCGGAATAGCCTAGTGGCTAGAGGACAGACTTCTATACGGAAGATTCCGAGTTCACGATCGACGACGCAAAAATTATCACCGAAAAATAAAAATAATCCCGATATTATCGCGCGGAAGTCAATGGCAAACCACCACGCACAAGTATGCGCGCCAGTAATAATATAACGCGAGGCGGCATTTTGCCGTGGCAACAAATTGATTACAATTATTCTATCTACGCTAACGTCATATTATATGATTGCCTTGTACGCTACTTACACTGTACAACAAAATATGTTATTGGTAAATAATCTCCTACCAAGGATACAGAGACGTATTAACAAATACGGTAACATGTCGGGTATATACCTTAACAATAAAGTCATACCCATCAATGTGACTTCGTAAAATACCTCGGAGTCGTCAGTTAAATAAAAAATTAACATGGGAAAAAAAAAGCAAGAAACGAAATAAAATTAAACTATTGAAATTTACCGTTGGGAAAAAAAATTATAGTTGACCCAGGAAAATGAAGTATTATTATATAAGCAAATACTGAAACCAATTCAAACATAAATACGTCAACATTCTCGGAATGGGCCAAATATATGGCGACATTTTTGAAATAAAATCTCGATAGAAATTAAAAATACCTCATAGTAATAACATCGACAACCATGCTTAGACCTGCACATAAGAACAATAAGAGATCAATAAAGTTGCAGAATCGTAAGATTTCACAATGCTAAATTTAACTATGAACAAGAAAAAAAGTGTTGAAATTAGTAAAAAAATTTTTTTTATTAAAAATTACAAAGCTTTTCGACCATTAAGTCATCAAGTGGTCATAAAAAATACAATTAAAAAAAAAAAACTTAAAAGGAAAATAATAAAAATAAAGTAAAATGTAAGAAAATACTTAATTTGCTACGAATAATAGAAACGTGAAAAAATAATTATTTTATAAATAACTGTTTTTCACTTTGCAATTTTTAGTAGTAAATTAAGTATTTTCTTACATTTTACTTTATTTTTAATTTTCTCTTTTTTTTTTATAAAATTGTATATATTTTTGTATATTTCATTTTTGATGTCCACTTGATAATGGCTTAATAGCCGAAAAGCTATGCGATTTTTCATAAAGAAAAATAATAAAATTTGAGTGATTTTAAATCCTTTTTCGTTGTTTGTTCTTTTAAAAATCACTACATTTCAAACTTTTCAAACTGAATTTAACTAGAATAAATAATTTCACATTAAATCGCAGAAGAGAAATAAGATACATTCGTTAAAAGGATCTATAACAAAAAAAAATAATAATTTTAATTATCGAACTTCGTCAATAAACATTTCGAAATATTTATCGGATTTCACTTAAAAATTAACAGATCACCACGTGTCGATTGAAGGGTAAAAACATACGCGGATAGCAAAAGTAACGGCCGGCATAGAACAGTATATTTATCTAACAATATTATTTTATATGTACATATATATATATATATATATATATATATATATATATATATATATATATACGTGTGTATTATAGATATATACATACGTTGTGAGCATAAATACGTATATCGTATGTATACATACTAGTTCCGCATATTGAGAAATGTTTCATTAGTTCTAAAGATACGCGGTAAATAAAGTTATTTCAGTTCACACATGTAAACGAGTAATAAAAAAGTTAAATTTATTCAAGCAAACAATCAACACACATCTATGCGTAATTTCAATGTACACAAAACGCGCTTGCATATCTGTAATTATATATATATATATATATATATATATATATATATATATATATATATATATATTATATAATAATATAAATAAAAGATGTCGTAAAAATAGTATCCCAGATTTTATCGATTTTCCATCGTTATGCACACTCACCTTAATTTCAAATTTCAAATATTCTTCATTTCACGAAATAATAAAAAACACACACGGATCGGGAAGATAACTAAAAATGTTTGAGAATTTTTAGACGGTTCCTTCCGTAATAAAAGAGCAACAGAGAACTACCAACCATCCTACACAATAATTTTGTTATCTATATATATTTATACATAAATCAATATTGCAAGCATATAATCACGTTTACCAATAAACAACAATGTATTCAAGCACATACACATACAAACATGCGCATCCACATATATTGCGTACAATATGAAAACCGTTAAAGAGAAGTTTTCCTGCGACAAGAAGCGACATAAATCTCGTTCATAAATTTCAATTACTAGGAAGAATTCTTATAAACTACTGCGCAACTTGTCTATCATCAGAATTCTCTCTATGTATTTTTAACGGAAAATAAAATCTCTGACATGCACTTTTTGTTTATCTAATATTTCGATGTCATATATTGGTCAAATTTTTATCGATAAACGTTTTATATATATATATATATATATATATATATATATATATATATATATATATATATATATATATATATATATATTAAAACCAATATAAAATTCTGTTATCGCATAAATAATATTATTACCTTTTATAATATCACATCTGTAGTGAACCATTTTTGTGACAAACGAAATAATGTCTCCTGCTCGAATTTTCATCCATCTTTCGTTTTATTCACGTGTTAATTATTGAGGGGAACAGCTTCAAGTAGTGATTCGGATAATCATATTTTTTTTTGTATTTACACTAAGTTTACCACTTTTTAAAACATGGAAAAAACCAAAAAAAGGGAGCACAGAATAGATGAAATTTTTGAGTTGAATGTGCAAAATTTGATTACTCTAATATTTCACGATCCATAAAAACTGATGGACTAAGTTTACGGTAAACGACGCCTTTTTTTTACCGTCGACATTAAATTTGTTGAAAAAAAAAAAAGCTGATGAAAAACTTATCTTTTTCTGTTTCATCCGTCATCTTTATCTTGAAGGTTATATAACTAAAATTACTTTCTATCAAAGGCTGACCGAAATAGTCGTCCTGAGGAGTAACTGAATCATTTTGGAGATTATTCCACCGGGCAATTTGACGTTTTTCCTTTCGGATAGAATATTTCAATCTTCTCGAGATATGTTTAAAATATGGCAACTTTCATTTTTTTTTTTGTATAACGTTTCATTAATTCGAAGTTGTTTCCTAGTCTACTCGATACGTCGATATTATTAACGTTTTGAATCCACGATATTTTAAGTATATGTTAGTAGCAGTACATCTCGAAGGAGTTGATGTTTTTTCCTAATGTCGAATCTAGTGTTCAGCATTTTCAACCATATAATAGGATGGAATGTAGCATCTCGGGAGTTTGATTTACAGTTCAAATTTTAACTTCTGAAGCGAAAAAGATTCTTAATTATTATTAATGCGTTTCTCGCTTACTCTATCCTGATACGTATCTCGGGTTTGGAAGTAGAATTTTTTTCAAGTTTATACGTGTTGTACCTGTTCATAATTTTTTCTAACGGGGTACCATTTCAATCGTAACCAATTTTTCTAATAATCCGTTCTGTCGTATAATTAACGTAATTGCTTTTTTTTATAATAACAGATAAAAAAATTTACTCTAATCCTGATTTTTAATCGTTTAAAAAAAAATAATAATAAATAGTTTTAAAACCAGTTAAGCGATCATTATTACTGTTTAAAATTTCTAGTTTTATTTTTTATCGAATTCGCAATTTCGACTATTTATTTTTTTTTTTAAAAAAAGTCGCTATTACGAGCAAATTCTTTTTTACACTTTCAAAACAGAAATATTAAACGTAGAAAACTCTCCTTATATTTCATATTCGCTATTCGCTACGTGTCTGGTATACAGAGAATTACGCTTAACGAACACTCGTACCACCGAGCTTTATGCACTACAAGTAAAAAAAAAAAAAAAAAAAAAAAAATTAAAAAATTGAAAAACAGACAAAATCTCTAGGGGAAAAACGGGCCGAAAGGGATATCAATGAAAACACGAACAATAGAAGATATAACGAGACGATATCCTCTTTGCGCTTCATCAGAAAATAATATGTCCTCGAAAAGATTGCGTCGCTTCAACGGAAAGAAATATATGTCTTCCAACAGACTGTGCGACATTGAAAGAACGAATTGCAATTTACTTCTTTTCTACTTCAAGAATAAAACTGAACGAGTATACTATAAAAAAAATACCAGTAAACAAGAACCTAAGAGCTATTACCGCACACTTGTATCAGGTTCATTAAAAATCGCGAAAGCGACAGTACCATCCAGAACATCCAACAGAAGAGGGCATATCAAAATATGAGGTTCTGTATATATATATATATATATATATATATATCGCAAAAAATAGTAATGAGGGTAGTACCCCAGCTAAACATATATTTTAGATGAAACCCTTTATAAGAATTAAATTGCAAAGGCTTGAAACGCGAAAAAAATTAAAATTATATATATATATATATATAATCAACGTGTAATAAAAGAATCTAATTATTCTACATAATACGTATAACCAATACGAAAACACGTCAATACTTTGCCAAGACAGTACCACGTACCCACACATAAATTCCATCGCGTTTTATATATAATAATACGTTGTTACTACCGACAATAACCAGATTTAGACAACCAGTTCGGAGATTGGGAAAAATATACAACACGTTGGTATCGTAATGTGGGTCGGTTTAAATTACGAAGAATAACATTATCAGCGAACCAATCTTCAACCGAAGATTATACAACGGTGACATTCCCGGTATATTAGGTTTCGGGGTTTTTTTTTTCAATATCTTTCTTATCGCGTACTGTTATGTCATCAACCAGATGTTTTCTCTCGAAAACGCACTTGATCTTTTGAGAACATGCCCATTAGCAAGGTCTCAATTTAGGTTTTGGATTGGCTATACATCCAATCCATCATCGTTCACCTTTTTAATGTTTTAAACTTCACACTGTTTTCTTCAATAAACCGTCTACTAGTAGATTTGTATGGTAATATAGTCGGCATTTAGTAATTTCAAAAATTCAGGGGGATAATTTACAGATTGTTTTTTTTTTTTTTTGAGCGATAATATTTGTTGATATATTTCGTCCGACATAAAAAAAGATCGCAAAAACAGCGCCGTTTATTAGGTTCAAAACAATCCCATCTTTCAAACTACACCAACTGTGCAAATTCACAAAATTTCGTACAAATCGGTTGGGCAGTTTTGGAGATTAACGTGTACGAATAATTGTAACAGGTTATATTTATTTATTTCGAAATAAAATCATATAACATATATATATTACATAATTATAATATACAGGACCCTACTTGGTGGACCCCGAACTTTTTAATTAATTTTTGTAGGAACCCACAGTATAATATAATTTAACTTAATTTTTCTTTCATTCCCTTTGTCACTGTTTCTGTTTTTCACTATTTTTTAAATATATAGCCTTGTAAAATTTTACTACGATAATTTTTCTAAATTTTCCTTTTTCTCTTTTTTTTCTTTTTATCTTTTTTCCATTTTGAGGTTATATCAGGTTTTTTTTTTGTTTTTGTTTTTTAAAGCGGGAGGGGGAAAATCTTCATAAGACACTGATATATAAGAATTTTGTTTTTATTGCTGCAGTGCATATAGATGCACTACAAGGGAACCAAAATCAGCGTGTGGAATTTTTACCCACTAATTATGTCAGGTTAGGTTAGGTTCGTTCGAGTGTTCGTTTGTTTATCACGTTCAATTTGTACATTGTTGATTGCTTACTGCTGTTGTTACCAAACCGGTAAGATTATTTCATTTTTCTATTATCGATATCATCGTTATTATTCGATTCTTTCACAACGTTGCACTTGTACGTGAGTGTCCGCTTGTCGTGACGCGTGTATTGCACGTCACTAACAATGACAAAAATAAAATAAAACCATTAAAAGTACTTAAACATAATGACGGTCGTTATACATTAAAACGTCAATTATCAAATACATCCTCTCCTAGTGAGACTGATGAGCGTACTCGGCAAGTGCCTAAACATACGAGTAAACAGTCGAAGAAACCAACTTGTGTTAATACTTACACCAAAGGCAACATTTTTGAATTTCTAAAACACGAAGATAATAACACAGATGTTCACGAGAAGATGAAAACGGAAAATAATCTAAATAATATATACACGCTATAAATGCGAACATTCAAACTCTAAATTCTATCCAAAATACTAATGACGAGTCTGATAAAATCAATAAGCCCCCACCAATAATTGGTTAAAAATAATCAAAATTACAACATTTTTAGAAAATTTTTATCGGTAATTCCTGACACTCAATTTATTTTGAAAACAACCTTGTCGTCGCCCGTTACTGTTAACCAGTAAACGCGGCTAGTTATCGGAACATTATTCGAAATTTGAAAGAAAAAAAAAATATGATTATTACAACAGCGGACAAACCATTTAGAGTAGTTAAAAAAAATACACTCTACTACCGAGTTAGGTGAAATAAAAGAATACATAGAATCGCTCGTATTTAAAATACTGAGAAATACCCATGTATTAAGGTATAAAACGAAAAAAACCGCTTCCCATGTTCTTTGTCGACCTCAGTTCATCAGAAAAGAATGCGGAGATATTCAATATTAATCAATTGTTGAATACAATTGTAGTTTTTGAGGAACCGAAGAAAGGCTCCAGATTAAAACATATGAGGTATCAACTTTTAGTTCATACAAATTACTGCAATCTTCCTACACGATATGTTAAGTGAGCTGGTAAACACGACGTGTGTGATAGCAATCATCCAGCGAGTTATGAAAGTGTTTTTAGTATACATGCAACAGCATCAATTTTCTAAAACCAGTATTCCTACCATTCAACATTGAGCAAATATCAATGCACCATATAAAAGTCTGTATACAATGCACCATATAAAAGTCTGTATACAATGCACCATATAAAAGTCTGTATACAATGCACCATATAAAAGGCTGTATCCAATGCACCAATACATAAACAATAAATCGCCGAACCTATGCAAACGATACCAAATAATAGCGAAGCGGCTACTATTATTAATGAAAATTATATAAATGCTATTACAGTGGACAATGCAAATCATAATGAAATGTCCGAAAATATACAATTATTTAAGAGAGAACATATCAATAACAATAATCATAATAATAAAACAAACAATAATAATGATAATAAAAATAATCAAATCAAATATATTTGTTATGAAATGAAAATAATAACAATAATGAAGAAGAAAATATCTCCTTAATACTGAGTTCCTTTTTAAATTTAAAAATATAATAAATAAATTAATATCGCTCCTAACAAGAATAATCGACAAATTACTACTATAAATGCTAGACAATGTTAAAACAGTCACTCAAAATTTCCTAGTGATAATGTTATGGAACGCGAATGGTATTTCAAGTAAGAAAAACAATTTGGAAATTTTCCTCAATCAGAATGCAGTAGACGTTGCTTCAATTACTGAAACACATCTGATATATGAACGAAGTATAAAAAGGTACGGACCTGATGGTACAGCTCATGGTGGTACCAAGGTCATGGTTAGAAATTCACATAGGCAGTATAAAAAAATTTATACAAGTAAACATGCATATCAAATCATCGCGGTCACCATCTAGACAAATCTAAATGATCTTACAGTAACGGCAATTTATCCTCGATTCTACATACCACAAATTGAATTTAATTCAATGTTCAGAGACCTCGGTAAGACATTCATATGTATTGGAGAGTACAATGCTAAGTCCCCCAAATGGGGTTCAAGAATAACTAAGGAACCAGTACGAAGACTTGTTCGCGCTCTTTGTAACAACTATCTCGTGTTTCCAACATATTGGCCAAACCATTTCAACAGATTACCTGATATATTATTATTTATTTTTTTTTTTGTGGATTGCGTCGGTATAGAAACAAACGATGCAATATTATAATCGATATCCCCTCTGTCCGGTGTTAGCCATTTTGGATGTCAACACTAGACCACCCTATAAACAACAACATCTTAGCAACAGACACACAGACTGGAACTCCTTCGCTAGTATAGTTAAAAATAACATAAATCTGAAAACTAGACTAAAGTGTGAAGATGATATTGATTTGGCGGTTCAGAGTTTATCAGAGTTTATCAGAGTTTATCAGAGATTATTGAAAACCGTGTAGAAGTTCCAGTCAGACGAGTAACCAAAAACAACAAGAAAACCTTTGCATTTCCTTAAAAATTAGAACAATTTTCCGCGAAACGTTATTTTCGGCGTGAATAGATCACGACAGTGTAAACAGAATTGAAATAATTATAGTTCGAAATTCAATCTTTTCTGCAAGGATGACGGACCCTTAGATTTCCTTGTAACTTATTCCGATTATATTTGGCAGCGCAGCTGCATTCACATCGTAGAATTTAATACAAGTGTGATCCAGATATACGAACGTTTTGTTTTTTTGAATAGCGTAGTTAGTAACACTACTACAACGCAAATCGCGTGCTCCGCGTTTAGTGTACACAGGAGAGGTTCGTTTTTGTCCAGTTTCAGTTATCATAGCATCCCTATAACGAGAAGGTTCGCGTGGAACGCTACTTTCGGCGTAAATCGATCACGACAGTGCAAATCGAAAATAATTAAAAATAACGCGATTTTTTTTTGTGCGGATATTTTAAGAGCCGCGTTCACGAAACACATCCACAAGAAGTGGAAAACGTGAAAACTCGAGTTTCTGAAGAAATTTCGGAAATTCAGTGACGTATGCTCGAAAAAGTCTGCGAAAATTTTGTAAAGACTGAATGAATGTATCGTTGCAAATCACGGTCATCTGAACGATATTGTGTTCCACAGACGATTGTAAACTAATCTCACGTTTAAAAATTTTGGTCAATTAGTTTTTGAGTTATTCAAAAAACAGAAAAAAAAACGTCCGTCTTCTCTGGGTCACCCTATACTTGTATTTTAGACGCACAAAAAATCAGAAAATCAGATGATGCGATGCTTTAAATCGACCAAACAAACGATAGCCAACTTAAATAAAATTAATTTTTTATATATATATATATATAAAAATACAATATATCAAACAAATATTTTTTCTGTCTAAACATTAATTTATTTATCACTAGGTGAATATACGACGATCATCGTAATATATATATATATATATACACAGCTGAAGCCTGTTACAAGAAACATATCGGGTGGAATTATTTATGTCTTATGCGGCTGTCGTAAGCGAATTTTTTAAAATCTGTTATTGAAGTGAGTGGATGCTTAAAATAGACAATTTAATAAATAATTAACATACCGATAACATTATTAATGTGTATTATTAATTTACACGGAAATTAATAAAAAAATACATTAGGCATGCGTAAAGTAAAAGAGAAAATTATTCCAAGGGAAAAAATTCGCACTGCAGGACGAACTTAATTCTCAGGGAACTAACCTAAAATCACAATACAGTATCGAAGATAAATCCTAGAAAAATATGTTGATTCTCCCAAGAAACGCGATAATGATAATTTAAATGATGTTTGAGAACTTCTTCAGTTGATGAAAGCGTCAACATGTCAGCTAAAACTGACTGTGCGAAATTTAAAACTGATTTATTACTCGATGCGTCTATTGCCCGTTTCCCTATTTATAATTGCTTGAAAAAACGTTTTGTTCATTATAACCAACATATTGTATGACTAGAGCGAACTGAAATAATCTTTTTTTTTTTTTTTTTTTTTAATGGGCACAGGATTTTTCACCCAGATTGGTATAAAATTATTAAAATGGATATGTTAAACATTAATATTAGTCGATGCGATATAATTATAAATAGCTAAATATACACGAATGCGATTAATAGTAAAGTAAGACATATTTATTGGCAATGGTACTTTGAGTGATATAATTTGATTATATAATAAAGATTGTTGTGTAGTAAGAACATTCAAAAAATACACACGATCTGCATCCGCTATTTGTTGTCATCGGAAGGATGAGGGCAAAAAGGAGAATTTATAAGATTGCATTGGTATCGATGGAAGACGTTAATCTACATAAAGTAGTAATGAAACATCGAAGTATGTTATTCAGTACTTTTATGTCACTAAACCACGATTTTATGGGTATTCTGAATTGATCTGTAATATGGAGCTAGATAAGGATTGGACCAAATACTATTCCAATAATCTTTATGAGCGAATTTAATGAGACACAAAAGATCTGTTAAAGGTGTATAAGGAATAAGCTCTTATTTTCATGTTCGTTTTTTCCTATTTGTCTCTTATAAGCGACTGTCTCACTTATCCAGTGTCTCTTATTATATGTACACGATCGTAGCTAGTTCTCAAAGTAAACTCTTCTACTGTTACTGTAATGGGTTAACAAATTTTTATCAAGCGTCTCTCTACGTAATTACCTTTATTGAATCATTCTTCAGATTGAATCTTTCGCATCAGAAACCTATCGTATAAGATGAAAGTTCGATTTTTATATCTAATCGAGAAAAAAAATATCAGAAGTATGTATATTAAATCGACGAATATAATCGCTAAATAAATAAATAATCAGAAGGCGTCGGATGGACACAAAAAGAAGAGAAAAAAAAATACTATTTTCAATCTAAGGTAGAAAACTACACGAGGATAACTAAATTCGTACTATGACATCGAATAAATGAACCCGTTACTTCAAAACAGATGTCGACCAAACGGTTACAAATTCACTCATTCCGTGGATTTAATACATAGGAATAATAAAAACAAACGAGCGAACAAAATTTATAGGTTAGATGATCGAAAAACCAGGTATACGAATAATTATATATATATATATATATATATATATATATATATATATATATATATATATATATATATATATGTAGATAGAGAATATAATGGGATTAACTAATATGTAGCAAAGGGTACAAAACTCTATAAAAAAAGTCATTAATACAAAGTAAAATAAATTACAAACTGTCAGCGAGAAGATATATTACAAGATAACGGATCAGACGAGGAAGCTAAATTGATATAGTAGGTCGAAAACAGTTTAAATGAAAAAATTTCAACTTTCACGCCAACATAATATCGTCACATTCGTTCATAAGAAAAAAAAGAAACGAATATACTCTATGCACACACACACACACACACGCGCATATGTGTATATATATCGATAAACTCGCGTCGAATTTTATGGCAAATCTAATTTTACGGAGCAAATGACATTCAGATAAGTTAATTCCCGCTCCACGTCGAAGATGATTAGATTTTGTTTGCTCGGCGATTCGCCTTCCGGGAATATAATATAAAAAGACGTAATTTCTATTTTGATATTAAGTCTAAAAATACGATAATGTTAATCTTTCAACATTATATAATAATCCGGTAAGATTTGGTATTAATAAAAAAACATATGTTCCTGGATATTTGAGTACTTCAATAGGAGAAAATTAACAGTCAGATATAAAGGTAAAAAGTACAACTGTGTTTATTCGGGTAAAGGATCATCACAGGGAAGTATTTTGAGTCCATTTTTATACCTCCTATACACAAACGAAATAGAAAAAATTCAAAACAAGTCTGTTAGAGTGTTTTTCAGTTTGCCGATGACTTAGCTATTTGTGTCACCGCGGCTTCAGTGGAAACTGTGATTAAAAAAGCTCAGAAAGCGCTTCTTAACCTGCAGGAGATTCTACAAGATCTAGATCGGTCTATAAATATAGACAAATCTAATGGAATAACGTTTACCAGAAAATTAAATCGTGTCTCCCCCCCCTTTACTTCGTCATAAAAAAAAAACCTTTAAAATTTGATACAATTAAATAATTAGGAGTGGTATTAGCAAATTGTTATGGAATACAGAGTTGGAGTTTGTATTGCAGAAATATTACAGGGGTCTAAATCTGTCTCAAGCAATCACAGGTATTAAATGGGGAGCACATCCATTAATAGGTCTACGGATTTGCCAGTCCCTCATCAGATCTCATGCTGACTATGTAGCGCCATTCGTAAATCTCGATAGAACACAGGTGAAAAAATTTCAAATTGTGCAAAGGCTCTTCGATTACGCATAGGAGCGATATCCTCCACGCCCCTACAGATTTTATGAAAAACTTAGCCATTATGAAATTATATTTACAAATGGGTCGTCGATAAAATACGTGGAAATTATACTTCGGCTTTACATTACCCGAAAAAAGACATATCGAAAGTAGACAGAATATCCTTTGCAGGTTCCTCATTTGCAGTAGAATTGTTGCCATTTACAAAGCTTTGCACCTAGTTAAAGATTTGAGGAAAAATAATATTCTAATCATCTCTGACTCCTTCTGTTAGAATTGTCTAAGTTCCCAGATCTCAATATGTCCAAGTTGGAATTTGATGCGAGACATCGTGTTATTCAGCTTTATAATCGTGAATCTAGAGCGAAATTTAATTGGGTCTCTTCTCACTGTGGTATTACTGGAAACGAGGCAGTCGATGAATTAACGGGTTATAATTTATCAAGTGTCGCTTGCGAGAACATTAAGCGGAATTGGACTGAAATGTTATCAAAGATTAAACAATTTTTACTAATGGATTTTCAACAGTATTACACTATCGAAAGTCAGAATAAAGGGGAAAAAATACTTCGCTTTGGCGCATATTCCAACAAGCCGTGGTTTCAATTAGAACGTTTCCAGGGATTATATATCAACTTTATTTAGACTACGTACTGGGCATAATCTCTCCTCTTCCCATCTTGCTAAATTGGGCATAATCCCGGATGGTACATGTTGCACGTGCCATATGTTGATAAGTGTGTTCAGCATCTAATTTGGGTTTGTCCGAAATTTCTAAATCATAGGGATGAGCTGTTCTCTAGTATTTTACAAAAGTGGCACACATTACCAGTGAGTATTGAGTTAATTGTTTCTGAAAAGCATTGCCTCGTGTTATAATTAGTTTATATAAATTTATCAAACGTAGTTGCATTGAAATTTAAAATACACTAACTAGATAAAGGTTTAAACTGGCGAAATGACGCAAGCTGGGCCAAAAAAAAAAAAATACAATCTAAATTATGACACAATAAAAACAATACCGGAAGATAACAACCCGATCAAAGTTAAAAATATTTTACAGTTTCTTTGAAAAATTTGTTGACTCTGTATAATGTTAGTATCGGGAATGAATATGAGACGAATTCATCTGCAAATAAGGCATATTTAACTGGAGTAGTTAGATATGTATGTCATTTATGGCCAGATTGAATAAGGTGGAGCTACTAGAAAACTCTATAAGATCAGATATATCAGAGTATTGATTTCCTACCCTCAAACGACAATTGAGAAAATTACGAATGAAAACTGGTAAGCGACTACGAAATCCTAATTTATGTAGTGTCTCTAAAATTTTAAAGCGCCGTGTCAGATCGAATACTTTAGTACAATCAAAGAAGATTGCCAATAAGTGACGCTTAGCTATCACATATTGCATTTTGAAGGTAGAGAGGGTGATCCAAATAAATCTACCAGAACAAAACCCACTTTGCTCGTTGTAAATTAAATAAACCAATCGAAATGGCCACCTTTCATATAAGGCGACTGATCACAGTACATGTGCGGGTAAGTATAATTAGGTACGTTCAGTCGTAAAATAACGTGTTTATGTATTTTACTTGGACTGTGATTTCAAGCACGATGATATTTGTTCGCGCGTTTGTATTATAAGAGTGAGTGTATGTGTATGTCAATGTACATGTATGTGGTTACGAATATTTGTTTATCGAGGAAATTATTTTATGTTAACGCAAGATCGTGCTTCCTCCACGTCTTCAGTTTATGAGTCTGTTGTTCACGCATGTTGCAATGTGCATAATTGATTTGATTATTATTAAGATTATGTTTTTATCGTTATTTGTATTATTATTAGCGAAATTACATCGTTACGGATTTAGATATAATGTACATCAGTTGTTTCGAAGCCATCTTTGTGACAGAAAGCGCGTAGTTAAAATAAATTATGTTTATAGTGAAACTGTAGTACAACACTTTCACATACCACAAGGTTGGACCAAACGTTTTCTATATACATAAATGATGTGTGCAACTTAAGAATTAACGGAAGAATATTAAGTAATCCGATGATATGATACACAATGTTATATATACGAGTAGATATATATATATATATATGTGTGTAGGTGTGCGTGCGTGTTTGCTTATACCTGTATATAAGAATATCATACTACCTGGGCAACAAAGCTTTGTTTGGGAGATTTTTTTTTTTTTGTAAAATTGTGTTTTTCGGAGAATATATTTAGATACGAATCGCATACTACTAAAAAACATTACAAATATAATTATTTTAATCGTATAAAATTTTGTTTCATCATCTTTCGAAGTTGTGAACAAAAATAAATGTGGGCATCAGACCTTGTGTAGATAGTTGTAAGAAAAATGTCAAAGAAATATATTCGATTAACTCGTAACAGAGATCAATGAAGTCGTCTTATATATGGCACGGATAGTACAAAATAATCAGTGTATCTGCATGAGAGATTTAAAACGCAGTGATGACGATGATAAATGATAATAGTTAATAAAAGTAACAAAACATAGTAAAAACATACAAACACAAGAGTATTATTATTTCAAAAAATGTTAACACAATATACGCATCTTGCATGCATATATATATATATATATATATATATATATATATACATACATATATATATATATGTGTGTGTGTAATATACATAAGGGGCGTATATTTGTATATCGCTAAATTCGCCATTCTAATTGGACGTTACGTATATAAGTTTCGAACAAACGACTAGATCTACAACGTTATAACAAGTATGGTTAATAATATATGAAATACGTAATAGTATTTCATTAACTAAATCGAAAAATATGTTAAATATACAAATAAATAAATAAATATTTTATTAAATAATTAAAATACAGTCAATAAACATAATTTATAAATATATCGTGTACTAGAACTCGTCGTACCACGATAGCATACGAAATTAATTAAGGTAAGTAATAAACAAAAAATGCACAACTATTACAACACAAGAGAAAAAAAAATAAAAATAACGCAAAAATGTAATATTAGATAACGTTGAAATTAACAATTAAATATGAAAATAATTAATGTAACACCGCACTAATAATAATTAGAACAATATTGCGAATAGCTCATTAAAATAAATTATTACGCTTATGTATACACTGCCTGGAATCGTAATTACCTATTAAGGAGATAAACTCATTTTTTCATATACACGGCGGCAATCATCGAAAAATCTACGCGATATGTTAAGAATGTATTCCTTAAAAAAGGAGGTAATTTCAGAACGTTATGTATATAATCCATTCTAGTATAACAGGGAGCATTTAGTACGCAAACCTAAATCACCTGTTATGAATGAGCTGCAATTTACTATAACTCATTCCAGCTAATAGGCTGTTTTTTCTTAATTTTTCCTATTGTTATTTCACTGTTATTTTCTTAATTATTTATTTAGTTTTGGAAAGTCATTTGGTTGTATTTAACTCCTAAGGTGTAACTTTAAGGATACTCGGCATTTATGTTTATGTACATATAAATTCTTCATGATTTATAGAATTTCGTATTGAAATAAACATATTGTTTGTTGTTGTATTTGAAATATCATAAATATATTTGATTCTATTAAACATGGGATATATGAAACAAATGGATTTATTAGCCTTTGTATTAATATAGTTAATATGTTTGGTGAAGTTGAGTTTTTTGTCAAAAACAACACCTAAATACCGAATCTGACCTGATCAATTAATGCTGTTTCCCGACACCATCAGATTATTCGGCAATTTTCGTCGTCTACGTGTAAAGAAAATGGCTTCGGTTTTTGATGGACCCATACTAATTTTCACTTATAATATCTGAGAATACGTGATATGTCGATTTGAAATCTGTTCTGAATAAGTGGCTGATCTAAATGTACTACAAAAAAAAAGCCGCAGCATCGTCTGCATTGCCACGTGTGCTTTCGGCACTTCTGGTAAATCATAGAAATGTGGAAAGAGTAGGTCCCAACACACATCCTTCCGGAACACTCCCCCCCACACGTTTTAACTGAAGAGACTGAATCACCAACAGTTACATAAAAAATTCTACCGCGTAAATAACTACTAATTAATTTAATTAAATACGGAGGAAATTTACATTTAATCATTTAAATATACAAAATTTCAAACAAAGGCTATACGATTTTATTAACTTTATGAAAAATAAAAGAAAATATTTCAGTATGTATTTTCATCTAAGTCCGTGTTAATGTTTCGTTGTAAGTGGCAATACCCACATTGTCTATTTATTTATTTTTCTATTTGTAAAAAAAAAATAAATACACAATGTTGGTATTGCCACTTACAACGAAACATTAACACGGAGTTAGATGAAAATACACACTGAAATATTGAAATAGTCTTTTATAACTACTACGCTATATTCAAAAGTATTCAACCCTAATAAAACTTCCACGCTTTATTTCACACATCGGACAAAATTAAGGTCAAACGGAAATATGGCATAAAATTAATTACAATATATATATATATATGTATATATATATGTATATATATATATATGTATATATATATATATATATATATATATATATATATATAATTATCGCGATATAATAGTTGCTATAGTGCTCGACGGTCGAAAATTCGAAACCGATATAAAGCTTTTTATCATTACGAGACTCTCAATTATAACAAGAAGGCAATGGTAATCCCACTATGTAAACATCATATGAGCGGCCTGCGTTGCATGTGTAGTGTCTTGAATGATAGCCCATTTTGTATGTAGAAATGAACGTACAATGACTAATCATGACGTACAACTACGAACAAGACGACGACGATATATATATATATATATATATATATATAAAACAGATAGATACATAAATATAGGAGAATAAATAAATGCCACACAAATCCATCGTAATTAACGATATAATATAACGGAAATCCTAAGAATTATTTTATTCTTAGCAAACGCCATTACTAACTGTAATTATCAACATACGACTGTCAAATATTAAATATATATATACGCCAAAATTGCTCATTTAAGTATATATAAGATATCACGAATTGCTCGTTTAAATATATAAGATATTGTATAATTAAATTAGATTAATGAGTCATGAGCAGCGTCTAATGGCAAAACCCCATACATAAAAAAAAAAAAAACAAAAAAAAAACGTAAAATTAGTAAGAATCCCGTAATATGGCAAATATTGTAAAATCTACACCGATAATGGATTTACGTATGGATATCAAATTTATCCACTGTCTACACTCTTTTCATACAAATATATCATACATAAGATAACCAAAAAAGAAACAAAGTATACAACTTAATGGAAGGAGAGAAAAAAGAATGGTTAGAAATTAATCCTACAGAGATATCGTAGTCCAACTTCTAAGAAACTATATAATTACTTAACCCGTATGGTCAAAAATAGACTTAATGAAGACCGTAATATCCAATGGAATTTAAAACTCAGTAAGATATCAACTTCAGATCGTAGTCTGTGGAAAACTGTAAAAATATTTAATAATGCTGAGAACCATCTACCGCCACTTACTGATGGTAGTCTTACCGCGTACTCTGACAAAGATAAAAGCAAACTGCTAGCAAATATATATTATTCTATACATAATCAGAACTTACATGTGTCTTCTGCTTTCCAGAATAAAAAAGTTTCATCTGGCGTTAAAAGGTATTTCAGTACTACCGCTGTAGGTATATCTCCTGGTGATTTAGCTTCTGTCAAAGAGGTGCGTTACTATATCAAGACACTTAAATGCACGAAATCTGTTGGTATAGACAACATTTTTACGATCTTTAAGAACCTGCCCCCTAAGGGAATTGTTAAATTAACTGTTATAATAAATTCTATGCTATTACTTTCTCATTTTCCTGAATCCTGAAAAATATCCAAGGTTGTACCTATTCCTAAAGCCGGTAAAAATTCTTCTGACCCTAAAAACTTACGTCCTGTTTCGCTACTTAGTAATCTTGGAAAAATAGCTGAAAAAGTAATTTTGCACAGGTTAAAACATTTTACTGAAAAAAATAATATTCTGCTAATTTGGGTTTAGAGACAATCGCTCTACAGTTATGCAGTTAGCAAGAATTTATGATCATATTACAGATGCTTTTAATAAAAATCTGCACACCGAACTTCTTCTCTTAGACATAGAGAAGGCGTTCGATACTACTTGGCACATTGGTTTAATATATAAGTTTATCCAATTAAAATTTCCTAATTACATTATACGTCTTATTAAGGATTATTTAACTAACAGAATAAAACATACACACTCTGACATTAAATCTATTCTAGCTGGTGTTCCACAGGGAAGCATCCTCGGACCCTATCTATTTATCTTATTCATTAACGACATTCCTAAAATTAAAACCTTGGATATGGCTTTATACGCGGATGACACTGCCATATATTGTTCTTCGTACCGAATAGATACTATACAAAAGAGATTAACAGAAGGTGAGGTTAAATTCATATTTTAACAAATGGAGAATTAAATTAAATTCTGAAAAAACTGAATCTATCTTATTCACTAAAAGAAGACCGCGATCTTTTGCTCCAGTCCTTATAAATAATAAAGCTATGGATTGGAAATCTCATGTTAGATATCTAGGTGTAATATTAGATAAAGGACTTACCTTCTCGAAACATATTGAATACGTATCAAATAAAATTTACGCATCCCTATTCAAATTATATCCGGTCTTTAAAAAACGTTGTCACGTTAATTCAGTTAACTAATTATTTATAAAAGTATTATTACGCCGCAAATGTTATACGCGTGTCCCGTATGGTCTTATGCAAGTAGTTCTAATTTAGGTAAATTACAAAGACTTCAAAATAAGTGCTGTAGAATAATACTTAAAGCCCCTCTGTACAATAGAATTGATAGTATGCATGACACATAGAAATTATCTTATGTCGCGGATATTATTATCCAACACACAAAGAGATTTTTTGAAGGTTGTAAACTCAATCAAGATCCCATTATTAATAATATTGGCGATTATAATCGTACTAGTTTGCAATTAAAATATAAACGGTACAAACATAAGAGGATAATGCCTTACTATAGTACCAGCGTTTTTTTATTTTATTTTTATTGTATTTTTTATTTTTATTATTACTTTATTTAGTTTTTAGCATTCTAATAATAAGTATTATTATTCTTATTTAAGAGGCCGGTATAATGTGTATTCAGATTTTGGTGGTGGTTTTTCCTGAAATCATATTTTGTAAAAAAAAATTATCTATTTTGTTATTTTGCACGTGGTATGAGATGTAATTTTTCGATACACGTAGTATACTAAGTTTGTTGTTCATGTAAATTTAAATATTATAAATACACTTTTACTTACTTACTTACTTACATATATGCACATCGGTGGCCAGTGCTGCAAGGATATTGTTGTTACTCAGAGACAATAGGTAGGCAACCGAGAAGGCAGGAAAAATATTTAACTGTAAAATATTATTAATAAAGATATCTATGCTGCTGCTATGCAAGTTAGAAGCGAAAATCACATTACTAGCATCAGCAAAATCTATATCAAAGCAGTAAGATTGACGGTATACAAATGGCTGAGAATTGCGGTTGGAACAAAGTCTGATCAAGGTGGAAAAGAAAAGCCACGCTGATAGATTTTTAGGAGGAGTAAGTAAAAAAATGAATGTGATGGGAAGATTAGGTAGGATAGATTTGTAAAAGTTGAGTCGTCTTCTACAGAACATGCACTTCCATCGATATAGATCTGACGAGCAGATGCAATTAGGCAGGAAGAGAGAATGCTCGATTAAGAATGCCTTGCGATGTCCTAAGTTTAGCAGACCGATAACATATTTAATTTCCCTGGATATCCTCATGGACAGAAACCCATTTGTAACTCTCGTCCACCACAGTTCAACTACCATATATACACATGTGTGTATTCGTAAACGTTAAAATAAAAATAAAACTTGAGAAAAGAAATGAAAGACCAGCTAACTTTATATATATATATATATATATATATATATATATATATATATATATACAATAATTGATTCGAATTATAGATCGATAAGAAATTTATAGTCGTTGGAATAGCCGAGTGGCTAAGAGCACGGACTCTATACGGAAGGTAAATACCATCAACGACGCAAAAATATTATCATTAGAAAATACAAATTAAAAAAAAATAATAATACTAATATTCTCCCGTGGAAGGCAATTGCAAACCACCACGCACAACACCATATGCTCGTTAGTAATAATATAGTACGCGGGGATGCATACGTGACAACAAAGCGATTACAGTCAGTCTTGTATGTGTGTTTAACTGCGTTAGCGCCATATTATAATTGTTTTGTACGCTACTTGCACTATACAAGAAAATATATATAGGTAAGTGTTTGCACAAATTACCCACCAACCCAGCGGTTGAGGATAAATGATGATGAAGCAGTTTATGAATAGTATAAAGGGAGGAAACGTTAAAAAAAAAAAAAAAAAAAAAAAAAAAAAGTAAGCGATTAATGCCTTCAAGAAAAGCAGACGTGAAAGTTTATTGTTAGAGAGTAACCCCCGTAATTTCAATACACAAAATTTAAAGTCACTATCTGTCACAATCAACGGTGATGAATAAAAGTAGAAAAGATAATGAAGAGGCAAGGAAGGAAGGGAAAAGGGAGAAACGTATGCGACTAACATCTCCAGTGAGATAAGTTAGTACGAGGATGAGGTTAAAAAAAAGAAATATGACAAATCTATCGCATTTAATTTAGGTCGATACATATGTAGTGCTGTCTGGCAAAATTAACTATTTCTTCAAGTGATCGGCAAGGCATCGCGACATCACTTTCGTTCCTTGAATCGCTTAAGAAGGTAATACAGTAGACTAAGCGTTTACATTCGATTAATATTTGAATTTAAGCTAAACTGTAGTTTATTGAAAAATTTTTGATACTGCTGTACATGGTATTTGTAAATCGTAACGAAGCATCATGATACGTATTTCAGAGCAGATGCGATGGTACGTAATATCTACGACTATTGCTGTTGAATCCGTAGAAGATTACTTTTACTTGTGCTTCCGCATAATTCTGTATCGTATTTCCAAATTGGCATCACGATTGAGAGATAAATATTTCGTTTCGATTACAAGTTTAATGGTGATTTTTCGGACAACAATGGATACAGTAGTCTAGTACGCGCTATCATATTTTTCCTAGTTCGAGATACAAGAAAACACCACGTCAACCATCTATCCAATAACAAGGTACTTAACCGAGTCCTTTTGACGTATTACAATAAAGTCACTCTGGAATGACCAATTCGCCCGTCGGCAAATCATAGGATATATATGTCCCAGACGTTAGGGAATATGTTAATATGTTTAGGAATTTTGGAATTTACGGAATTGTTCCATTCGATGGCGACTTTCAGTTTTAACATTCTCATACGGGATCTGACGAGGGGATAAACGGCAACGGATCACTTTTAAAACCAATTTCATTAATATTGAGGAGTCCACATACATATATATATATATATATATATATATATATATATATATATATATATATATATATATACAATATATATATTATATATATATTATATATATATTATATATATAAGTCCTTTCATCGATATACTAACAAGTGCAAAACATCCAGAAATAAAAACAACAAACAGAATAATAAAAATAATAATAAATACTTACGACGGAATCCCAGTCAGATACTGTAATAATCGTCTATAATCGTCTGGTTTCACTCGATCTCTTCTCGGTGTAGCTGGGAACATAAGTAACCGCGCTCCGCGGCGATCTCTGCCACCGGTTAACGTCACCAGACGTTCTTGAAGCAAATTAATAATGTCCAACGCTCGAGCACCGTCCATTATGTTTCAAATGACAGGCCGGAACTCTCGCCAAATCAAATTACATATTTACACGGAATCTCTGTTACATATACATAAAAAAATATATATGTAAATGTCGAAGGCATAAATTCGATCATAAGTTACAATGTTAATATTCAGCGGGTAATATGTATAAAATATTTGATGTGTAAGCAATGAAAATAATTTAAAATTTCACCATCATTTTCGTAACGTAAAATATGAAAAAAAAAAAAATTTTCATCAATATATAACAAACCACATAACAATAGCGATAGATTAAATTTCAAAAACGACCTGATCTTGTATAAATCGATAATAATTCAGAATTTAATCTATAACAGTAGCATTTACTACGAAACGATAAAAATCAAAAGATTTATATGATGTTTTCAGAAGAATAATACAATTAAAATGATTATAAAATATAAGACTATTAGCTACTGACAATCAATAGTAATAGCAGGAATTGTCTCTATACATTTTAAACAATATATTTTTTATCGAAAACAGTATTAATACGATACTTGAATTTAATCAAGCGGAATATATAAATGGAAAATTCGTATACTACAATAATTAAAAAAAAAAAAAAAAGTTTTCCCAAAACAGTTCAAAGTTATACTAAATAAATTTTATTTAGAGCGATATCAAATTGCGTGGAATATACATATATATATTATAATGGATTAACGTATAAATATATCCCTAATTTAAATGATAGACTTAAAAATAATCGATTTCCTCATTTTTATAATGCACAATGAATTACTGATCATGGAAGTTTTAAAAAATATCTAAGACATTTCAGCATTGTAATACCGGGGATACGATTTACCATATCCGCGAGCATGAAATCGCAGAAAGATAGTTTTAGATTGTAGATTGTAGATTGTAATGTAATAGAATTAGTGAATAGTAACTATAACGAATTGGGTAAGTTAACCATCGGGAAGAAATTATAAATAGGGAAAATTATAATTTATTGGATTAAGAAGATAGCATTAATTTTTATATCGTCATTTTAAGTTTAGTAAAGAGGATATGAATAACTCTATAGACCAATAAGTCTTCTGCAAAACTTTTTACAAAATATTTGCTAAAGTATTATACACACGTTTAGTAAATCAATTAGATGATCAACAGCCTCCAGAATAAGCAGGTTTCCGCGCAAACTACTCCGCTATAGATAATTTACACAAAATACAGCAATTAATAAGCCGATGAATACGAAATAGAAATATTTTTTGCATTTGTTGACTTCAAGAAAGCCTTCGATTCAGTAGATCGCGATTTCCTCTATGCTTCTTCGCAGAATCGAGGGAAATATATAAGATTAATAAAGAATAGCTAGGATAATACTCGAGGAAAGATAATATTGGATCAGGAAGGAGAAATCTTTCCATTGAAAAAAGGAGTTAGACACGACGACCCCCCTGTCACCAGTTTTATTTAACGTAGTTTTGGAGTAACTATTTAGGAATCTATCATGGAAACAATATGGAATAAACATCAATGGTACACATTTAACAAAATTACGTTTCGCAGATGATGTGACACTTATAGCTTCCACGGCTGAACAATTGCAGACGATGCTTAACGAACTAGAAGAAATTGTAAAAAAAAAAGCAGGACTGAGTATAAATAACAAAAAAAAAAAAAAAAAACCTAATTATTAACTAATAGCACACGGCAAAATGCGACCATTAACTCAAACAAATTAAAATGGGTCGAAGGACAACTAATTTCATTTAAAGACAAAACAGGCGAGGAAATAAATAGAAGAATAGCAATCGGACGGAAAAAGTATCGGACTTTGAAGGAAATATTTAATAAAAAAATGAGTCCATCATTAAAAGCGCAAGTATTTAATACGCGTATCATACCGGCGATTACTATACGGTTCGCAAACATGGTCGTATAAAATTAAGTAAATAAAAAAGTTGCAAATTATGCAGCCAGCGATGGAAATGAAAATGTTAGGGGTTACAAAATTTGATAGAATAAACAACAAGGCATTAAGAGCACGGTCAAGGACAGAAGACCTAATGGAGATAGCAAGAAAACTCAAATGAACACGGTGTGGTAATGTAATGCGGAAACAAGCACATAGCTGGACCAGAAAAAGCATAGAATGGATTAAGAAAAGGAAAATTCAAAGACCGAAAACACGATGAAAAGACGACATTGTTAAATATGTTGGGATCAATTGGATGCGGAAAGTAAAAGATAGAACGATTTGAAAGAAAATGCGTGTTGGATATGTTTCTTCGAGCCAAAAAATAAATTCGATAAAAACACTTTTAAATACCTTTAAACTGACTGAAATCTAAAAGAGAAACAAAAATAATCGAGGCTAATTTAAATAACTTCCGAATACTTCTTCTACAATCAACTGGAACGTGAATAATTCACTCACGATACAAATTACAGGATACAAGCAATTAAGCTTCGGTTAATTTACTTTGACAACAAGGATGACACGACAAGAATACGTAAATTATTCAACTAAACCGATTTCAAAGTTGTTAATTGAATTACAGAAGACGACATCGCATACCCTTTTCCCCTTCTACACAAACACACACACACACATATATATATATAATATATGTATATAAACATTATATCACTGTCTGTTTAATTTGTTCAAAGCAGATTTGTATATTCGTGGCATTTCATGAACGGATGTCAATATACCAAGATAAACCGTTGTCGCCTGACGGCTAAATTAACTTTAGTGCATTAGTGTATAGTAAATATCAACTAGACAGACTGAACTTGGTTTTTCGAATGATGTGTCGTAAAATATATGTATATATATATATAATACTTATGGTAAAGAACACTTCCTAAATCAAATACAGCACGTATTAATATCGCAATCACATTCAAATAATACTATTATCCGTACCTTATACACAATTTATAATGACTAATAATAATAACGCTATAATTAACTTTAAATTAGTCAATAATAATAACTTAAATCGCGTAATTAACTTTGAAATTAAATTAATTATAAAAATCTGCGCTTAAGTCTATCGATATTTCGCCTAGATATATCGTAACTGTCTGTGCTTTTAATTTGCTCATTATCGTGCTTTTCACACTTTTTGTAAAAATTTTTGCGATATTTTCCTAATATATGCCGAAATTTCAATTGATTATGTAAGTGTGATATTTTGTCGTATCGTGTAGCATTCGGCGAAATTCTGCAGCAGTGATTTTGCATTATCTGTAATTCTTTTATAAGTACTATCAGATACGTCAGACCACACGGCATACGCATATGTCAATCTTTTTGTAGTATATATCAGTATTAAATATGAAGTACAGAATGTGAGGACAGCTTTATGAGATCTATTAACAGCGTACTTAGTGTGGTTATTAAACGTTAAACGACTATCCGTTATCACTCCTAAATACTTACCCTCTTAACAAACGGAACTTGCTTGGATTTCACCACAATGTCACGATGGATAAAATCAGAAATTCTCGCCACTCGATGCGCTGTAGAATAACCTGAACTAAATCCAAACTAATTATAAACCGAACAAAATATAACACAATCGCTAAAAGTTTTTTAATCGCGAAGCTTTTCGACAGTTACGTCATTTTCAAGCGCGCACAATAATTATAACATCTTTTTTTTTACAATGCTTGAAAATGACGTAACTGTCGAAAAGCTTCGCTATTAAAAATCTTTAGTGATTGTGTTATATTTTGTTTAGTTTATAATTAATTAATAAACGCCAATATATTCAACATTTAAATCCAAACTGTTCATTGTTAAGAATGTCATTTTTCGAAGAGAACGTTTGTAACTTTTTCACTATAATTTTTTCCGCGATTTTACTTGGATTAGGTTAGGTTAATTGATCTCACACTACTATCCTTTCCTGGTTTGGGTAACACGAAAACTTTAGCAATTTTCTTATTTCGATGGAAAATGTGCAATCCTCGACATGTTATTAATTAAACGTGAAAGTTAAACGACAGCTTTTCGCGATAGATTTTTAATAATCATCGCTGCAGAGATTCCGTCACCTCCGCATGATATTTTATTTTTTAATATTTTAATATGTTTCGCAACTTCAGAGAGCGCGATGAAAGTCCTGTCATCAGTACTAATATTACAAAGATTTATTAGCTGATCTTTGATTGTTTTATTTATGTTATAATAGCGTGTTCGCGGAACTGACACCAAATAACGACTACTGACGTGGTACTTATGCGACGCGAGTACACCCCTAACTTATCTTTCGTTCTATAAACAAGAATTTTAGGGAGTGGATCTTTTGTTGCTGGAAGTGATAACTATACGTTTAGTAAAATGTTTTATTTATTTTCCATATACTGTTGTTGTTGTTGTTGGGTGCAATTGTTGATAGGAAATTATTCCGAGAGGAGTTTTTCGAGTTATCTAGTAAAAATTTAATTGTATGTAGAAAAATTCATACAACTCTTATATTTGCTGACTTTTGCCCCTCCCTGTATTATATACCTCTCTCTCTCTATATATATATATATATACATAATATGTAAATACGCATACATGTATTTACATGAATTTATACATAAAAGTTTGATTTTGTACGTTGACCTAATATATATATATATATATATATATATATATATATATATATATATATATATATATATATACACGTGCGTATGTATACATACATATATATGATACTCTAGTAAGGAATACATAAGGCTACTATTATTATTATAACGGATTCTTTTTGGCTACCTAGTTGTAAGTTTCGATCGATATCTGTTCTGCTCTAAATTTGTTTCAATTTTCACTCTACACACCGCATCGCATCGTAGTGTGCGAAATTTTTAATAGTAATAAAGTGATATAGTAATCTATATTATTTCCTACGTCCGCCGAAAGGGGATGTCCCCCGTCTCCAAATCGCGGTCGTAAAGGTAACGAAAAGCAAAAGATTGACTCATCAACAAGTGGAAAGAGCCAGCGCTCTACTACTAATGCATTAAATTGTTCAACTGCTAATAATCGCGGTGAGTCCGTTCCAAGCTTAACTATACATAATGCACACACAAGCATTACGGACATTCACTCCGATACTGCTACTAACACATGCTAAGTACATGGAAGTGGAACACAATAGTAGCGATAATGATATGTCACACAAAACTCCATAATGCACATCGTTGAAAGTGTAACGGTGCTCCTAGATAAGGCTGATAAAAGATAATAATAATTATAGTAATCCGGAATGGCCGGTAGTTAATTATAAAACAAATGAAAGGAAAAGAAATAGGGAAATAAATCCGATGTCACCGACACATAACAAAAGACCGTACGCGAAATAAGTATGCAATATTACAAAATATATCTGATTATTCGTCTAACGGATGATAATCAGCAAAACATTCCGCTAACTGAAAAAATAAATAAAACATTACATAATAACGGACAATAAAATTCGCATAAAGAAATAAAGATTCCTCCAATATATTTATATCCAGCGTTAGTAACATACAAATATTAAAACAAAAAATTGAAACTACGTTAGGCACAAATACTTTCAATTATAAAACCATTAATGGAGAAGGATTAATAAAAATAAATGCGCACTAAACATAAAAAATTACAGAGAAATAAGTAAAATTTGAAATGAACAAAATGCAGTTTACCATACATATCAACTAAAACATTAACGGGCATATAAAGTAGTGTTAAGGAACATACATCCCTCTGTCCCAATAGAAGACATAGCATCTGCTTTATCAGAAAAAGGACATCAAGTCAGACACATACTAAGCGTAAAACACAGAATAGGGAAATATCCGCTTCCTCTATTTTTTATTGACATTGAACGAAAAGATAATAATAAAAGTATGATATCAAATACCTATCAAATGCTAAAGTCACATTTGAGGCACCAAGGAAAAATAATGTAATGGTGCAACGTATGTCAGCAAAATGGACACACAAAAACATATTGTACCCGACCGTGTACAAGTGTGTTAAGTATGGACAAAATCACGCATCCATCAATTGCAATAAAGACTTAAATCTACAGTCAACATATGTGCATTATGCAACGAACACCATACAACCAATTACAAAGGCTGTATATCAGGAACTAATTAACAAAAAGAAAGAGAATAACTACAGTCTTACCAAAGAATAGGGACAACAACAACAGGGAAACTGAACTAAATAAACCAAGTAATAGTACAGAAAAGCAACAAAGAAAGCAAAATAGAAACATAAATAAATTATCATATGCTGAAGTTACAAATAACCAAACACAAAATCTTACGATTCCATATATCAGTAATAAGCATAACAATGAAGAAAATAATAATAACAGTATCAGAGATTGCAGTAATAATAGCAACAATATAGAAAAGACATAAGTTCTTAAAAGACATTAAAGAACTTATCGTGAATATGATAACCCAACAAAATCAAATGATAAATGAAACTATAATGTCACGATTAATAAACAAAAAATGAATTTTATAAAATGGCCTTTCCAGCCATAAAAATGAAATTGAACTGGTTATAAACCAAAACAGCACAGATATATTACTAATATCAGAATCTCGCTTAACAAACAAAAACTATTTCCATATTAACAGATATAGCACATATAGCACACCCCACCCTAGTGGTAGTGCTCGAGGCGGATTAGCTATAATAATTAAAAATAACATCAAACATAATCAGCAAGTATCAAACCGATTACTTACAAGCAACGAGTGTATGTATACAAAGCTTGGATAAAAATATAACAGTGCCAGCAGCATATTGTACACCAAAACATTAAAAATCACACGACACCTATTTACCTTCTAAAAACCGTACGCAACACCTACATAATAGGAGGCGATTACAATGCAAAAAACACATATTGGGCATCACGATTAACAACATTTAAAGGAAAAGAATTATTGAAAGCTCTAGAAAGCAACATATGTTATGTTTTAAGTACTGGTTCTCCCACATACTGGCCGACAGATAATAAAAAACTTCCCGATCTACTTGATTTCTTTATAACTAAAGGACTAGCTACTCAATTGAAACACAATCAGAGCACAGTTTATTTTCCGACCATACAGCTTAACATTAAGTACAAAAATAATTATGAAACAAGCCGAAACCAAAATTACACAACAGAAGAACCAACTGGGAAGAATTTAAACAGTTGACGAATATACCAACTTAGATGTAATACTTAAGACAGGTTATGATGTAGAAAATGCTTCGCATAATTTTATTATACTCCTACAGAAAGCAACATGGGCGAGTACACCGAATGAATCGATAGGCTCCCCAATTATATACTACTCAACAGAAATTCTAAATGAGGTAGTTAAAAAAGAAAAAAGAATTAAGGAATCGATGGCAAACAAATAGAGATCCACTCATAAAAAAGAAACTCAATAAACAAACAAAAATAGTAAAAAATTTATTACTCAAACTAAAGAATGATAGCTTCACTGAATACATAGCCAAATTGTGGAAAGCTATACGTACCCTAAAAAGACCGAACGATATTGTGTACCCAATAAGAAAGACATATAATTTATGGGTTCACAATGATAAGGAAAAGGCTGATGAATTTGTAAAATATTTCGCTACAGTCTTCAACATCCTGGACACGAAAACCTACCAGTTAATTCATATAATATGGATGTAAGCTTACCAATAAAGCCTTGCTCCCCAAAAGAAATTAAAGCAACCGTTAAAAACATGAACCCCAAAAAAAGCCACAGACTACGACCTGATAACGGCTAAGATATTAAAAGAACTACCGCATGAAGGAATAGTTATGCTGATGTACATATTTAATGTTACAATGCGACTGACATACTATCCCGTGCAGCTCAAATTTTCACAAGTAATGGTGTTGAAAAAAAAAACAGACAAATCTCATACAGAAATGACCTCGTACAGACCGATCGTCCTGTTACCTATAATTTCTAAACTTTTTGGAAAACTGATATTGAAAAGATTAAATGAAATTCTAGAAAATAAACAATGCCTCCCAGATCACCAATATGGTTTTAGAACCAAGCCAACAACTCTATCGAGTGGTTAAAAAAAATAAGCAATTTAGAAGAAAAGAAAGTATGCGATTCGGTATTCCTGGACGTCAGCCAGGCTTTTGACAAGGTATGGCACAAAAATCTACTGCATAAACTACGAATTATATTGCCTTATCAGTACTACAAATTACTTAGTTCATTTTTAAAAGAAAGATATTTTCAGATTAAATTAGGAGATGAGATATCTAACGTACAACCAATGCTTGCTGGAGTTTCACAAGAAAGTGCGTTAGGACCATTCTTCTACTTAATGTATACAGCAGATCTTCCAGTATCTGATAAAAGCTTGGTAGCCACCTTCGCAGATGATACTGATATACTTAGCGATAGCCATCAGAGGAAACTAATAAAAACCTTCAAAGCTTATTAAATGAAATAACAGCATTGACGAATAAAGATCAATGAAAACAAAATCCAAAAGAGTGATTTTTACCAATAGAAAAATTATACCTAAAAGCATTACCATCGATCGAAAAGCAGTGCGATAAGCGACAGTATACCTTGGTATCTAGACAGCAAATTAACATGGAAAAAGCATATTCAAACTAAAAACAATGAATTAAATATAAAAGTTATCCAAATGTACTGGTTAATAGGTAGAAAATCAAAGCTACATTCGGATAATAAAATCACCCTATACAGATACTTGCTCTTGTTTGTAGATACGAGTGTCAAATAAGGGGATATAGAACAAATATAACACTATTGGAGCGATTCCAGAATACGAACCAATGCGAATGCGCCATGGTTTGTATCAAACAAAACTTTTCATCGTGACCCACATGCTCCATATGTTACTGATGTGATAAAACAGGAAGCAATAAAACAGGCAACGAAGTTACATGATCACCCTAACTGGACAGTAAACTCGTCAGAGCTGCGAAGATTGCAGAGGGTCTAACCATTGGACTTGATCAACTAAATCCAATTTGTACATTCTAAGCCTCCTTTAATGGAATGAGTGCTGCTCAAGTAACTACGAACATCATACTCACTATTGATAGCACTAGCTAGGTATAGGGGAAAGAAGAAAAAAAACACACATAGAATAGTTCAAATTAAATTACGCCAGTAGAATTAAAATTATTACAAATTACTAGTTACAGTATTAGACGACAGATTTCAAGAAAAACTCATCCCATAAATCGATTGCCAAAACCGGTAAATACTATTTCGAAATATTACAAAAGATGTAAATTGCAACTAAATACATATAAATCTGAAGCGATTATTTTCACCAGAAGACGTCCACTACCTCTGTCAAAAATAAATATTAATTCCGAACAAATCCCAACACGGTCGAAACAAGTTCGATATTTATGCGTAGTACTTGATAGAAGATCGATATTTAATGAATATATTAAATATGCGATAGACAAAAAAGCGATGCACGCACTTTTTCCAAAATATTTAACGAAAAATTAGACCTTACCGTATTCAAAATAAAAAATTACTGTACACAACTGTTATTCGTCCAACATTAACTTATACTTATCCCGTCTGGTCTGCTATCTCTAAAATAGTACGTTAAGCTTCAGATAGTCCAAAATTATTGTTGTATAAGTATATTAAATGATTATACAAAAATTTCATATTCTAATATCAGTTATCGGTATGATATTGCATACCTCCGTACGTGCACGATATATAAAGTATAAGCACTGTAGAATTAAACGTATAGATTTTTATAAAAATCATTTTCTTATTTTGAATAAAGTTACTATTATTTTATTATGTAATTTATTAAGTATCGATTGTAAATTGTAATTATCCGATTTACGGGTTTAACTTAAGTATTTTTATTGTTGTTGTTTTTTTTGTCCTGTATTTATTTTCGATCACATTTATACTAAATATATTAAACATTTAATTTATTATTAAGTTGTTTTCCCAAGGTTAGAAATTTGGTCAATAATTTTAGGAAAAGTAGATTAATTAATGAAATAAAGGCTATTTCTTCTTCCTTTTCATCCGATAAACTATTAAGAATGCAATACATAGTACATTTTTTTTATGAAAATTAAAGAACAACGAAATAAATTCGACTAACCAAATGAACAATAAATACAGAACAGGTAAAAACATTGATTAGTTTCCATAATTCCACACAAAATCAAAAATAATATCCAATACAAAATAGACGATATTTTAAATGAAATGGGAAGATGTACTACACGGATTCCATTGCACATTAAAGTATTCAAGTATTGAACGACAAACATTTCAATAATATACAGTTCGACGAAGGTGTGTTGATTTTTTTTTTAAATAAGGCAATTTCAAAATAATATACCCAGACGATTCTATAGATAAGTCGGTAGACGGTGTAATAATGATGACGTTGAACTACATAAAAAAATATATAAATAAAGGCAAAAATATTTAAATACCGACAGACTCACTTTAAGCACTAAGTGAACTACAAAGCATAATATACAAAAGAAGTCGACAAAATTAAACGAAATATCGTCGTAGAGATTTTGGTGGCATTTTTCAAATTTTTTAGAAAAAAATTCAGACGAGTATTGGAAGATTATATTTCGCGTTATATCTACCGTAACAATAATGATAATATTATGAGAAAAGTTTAGTGAACTGGTAAATAAAAAATTGTTTTATTGCAACAAATTTAACTCTAGAACAAATAGCACGTACATTCGCTCGCCAGTTATATACATACATATATATATATATATATATATATGTACAGGGTAGTTTAAAAGTAACCGATTTTAAAAAAATGGAAATAACGAACAAAAACTTGAACTTTATTGAACAAAAATAACTGAAATATACACTAATTCAAATTCAAAAAAATAAATATATTTTCTCTTTTCAAATTGCTTGCAATCTGTCCTGTAGAACAATAAGAAGCACTGCTAACAATAAGCTATCAACTGATTACAGCTATTCGTAGATTCTCCGGGTACTAATTTATAAAATCAGGATCTGTAGTGCAGTTCAGTTTGACAAATCATCTTCAAACGCCTGAACCGAATACTATTATTTATTAGATGGACAGCTAATAGATTAGCGTGTTGGTCAAGTCGTTGTTTATAATTCTGGCTAAGTGATCTGATGGTTTCCTTTACCGTAGGAATTTGTAAGTCTCTATACAAGCCGTCATTTTTGACAAACCAAAGTGCACACACTGTACTACGTAGCACCTTCGCCTGGAATCGTTCAATGATTTTAAGGTTAGAATTACTAGTTGTTCCGTAGATCTGGATGTCGTAAGTCCAGATAGGTTTTAAGACTACATAACAGTCTTTTATTTTCTACTGATAATGTAGAACGCTTATTCATCAGCCAATTCATTTCTCGATATTTAATATCAAACTGTTTTCTTTTAGCAGCAATATGATTCCTCCGAGTTAATCTTTGATCTAAATGCAGTCCAAGGTACATTTAACCTTGCGTCTGGGAGGAATCACTTGTCCGTTAAGATGAATATGTACATCTTTTCCTTTATTTAATGTGAATAATACACAAGCTGAATTTAATTCATTTACCCACATTATGAACCACTTGTCTAAGTGTGTTGCTGAAGATGCTTAGTTACAAATAAACAAAATTATAATGGACCGTCGGCCTAAATACACATGCGCGCGGTTGCTTGTGAAACTTTGTAAATTTCTTCAGTAATTCGGGCACGTAATTCGTTTAAAGTTAGAGGTCCTGTCGATAAACCTCGATTTTTCAAATGCACCCATAAAAAACAAATCAGAGGTATTAAATCAGTGAAGGTGGAGAAAGGAGGCGATCATCAAAGAATTCTCTCAGGAATTCTTATGTGTAATTTGTTGTGTGAGCTGTTGCTACGCCTTGCTGTAAATAACAATAGCGATCGTCTTGCGGAAGAAGTGCGATAAATTTTGCAGAATAGTTTCGCGATAAACGTTAGCACGAACGATTGATGTGAAGAAAACTGGACCAATTATACGCGCCAAATTTCAGTCCAACTTTTTAAGGATGCAAAGATTTCTTTCAAAAAAAATGTCTGCCTTCTTCTGACTCCAAATGCGATAGTCTTGGACATTAATGTAGCCAGAAAGGTAGAACTAAGCTTGATCAGAGTAATAAACCTTGTCAGTTGCATCGAAACCTTTGCTCCTTCTTTAGCCACGGCATGTTTATGCTCAAACATAAATACCGACCTTTCACAACTGAACTATGTTTCAGCACATCATAATAAATGTCGGGCTCCTTTTAAAAACGACCAGTGTAGCAATTTTTAGCAGAGGCAAGTGAGCTGTGTCGTATAGGTTGCATTAGTAGCGACTTAAAATTATGATTACGTTATACGTTACTTCTGCTACACCCTGTATTATATATATATATATATATATATATATATATATATATATATATTCATTTCTTTTCTGATGTATTCATTAAATCTGTTGGTTGGATTCTTAATTTTCTTAAATTTATTTTTATCGATAAATGTTTCCATTTTTTTCTAAATAATCATTTTTCTTTATTACTACTATAGTATTACCTTTATCCGCTTTACTAAGCATTAAATTATTGTGTTTCAGTTTTTCTTTCAATTTATGTAAGACTTGATTTGTATTTTTTTGTTGATTTTTCTTATTACTATTTTGTTTTATTTGTATTAAAATATTGTTAACTTCTATCTTTAAATTATTTTGGACATTTGGATTAACCTTTTGAATAATATTTTCATAATCTACTGCCATCTTTTCCATTTCTCCTTGTTTGAATATATTTACACTATTTTTGTCTATATATTTTAAGCCTTTATTAAGAATATTTAAATCATCTTTGGTTAAACTTATATCCGATAAATTAACTACTCGGTCATGGAACTTATGAAACTGATGTATGTTCTGAGGGCATTGTTTATTAATTAAATTCTTGAGTTTCTTGTTAACTATATCACTGTGTTCTTTTGTTTTCGGTTTAATGTATTTGTTAGCAAAATTTGATGTTACTAAATTTATTACTTCATCTGTATAATAACTTATAATATCTTCTATTAAACTGTCTTTCATTTTATTAAATAACTTAAGAATTTTATGTAAGTTACTTATTTCAGCTTTAATCCAACATAATTCCGCTTTATGTTTTATGTTTAGTGGAATTTTATTCTTAATTTTAATAATAAATACATCAGAAAAGGAATAAAAACAATTAATGGAAGTACTGCAGAAGAAAGTAATTCAAGAATGATGCGTTAAACAATTATTTCAAGAACTTCAATTTCATAGAAATGAATCTAAAAGCACCAATTCTTTCTGGTTTAATTAAACTACATAAGATTAACAATCCAATAAGACCATTAGTTAATTGTATAAATGCTCCATTTTATAAAGTCTCTAAAATAATTAAGAAATATTTACAGGATAATTATGAATTTGAAACACAATTTAATGTTAAAAATAATGTAGAATTAATTGATAAGTTGAAAGAAATAAAAATTAATAATAATGATATACTTATATCACTAGATATAGTTAATATGTATAATAATATACCAACAAAAGAAGTTACAAGATATATAGAAGATAATAAAATGTATAACAGTCAGTTTAAAAATCAATGTATAAAATTATTAAAAATTGTATCAAACCAAAACTATTTTAAATTTAATAATAAATACTACAAACAAGAAGAAGGATTAATGATGGGCTCACCTTTATCACCTATTTTAGCAGAAATATATATGAATAAACTAGAAAACATAATATCTCAAGAAAATAATATATTTAAAAACAATATTAAATTTTGGGGAAGATATGTAGATGATATATTAATTATTTGGAGTAACAAGTTGGAAACTTATGAATTAAAAAAAATTGTAATCGAATTAAACAACTTTAATAAAAAAAAATTAAATTTACAGTAGAAATAGGTAATAAAAATATAAATTTCTTAGATTTAAATATTAATATAAACAATAATATATTAGATATTGATATATACAGAAAACAAACACTAACAGATGTAATAATTCCAAACGATCCTTTTCATGCAAAATCACATAAAGAAGCTAGGTTAGGAAATTATTGTAATAGAGTTAAAATTATTTTAAACTGTGACAAAAACAAACTTAATAAAGAAAAGAGTATTATTAAGCAAATTGCCATAGCAAATAAATACAATCCGAATATAGTAGATCAATTATGGAACAAACCAAAAAATAACAGTCCTTTGCAAAATAAAAAATAAAAAGATAATTATTTAGGATCAATTAAATATATAGGAAACTACACGTATAAATTTTTTTAAATCTTTAAAAAGTACAATATCATGATAGCAATAAATAATAATAAAACATTATTCAAATCTATTTGTAACAATAAAATAGAAGAATATAGGGTATTACAAAAATCTGAAGTCTATAGAATAAACTGCACAATATGTAATACGTTTTATATAGGTGAAACAGGACGCCAAATAAATAATAGACTAAAAGAACACTTTAATTCATATAAAAATGAAAATGATAATAAGTCACTTTATGGAAAGCACTGTAGAGAAGAAAAACATTTAATAGAAAACATTATAGATAATATAAAAATTTTACACACAGAATATAAATTTAAAAAAAGAAAATTATTAGAAAAACTACAAATTATAAAGACATAGAAGTAATAATAATTTATTAAATAATATGATTAATTTTGATGAAGAATTAATTTTAAAATCAGTTTTATAATTAAATGTTATTGTAAAAGTTTTTTATATCTGGCTGTTCAATGTATCGATATTTATAAATGTTTTTTAGTAATATCTTTGTTAATTTATTTGTAACGTTTTTAGCAATGCTTAACAGTCGAAAAGCTTCGCGTTTAATTAATACAAATTTTTTAGTGATTAACCTCGTTTTTATTTTGTTTTGTTAATTCATAAAAATCACTACTCTCCAATAAGTCAACATTATATATATATATATATATATATATATATATATATATATATATATATATATATATATATATATATATATATATATATATAATATATACATATCTATAATATAAAAATGAATCGCTAAACGTTGTAACCGCATAACTCAACAACGCCTGGACTAATTTGGCCAATTTTTTTTTTTAATATTCGTTGAAGTTTAAGGGTGGTTTTTACGGCGAGAAAAATTTGAAAAAAAATTTCAGGGAGGTTAGGGGGTTCAAGGGGGTAAATTATTTAAATTTCGATTTTGGAAAAATTTCGACAGAATCGATTTGGTAGATATTAAAATGACCGATACGAAACAGAAAACCTTTTTTCGTTACGATCGATAGGTGTTGAGCTACGAATTTTTAAAAATCTATGACCTGCCACCTTTGGCAAAGCATAGCGAGCGACGTAAACATTTTTAAACGATTCCAACTTTACAAATAGTCGTTACTATATAAGATCTATCGGATGAAACGAAAAAACCGCGAAAAAAAATTTCAAACCCGATCCGAAAATTTCAAAAGGGTCTTGCGATTTTTTCGAAATTTTGATTTTTTTCGCAATAATTCGCGAACGAATCTAAATTTTGGAAATAGTGTTTTATTGAAAGTTATTCGTCATTAAAAGACGCGTCTAACGATGGTATTGCCGTATATTTATATCGAATAATCGCCGAGAAAATCGGGCATAAAGGGTTTTGGGGTTTTGGGCCCTTTTTGAAGCCTCTATGGTAGCTAAAGGGTTTGGGTAGGTCTTAAAAGAAAGTAGACGTGGAGATCTATAATCTATGTTATTAGATAAATGTCTTAAAAATTAACCGGTATCGAGAAATCGCGAGTTGAAAATTTCATTTTCGATTTTTAAAAATTCTGCCGGCGATTTTTGGCCGGCCGATACTACAATGTATTTAGCACAGGCCAATGTTAATTTATCATAAAAAATTTCAGAGTGTTTGGGGGCTGAAGAGGGGTAAATCTATATATTTATAGCCAGTTATTTTACATTTACTTTTATATATGATATTATTTTTAATTTTAGAAGAAATAATTGGCTATTACTGAATCGTGTTCGTGTTTATAAGGTTTTTAAAACTTTTGTCTCCATAAATTTATACCCCACATTGCTTATTTATTGTATTTCATTTTATAGTGTTTGGTACAAACATAATATTTTTTTTAATTTACAGATACAAGGCCAAATATATCACAAAGCAGGTTCGCTGTTACCAGTGTCAGATAGCAATTACAAATTCCTGCAAATTTATTTTATGGGCAATTCACCACAAGAAATTGATCTGCGTTGTGCACATAACAATTTAGTAAAGAGGTCTATTGTAGAACAATTACAAACTTTATTTCATGAACACAATCAATTGATTATATTGTTTAAAACTGCACTGGATCTGATGCCATCTGATAGTCACAAAATTGTAATCAGAGCTGATAAAACACCTGCAGGTCAACATGCAAGACGTTTTAATGCACCAACTATTGATGAAGTTGCTATCCTTGTAGTTGGAGAAAACTTTGAATCCCGTGATATTGTTTTACATCGTCGGAATGATCAATTACAACGTATTAAGGAAACACATCGCTCATATGATGCACTGCAATATCCCATTATATTTTGGCAAGGTGAAGATGGCTATGATTTCTCAATAAAAATGATGAATCCCTTTACAGGTAATTGAAATATTAGTTTAGCTATGGCGACTATATTATATATTTTAATTTTATATTTCAATGTTATTAAAACAAAATCTATTTACAGGTTCTGAAAGCAACAAAAATGTCAGTTCAATGAACTATTCATACCGTCTAATGATTCGGGAAAATGAAGACAATCACATATTGAAATGTCGGCGACTATATCACAAATATGTTGTTGACATGTATGTTAAAATTGAAACGGAGAGATTAACATTCATCAGGTTGAATCAGACCAAACTCCGATCTGAAGAGTATATTCACCTTCGAGATGCGATTAATACTGATGGAAATGCACAGAATGTTGGTCGGATGACTATTCTTCCAGCAACATACATCGGAAGCCCTCGACATATGCACGAATATGCTCAAGATGCCATGTCTTATGTTCGTCATTATGGTACAGCAGATTTGTTCATCACATTTACGTGCAATCCGCACTGGACAGAAATCAAGCAGGAGTTATTCCCTGGACAATCACCCATTGATCGTCATGATATTACAGCCAGAGTCTTTAGACAAAAGTTGAAATCTTTAATGGATTTCATCGTAAAACATTATGTGTTTGGTGAGACACGCTGCTGGATGTATTCTGTGGAGTGGCAGAAACGAGGATTGCCACATGCACACATTTTGATTTGGTTAGTTGAAAAGATAAGGCCAAATGAAATTGATGCAGTGATATCAGCTGAAATCCCTAATGTACAAAGTAGATCCTGGATTGCATGAGGTAGTAATAAAAAAACATGATACATGGTCCCTGTGGAACTCTTAATCGAAATTCACCGTGTATGATGGATGGTAAATGTTCAAAACGATATCCACGGGCATTAATATCGGAAACAATTACTGGTAATGACGGTTATCCACTGTATCGTCGCCGATCGACAGCAAACAATGGAAGATCAACAATTGTCAAATTAAATCAACAAGATATTGAAATAGATAATCGTTGGATTGTTCCATATTCACCCATTTTATCAAAGACCTTCAAAGCACACATCAACGTTGAATCTTGCCATTCAGTGAAATCTATTAAATACATTTGCAAATATGTAACCAAAGGGAGTGATATGGCTGTGATTGGAATTGGTGCAGAGAATTCCAATGATGAAGTTACCCAATACCAAATAGGCCGCTATATTAGTAGTAATGAAGCAGTTTGGCGTATATTTTCTTTTCCTATTCATGAGAGACATCCTTCTGTTGTTCACTTAGCTGTGCATTTAGAAAATGGACAGAGTGTATTTTACAGCACAGAACGCAGTACAAAGAGCTGCTCAGCCACCATCTACTACATTAACCAGTTTTTTTGAGACATGCTAAAATGATGATTTTGCACAAACATTGCTATATTCTGAAATTCCAAAATATTATACTTGGAATCAATCCTCAAGGAGATTTATACGACGGAAACAAGGAAAACCAGTTCCAGGATACCCAGATGTATATTCCACCGATGCGATTGGTCGAATTTATTCAGTACATCCAAGCAATGAAGAATGTTTTTATTTACGACTGCTATTAGTCAATGTACATGGCCCAACATCATTCCAACATTTACGAATTGTTGATGGTGAATTGTGTGGATCCTACAGAGAAGCCTGTCAACGTTTGCAATTGCTAGAAAATGACGCTCATTGGGATCAAACTTTCAATGATGCTGTAATATCATCACACGCTCATCAAATACGAACATTGTTTTCTATAATCATATCTACATGCTTCCCATCAAACCCAAATGATTTGTGGATCAAGTACAAAGATTATATGTGTGATAATATTTTGTATCAAATACGGAATAGAATGGAAAATCCAAATATACAAATCAATGAAGAAGTTTATAATGAAGCATTGATTTCAATTGGGGACATGTGCTTGATGATGTCAAACAAACTATTAATTCAATTAGGCCTGGCCGCGCCCAATCGTCCAATGCATGATTCTTTCAACCAAGAGTTGCACCGAGAAAAACTGTATGATCTCAACACTTTGAAAGAATTAATTCAAACAAATCTTCCACTGTTAAATGAACAACAGAAGTATGTATTTGATACTCTTATGAAAGTAACAAATGATGAAACTGGAGGCATTTACTTCTTAGATGCACCAGGTGGTACAGGAAAAACTTTTTTGATTTCATTAATATTAGCAACAATTCGCTCACAAAATAAAATTGTACTTGCACTCGCTTTGTCGGGAATTGCAGCAACTTTGCTTGAAGGTGGTCGAACAGCCCATTCAGCACTAAAATTGCTATTAAATGTGCAAAGCAATGAAACTCCAACCTGCAACATTTCGAAGAATTCTGCAATGGCAAAGGTTTTGCAGCAATGTAAATTGATTGTTTGGGATGAATGCACGATGGCACATAAAAAATCTTTGGAGGCTTTAGACAGAACATTAAAAATCTATGGAACAATCATAACCGATTTGGTGGTGCCATGATTTTATTAGCAGGTGATTTTCGTCAAACATTGCCAGTGATTCCACGATCAACGCCAGCTGATGAACTCAATGCATGTCTAAAGTCCTCCAATTTGTGGAAACATGTCAAAGTACTTCATTTAAGCAAGAATATGCGTGTCGAATTGCAAAATGACCCATCTTGAAACATATTCTCTAAACAACTCATTGACATTGGTAATGACAAATTTCCTAGAGACATGTTGACTGGCTGCATTAACTTTCCTGAAAGTTTTTGACAATTAACTCGATCAAAAGATGAACTTATTCAGAAGGTATTTCCAGATGTTGCTGAAAATTACAGAAACCATGATTGGTTGAGCGAACGAGATATATTGGCTGCAAAAAACATAGATGTAAATGAATTAAATTTCAAAATTCAAGAACAAATTACAGGCGAATCGAGGATATATAAATCAGTTGATTCAACTACTAACCAAGATGATGTAATAAACTATCCACCGGAATTTTTAAACTCGCTGGATTTGCCAGGATTGCCACCTCACAATCTTCAATTAAAGGTTGGATCGGTAGTTATAATGTTGCGAAATATCAACCAACCGCGTCTTTGCAACGGCACACGCTTAGCGATAAAAAAATTACTAAACAACGTGATAGAAGCAACTATACTAAAGGGAAAGTATAAAGGAGAAGATGTTCTCATACCGCGCATCCCAATGATTCCGACTGATGTGCCATTTGAGTTTAAACGACTACAGTTTCCAGTGCGGCTTGCTTTTGCTATGACCATAAACAAATCCCAGGGGCAATCATTAAGTGTTTGTGGTATTAATTTGGAAAACCCATGTTTTTCACATGGTCAATTGTATGTTGCCTGTTCCCGTGTTGGAAAACCATCAGATTTGTTTGTATATGCGCCAGGTAATCAAACGAAAAACATCGTATATCACAAAGCACTACAATGAAAATAAAACTGATTTTTGTTAATAATTATGATTCACATGATTAACAATAAAGCGATCTATCGGATGAAACAAAAAACCGCGTTTCAGCTAATAAATTTATACATTTATTGATTGTGGGGCGATACGAAGTTCGCCGGGTCAGCTAGTATATATATATATATATATATATATATATATATATTTATTTATTTATTTAAAATTTATAATACGCCAGTAAAACAGCTTTCGTCAATCACTGCACAGCACAGTATAAGAAAAAACAATAAATATACCGCACACATACGTGCGCAACAAAATTATTAATACTTATTTACTTAAAAGATCACACACTCATATACATACATACATATACAAACCGAAATACATATGCACACATACGTGTAATTCTATCAAATACACACAACACGCAAATAATTCTCACACTGGTACAAAAACATAATAAATATATATGCGAGAGCACACTCGGATACACTCCGACATACACACACGCATAATATTATCACTTAAATGAAACAGGGTGACCCAACTTCACGCTATTAAACCCTTAACAATTTGCAAGAATTCTCCAGAATGATTGTGAAATATGTCTAATTCGGGATATTTTTTCTCTAGGTTGTTGTATAGTATAAATAATGAATATGAAGGGGAACATGCATACTGTTTAGTTTTTGCGAGCTGTATTGCCAGCGTACAAGTGGGACGAACGCCGAAAACAGGAACTTTGATATGAATTTTTTCTAATAGAGTGAGACCACTTGCAACGAATTAAACCGGGCAAGAAACGAAGCGCAATTTCTTTTCTCCGCCCTTGTAAACTATATCTAACTGAGACGAAGAAGTTTTTCGTATTGAAAATACAAATAACCTGATCTAATAAATTTATACTGCAGGAACTTTAAAAATCTCTTTTGTACACTTTCAATTCCAATTATTAAATCATCAGATGCAGGGTTACAAATTAGCCTACCGAATTCCAAATGCGAACGAATCAAAGAAGTATATAGAATTAAATGCGTTTCAATATGTTTAAAATTCTGACTGCTTCGAATAATTAAACCCAACATTTTCCTCGCCTTGTTCATGATGTGGAATTTAAAAGTTAATTTTGCATCGAATAAAATATCAAGATCTTTTACACACATCTCTTCTTTTAATAATGCACCTTGTATACGATACAAAGCTGTAACAAGGAGAAATTTTTCGTGTAAATGAAATAAACTTTGCGTGTATGTGTGTGTGTGTGTGTGTGTGTGTGTGTGCGGTTGTGTTTGTAAAGAATACGCATAAGTATAATAGAAACTTTCAAAAGTAGAATGCAAAAAGAAAAAAAGATTAAAGGGAATAAAAGACCCACGCAAAAAATGTCAACGATTTTTCTTCAAAATGTAGAATGGAAATGTAAAAGCTTTTATTCGAGGATGATAACGAAATGACATTCGAAATTTCTTTAAACATACACGTACACACACACTCTATATATATATATATATATATATATATATATATATATACGTACCAACGTGTACAGGGGAAAAAAAAAAATATGTTTTTCATATATCATTTTACGGATGAAAACACTACGTGTATTATCGTTTTGATACACTCTTTCACATACCCCAACATCGGACATTTTCAACTTTACCAAACTCATCTTCGTATCGCACACACTAGGCGAGTTCGAAGAAAACCCGAAAGTACGCCGTAACACCGACACTTGTTGAAAAATATTTTCGATTCTTCTCGTTTGACCGGATAAAAAAAATCGAACAAGAATGATGAAATAGTACAAGAGAGAAAATAATAAACTTTTTCATTTAGTTACTAAACAGAGAAATTAAAATGCGCGCGTTCCACTAAAGAAGAGGAAATTAAGATTTTATTGTGACGTATCCGTCAGTACGAGGATATTTCTATATCTGGTCTCACTGGAAAGTTTTTAAACACAATCGTATAATGATAAAAATTAAATTTCTCTCCGCGCGTAAGCATGAAATCGCAGGACTTTATTCTTTTAATACAAACGTATAATAATGATAATAATAATGCACGCTTTTTCGCAACTTATATATTAAAAAGTTATCAGCGAACTATTGCAATAAAAAAGGGTTAAATCTTACCGAACTATTAGCTATATGGCAGGTATTGTTATTGCAGGTATTAAACCAGGCGTGGGCAAACGGTCGATCGTGTCTGACGGTCGATCGCAGACATTTTAAATAATAAATCTTTCAATTTAAAATGTGTACTAAAAATTTGGCAAATTTCTGTTATTTTTTCCTATGCGGCAACTCTAAGGTAGTATTTCGACCAGCGTGACGGTAGCGCGCCGCGACGACGTCCATACTGATTTTTACTGTTCTTTCCACCACCGCTACTTTACCGCGACGCGTTTTTTTCTTCCGTCATTGTATATGCGCAGACCAAAAACATGTGACGTCACGGTGGTTAGAAACAGTTGCGTGTGGGAAAGAATGCTGTACTGACTAGTGTGGGAATTCTTTTTTTAAAAGTTTATGTACATTCTTTTTCATTCATTTTTTTTCTTCGTTCTATTCTGTTTTGGATCTTGAATCAAGTAATTTGAAACTTTTAAAGATAAATACACCTTTATGTGAAATATGTTTTAGTAATTATATTTTATTTTTCGGTTTGTTCCTCGAGAAATGGCCCGTATTCTTGAGTTTAAGTATTTCGATTTTTCGAGCATACTTGGTAAACGCTCTGTTAAATTTTTTTAAGTGTTTTTAAAATAAAATAAACAACAGTTTTAATAAATTTTATAATATATTTATGTACGTTTACCTTCTGTTTTGATTTACGTGCATACGTATTTATGAAATATGCAATCTCAAATTTGAAATTTGTAATTTATTTTATTCGATAATTACAATTTCGGACAGCTATTTGTTTAATATTTCGGTCGCAGTTGACATTTCTGTGGGGGGTGTCAGTTGAGAGATGCAATACATATGTTTTATATTTCACTAAATTAAAAGCAATAAAAATAGTTAAAATTTTTGGTTTAATATAGAAATTTAATAATTTTAATTTCAGATAAAAAATGAATAGGAAAAAACAAAAACCTTATCATTTCCATAATGAATGGGAAGAGCTTTATTTTTTTCCTCAAGATAAATGCATATGTTTGATATGCCGTGTTACAGTCGCCTTGTCCAAGTAAGAAAATCTCGAGAGACATTTTCCGAGTTTACATGAAAATTATGAATATGATTACCCTGTTAATACCGAATTAAGAAAACAAAAATTAAAAGAATTAAAAAACCAATTAACCGCACAGCAACTTTTGTTTCAGAAGCCTATGCAACAATCCAAAATTGCAACTGAAGCACTTACGTCATAATATACGTTTTGGCAAAACATACAAAGCCTTTTCGTGATGGGAAAATATTTAAACGGGCTTTTCTTGAGGGCAGCGAGAAATTATTTTCTACCTTTAAAAATAAAACTGAAATTCTCAATGCAATTAAAGATCTGCAACTTTCTCGTAGAACTGTAACCTGTCGTAATTTAGACATGAATAAAAATGTAAGTCGACAACTAAAAGATGACATCCAAAATTGCTGTTTCTTTTCGTTGCAATTTGACGAGTCAACAGACATCGTTGATACTGCGCAATTAATTGTTTTTATTCGAATGGTTTTTGCGATTTCCAGTAAAAGAAAAATTTTTAACAATACTTCCGATAACGAGGAAAAACGCGAGGTGCAGATATTTATGCCATTTGCTGAAAAAACAAATTTGCCTTTGCATAAATTAGTTGTTATATCTACTAAACCTTCTATGATTGGTAGAAATTATGGATTTTTAACCCTTTGCAAACAAAATGAAGAATTTCCTGATTTCATATCATTTCATTGCATAATTCATAATAATGCATTATGTGCAAAAATATCGGATGTTAATGATATTATGAATGTGGCACTGAAAATTGCTAATTAAGAGCGGGGAGTTTAATCTATTCCGTCGTCAACTTGAAGACAATGATTCGAAACATGAAGATTTAATTATTTTTTGTCATGTTAGGTGGCTCAGCCGAGGAACCTTTTTGCAAAGATTTCTAAATCTTTTGACTGAAATTATTGCTTTTTTGAACACATTGCGAGAAAAATATGAACAATTAGAAGATCCAGTCTGGGTGACAAAATTAGCATTTCTTACGGATTTTAATAACTCAATTTACAATTACGAGGAAAAGGAAAAATATTATTGAGTTACCGAGTTCGGTGAATGCTTTTAAAGCAAAATTAAAGATCTTTGCTTCACAATTGAAAAAGCGAAATTTTAAATATTTTCCATATTTAGAAAAATATATTAGACTTACGGGAGAATGTAATATTGAAATGTTTTGTTCTGAACTGAAAAATTTTAGTCAAGAATTTCAGAGACGATTTTCAAATCTCAATAATCTTCAGCCGATTTTTGAATTCTATTTCCTTTTGGTGAATTCAATGACGAGGATATTTCATTAAATCTAGTTCATTCTTTTCAGTCGAATTCATCTGATCTAGAGTTAGAAATTTTAACAATACAATCAGATAGAATTCTGAAAGCACGTGCAAATGAAAATTATTTTTGGAATTTATTACCAGAAGAAAAATATCCATTTTTAAGATCGGCGGCAATATTTGCATTTTTCGGTTCCACTTATCTATGCGAAGCAGCGTTTTCTCAAATGAAAAACATCAAATCGCAATTTAGAAGTTATCTGACTGATGATCACACTTAATGGCATCTATTCGACTGTGCATCAGTGATTACACACCTAACTTTACAAGGCTTGTTGATGAAATGGAATGTCGCGCTTCTACATCAAAAAATGAATCCAAAATAAATAGTAAATGCAACGTATTTAACATATTATTGTCAATAAAGGTTTTTAATTAAATTTTTCTGTTTTTAATTTAACCAATTTTCTGAAGTCGATCGCGCATAATTAACAAAAAATTAATGTCGATCGTACCAGTGCTTACCCACCCCTGTATTAAACTATTAAGTTATGAAATACAAAAACACATTCACATGTTTTCAATTAAAAACAATATAAATATATATCAAGAATTTAATGATGTACGGTATCGACAACTGTATTTCATACACGAAGAAAACCCATTACAGCTTAAACAGTTTGCTCTTGTATTAGATAAGTATTATAATAATAAATTTCAAAACATAATGGATTGATAATAGCGATATTGCTAAAAATTATTTCCCATATATAGAAAACAGACTAACACATCTTTCGCACCGAATTTCTTTTATGTACAATTCATTACTGGACACGGCCTATTTAATGATTATTTATATAAATATAAAATTGCACACTCTGAAAATTACGTGACATGTAAGAAACAATTGCACTTATCCTAAACATATCGTTGATATAATTGTACTTGCTTTAACCTATAAACTAATTAATATAATCTCAACTAGCTTAAATTATGTACACAAGTTAATATTATTATTATTATTATTATTATACTGTAAAACTGTTCAGGGTTCCATAAAGTTAAATGGATAGGCTCTGAAAAAACTGTTATTTTTATTCATACCCTTCTGTATAATAGTTCAAATATTAAAAAAAAAAAAAAAAAAAAACGAAATTTTAAATTTTTCTAATCATTATAGAGCACGTTTATAGGTGTAGTAACGCAGATATTCGAACAGTTTTATGAACCCACAGCTAGTGCTCGTAAACAGTTTCAAGAATAGTATGAATTCTCGCGACTTCGGCAAAATTTATCCGATACAGGTTTGGTTGATTTTTTTTTCCTGTAATAAATCATTAAATTATGAAAAAAAAAGGAATAGTCAACCCAAACCATTGAAGATATTACACTAAGAAAACTATAAAACCGGTGACGAATCAATCGATTATGTCTCACGCGATTCGTTTAACAGTCTAAATACAACCGCAATGCGAATATACAATATAATACAACGAAAACGTCCGTGTCACCCGGCTGATTCGTGGAAAATTAAAATTCGGAAAATCGCTAAAAAGAATTATCTACTAATCCACGGAATATCGTAAGTAAATTGAAAACGCTAAAAATAACGAAGGAAAAACTAAGGGCTATATAATGCAAATATATTTTTAGATAACAAACGGGCTGGATATTTTTCAATAAGCGAAAATACGATATACTAGAAAGAGATGTTTAAACTAGCTGCTAACAAACAAGAAAAGAAAAAAAAAAAAAAACACGACCACATCTACCGATTAAAATGAATACAATATATTCGCAATTTATTTAACGCAAATCTATATATGGCGCCGCGATGATGCAATAGGAAAATTACAATACCTACAAGAAGTAATTGATGAAATAATTCATTTTCACGAAAAAACCTAAATACTCAGAACTTAGAAAAAACGAAGTAAGATGCTGATCTTAAGAAGGTATTGTCGCATAGATTGAAATAGACCATAGCCAAAGAAAACGATCACTTCCGGAATATCACACACGCACACTGATAGAACAGACAATTTTTCAACATTACATTAGGTTTTCTACTTGGAAATTAATAACAAATATAGAAACCAAAATAAACTACCTACGTATAATAGTCGATAGCTTTAGAAGAAAATCTCTAATATAGGGCAGGTCAGTAGCTTCGTGCATGCTGTCGATTCTGGCATAGCTGCATTGAGAATACATCTGAGGCATCTGTTTTGAATGACATGTAATTTGTCAAAGAATGTTTTTGATATAGAGCTCCAGAAAGGACAAGCGTAGCAAAGTATTGGACACGGATTAGTGCTTTGTAGAGGATTATCTTGTTGTTAATGTTGAGGAAGGACTTGTGATTAAGAATGAGTTACAAGGAACAGAAGGCATTGTTTGTCTTGATTGTGATATTATTTATATGTTTAGTGAAAGTAAGTCTATTGTCGAAGATTACACCGAGATAACCGAACATTATCACACCGCTCTAAAGTGTTTCCCCGTACCATCAGATTGTCAGGTAGAGCTGGTCTCCTACGGAAGAAGAAAATAGCTTCGGTTTTGTTCGGGGTTTATGCTAATTTGTCATTTATTGTAGTATTTAAGTACCCGCGATATCCCATGCTGAAGTCTATTACGAATTGCGCTAGGTTTATAGGAGCTGCAGAATATCGCAGCGTCGTCAGCAAATAGTCCCACTTGGGTTTGGAAAATCATAAAGATACAGGGAAAACAAAAATGGTCCGATTATACTGCCTTGCACGACACCCGCAGAGTAAGATTTATGAGACGAGACAGCGTTACCTACAGATACATAAAAAGATCTATTGCCTAAGTAACTACTGATTAAGTGAATTAAGCATGTTGCAAATTTACATTTTATCAATGCCGATTTGCTTATTTAAGTTGAAATTACGGGTAATGGAGTCGGTTATTCTGCATATTTGTTGGGTTGTAGAGTGATGAAGGCGAAAGCCGAATTGAAAGTTTGGAAATATGTTATTGTTGTCAACATGGAATAATAATCTAACATAAATCACCTTTTCAGCAACTTTACTCAGGTTGCGTAATTAGGTAAAGGTAGGTTGTAAATTTGGGAGAACACTATGTTCCGCAAAAACTGTCCTAACACAGACCCTTGTGAAGAAAGCGTTTCATTAATTTCAACATATTATATATATATATATATATATGTGTGTGTGTGTGTGTGACTGTACACCGGAAATACGCAAAAGAATATCCATGGATAAGCAAGCGTTCACAGATAAAACATTCACTACTAGTGCAACAATCAATGCCATTACAGTTACATAAACAGCTTATGAAAACATTCGTTTGGTCAACTGTGCTGTATGGCGCAGAAACTTCGGTGCTGAAACAAGTAGACTGTAAGCGACTTGAAGCATTTGAAATGTGGAGCTGGAGGAAGTTTCAACGAATATCCTAGACGGAAAAAATTAGTAATCAAACAGTACTTAATGGGCGAAAGAAGAAATATCTTAGACCGGATAAGGAAAACTCGACTGGGATGGTTTGGACATGTACTAAGATCAAATCAAAGCATACTATCCACAATTATTGAAGGGAAAATTGTTGGAATTCGACCGCGTGGAAGACCCAGAATGACGATTATAGACACTGTATTAAAAGACACTGGAATGCAAAATTACGTGGACTTGAACAGGACGGCAAGTGATCGTGTTGCGTGGGGCAGGATCGTGTTGGGACGAATCAGCCAGATGGCTGTTACATAATCATCATTATCATATATATATATATATATATATATATATATATATATATATGTATGTGTGTGTATTTAAAGCATATATTTCTATCTAAAAGAAGCACTTGTAACGTATAACAACACATGTAGGACAGAAACTGGCGTCACGTCGTTACAACTGAGAATATTTTAAAAAATGAAAAAATCGTATTTTATATAATAAAACATAATTTGTTGCCTGACTGTCTTTTCCGTATGCAGCTTAGAGAAAGTCCCTTCTGTCCCCTCCATTCTGAACAGGCAGTCTGCAGCCCGGATCATGTCCTTTTTTTGAATGCTCTGCTGTAGCACCGTTGCGTTCGGAGCTTTACCTTATCTTGTTACGTTCTTCGAGACCTCCGTATAATATATCGTCCCGTTTACATCTGTATAATTTACAATTGTTCCTCCATATAGCGACGTTTTTAGAGAAGTCAGCATGCTTGATTAAGATGTAGATAGTCCCCACAGTATCATCACGTTGGGTAAGCTGTAAAGGCACCCCCATTTAAAAAATAATAATCATAATAATAAAACATAAAGATTTCCGCACAATTAAATCCTACGCTTATGTTAAACAACGTTTAATCCATTAAATTTAATCTCTAACCTAACAAATAATAAACATGCAATGATGTCTATAGAGACATGTGATCTAATTTAAAAACTACTTTACGCATAAGTAAAATCAGCCACGAAGACGATAAACAAATGTGAAGAGACGTATAAATTAACTCGGCTTGAAGAAAAATAAAAAACTGACCGTAACGCATATTTAATAAAACAATTAAGACGCGACCGGAGTCGGTTTATTTCTATTGTATCAAAATGAAAGTGATAAAATTAGAATAGTATAGAAAATCGTTAGAAAGCAATAACCTATTGGTCTAGTTATTTTTCTTCTGCGTTATTTTAGTTCACTGAACAACAGACGCGTATAAAAATTCTCGACGCAACCTCTAACAAAGCGTAAACTTAAAAACTTAACCGAGGCCCGTTGAAGACAACAATTCGGTGAATATTATTCAGATGAAAAAGAAGGTGGTACGAAATAAACGACATAACCCCCGATGGTTCTTCTTTTTCTTTATTTTTAATCCACTGCAGTATGTGTAGGCCTCCTTTCTTTTGTTTCCGTATATTTCTATCTGATGCATTGATCAACCACAGTACTTGTCTAACTTTTTAATATCGTCTTCCATCGTGTAGTACGCGGTCGACCCCTTTCTCTTGTATTCCTTACATGTCATTTAGTCGATGTGGAGAACGATATTTTAACACAACCGGAAAATTCGAATTCTTTTCAAACAGAATAACATCCGGATGATATTTTAGCGTTTAGCTTTCAAACGTTCGACACAGTGTGTTATATTTTCGTCGTCTAAAAGTGACACAAGTACTAATTGAAAACATTTTCGTTCTTTATACAGTACGTGGGGCTGGACAGGAAAGATGTCTTATTTTTTTGAAACTATTGCAAATTTTTTTTTGTAAATTTGCGATTTTAAAAAAAATTACAATTTTTCGAATTTCACACTTATAGATCTACTAAGTTTCTCCGTTATAGCTGTATTGTCGATTAACATTTGCAACTTCCACCGATATAATTTACATCGATTAGATTATTATAGGAATTATTTTTAAAAAATAATAATAATATATATAAAATCGTGTATCTAAAAAATTATTTTCGAATAAATTATTCATAATAATAAATAATTAGTTTATTATAGTTGTCCGATTTAATATATATATATATATATTATTGTTTGACTTTGATCTTGTGTTTCGGTTCTTAGCGTTAGAATTCGGTCGTTGTCTTCGTGGTTTGAGCTGTTTTCTCGATTTAGTTTTTTTTTCTTTCGTCCTTTATTTATTTATTATTTTAGTTATTTTAAAATCTATTCATTAATTTAGTCATTTAAAATATGCGTCTCGATTAATAAATGGTTTTCAATTACACGTATAAGTCTCGCTCGTTGGTTTGGTTAGATTAGGTTAGATTAGTCGCGGAAGTAGCATTAATGAAAAAAGTAGAATCTAACACCGTGTTAAAAATCATACTTTGATAAAAATAACTAGTAGCGGAAGTCTGCTCAAGTTAGATTTAAACGACGAATTTTTCTTCATTCGTAAGATGGAGACGGTTTCGTAGAGATTATTAAGGCGTTCATTTCAAAAATCGTATTTAGATATTTTCGATTATCGATAATGATAAATTATAAATTTTTTCCGCGGAAGGTAAAATCGTATAAATTTATTAGTTAAGTTCAAAAATTAATTATTACTGTAACACCGTCGTATTTAATTTCGGCTATGTATAGCGCAACTAAGAAAGCCGTAACGTTAACAAAATTCAGACATAACAAAACGGGATATTACGCGCTAACGCGTGGTACGTCTGAAACCGTACGCTCCACGAATATCTAAATATAACATACATAGACGAGGTAATTCGCTTATGCATATACGAAGACTACAGCACTACTATAAAAACCCGTTAGCAGATACTGTACTGAAGAAAACAGTAAAGATTGAAAGATTGAAAAGAAGGAGACGATGATATAGATTGAATGTAACCAATCCAAAACCTAAATTGACACCTTGCTATAATGGGTGTGTTCTCTTCTCAAGAAACAACATCCGGTTGACGACATAAATTTAAGTCGGTACTTGATAAGAGATTTCAAAGAAAAAAAAAAAAAAATGTTTCAAAATTTCGATTTTCTCCGGAAAAATTGCAGTTTCCGCGAAAAATAATTTTCACGGCTGTATCAAAATATTATTTTTGAAAAACAAACGACCGATTTTTAATCCGGTAGTCTAAATTCTCCTCGATACGTGAATTTTGAAAATATTTCATACCGTTTACAAAAATAATATTAAATAATAAAAAAAAAAAAAAAGTAGTTAAAATCAGTAAATTTGCATTAAAAATTTCGTAACATAAATTTAGCAATAAAGAATAATAAAAAATTTTAACAGATAATGATAAAGTAAATAAAGGGGGGGAAAGCATAATAAAACAAATAGCAGTCAATAATAAATATAACATAACTATAGTTGATAAAATTTGAAAGAAAAAAAATCTAACAATAGAAATATAGAAAAAAATAAAAAGAATTCATTAGGTTTAATCAATTTTGCAATGTAAAATGATAAAAAAAACATTTAATAAATATAACATAGATTTTAAGAAATAAAAGGCATTATTATTAAAATCAATTAGTAACAACGAAATAGAAAATGGAGATATACTAAAAAATTCGAGAATATACAAATTAAATCGCGATCAATGTGAAACATAGTTTCTACTCTACAAGCAGATAATTCTTCGTAATAAAATTCGATGAAAAATCATTATTCGAAAAACATTGTAAAGAATTAAAACGCGAAATCGATAATATTAACTAAAATTAAAATATAAAACAGAAAACTACTCGAAAAAGTTGATAAAAGAAAACGGTAAAAATAATTTATTAAATTCGACGACAAATTTTGATGAAGAATCTCAGCTTTAAGAAGTAAATTATGAACTTAATCATTTTTCTATTTTTATAGCAGACGCGCGAGTTTGATTTTTCTGGTTAGGTTAGTTGGTGTAGACAGTTACGGATAGATTATTATTGTTATTTATAATAATATGACGAAACCAGTTCGCAAATCCAAGCAGGTGTTCCGCAAAAAGAAGTGTTACGGGTCCTTCCCCTTGTATAGTGTTTATACTACTGCAGACATACCGGTTAATAAAAATACAGTGTTATGCACTTTTGATAATGACACACGCATTCTCTCATCCGATTTTGATCCGATTATTGTGTCTAATAAATTTCAAAACCATTTAGCTCTGGTTAAGCAACCTTGATTAACCAGAAGGACAATACAGATTAATCAAATTAAAAGCAGTCCAATTACTTTTACTCTGCGCAAGCCGTCGGTACATCAAAAATCATACGTAAAATTATAGACGCTTCTCGGTTCGTGTCGAATCAGTCTATACGTTCCGACAAAAAAAAAAAAGAGATACAAGCTCTTTTTCAGCAGACTAAGAAATGCCGCTAATCCATTACACTGACAAATCATGCCACTCGCTTCATCGTGTCGGTTGAACAGAAACTAGCCAAGAGACAGTCCTAATCCTCTCGTTCCTTCTACATACTAAGTTGTGGTCAATGGGGATCATTAACAGTATCTCATTCTTTTCCTGTTCCTTCATCGCGTTTTTATATTGCACTATGTGCTGATTGTAAATAAAACAAGGAAATTAGAAAAAATATATATATATATATGTTATTTCACATTACTTTTCCTTCTAATATTGTATATCTAAATTAAATATTTTTTCAGAATTTAATTTTTATTTTTTTAATTATTTTTATTTACGCACGCTTGAAAGTGGCTTAATAGCGGAAAAACGTCTTTTCATACAAATTTAGTAATTTCAACTGCTTTTTTATCGTTTATTTTTTTTAAAAAGTCACTACCACATTGCACGCCGGGCAAAAAAAAAATAAATAAATAATATTATACGTAAAATATTACACTTTACATATTCACCTCCTCGATCTTTATTTATTTCATACGTTCCAAATTTACAATTTTACTTTAAAATGTTGAATTTAAAAACTGATGTCCGTACGATATTTGTTATAATTTTAGATAAATTCTCGAATTTTTCTATAAGAAGTATATATATATATATATATATATATATATACTCAGAAGCGAATATGATAAAACTCTAAAAGAAATAAAGAATAATAAGTCAACAGGTGTAGACAATTTGTCGATTGAACTAGTAAAAGCAAATAATTTTTTATACGAGTTAATACGAAGAATGGGACCACGCCGTCAGATTTTATCACGGGAAAAATAATTACAATACCCCCAAAAAAAAAAAAAAAAAAATCAGATAGATGCGAAGACTTTAGATCATTAAACATAATAAGTAACGCATCAAGCATATTAGTCAAAATACTGCATAAAAGAATAGTAAATAAAGCGGAAGTTATATTGGTAGATGATCAGTTTGGCTTTAGGAGAGACGTGGGAACTCGCGAAGCAATCTTAATATTGACACTGTTGATCGAAGAAAGATTTAGAAGTGAAAAATTAATTTATATCGCATTTATTGATATTTGATAACGTAAATTGTAACATACTGTTTAGAATATTAGAGAATATAGAAATAAGCAAGAAGGATGTAAACTATATATATTATATATATATATATATATATATATATATATATATATATTATATGACAATCAGAAAGCAAGGATTCAGATTGGTAACGGTAAGCACAGAAGTTAAAATAACGAAAGGTGTTAGAGAAGTGTGTGATTTATCAGCGATACTCTACAATCTATATATGGAAGAAATTAAAGAACAAATGAAAATGATCTAAAAATTAAAGGTGAAATAATAAGCACATTACGTTTTGCCGATGATATAGAGCTGTCTTAGCAGAAAATCAAAATCAATTGAAGGATACATTACGAGTAATGAAAGATCTGTTTAAGAAATACGGAGTGAAAATAAATAAAAATAAAACAAAAATTATGGTATGCGGCAAAAATAACAGTCGAAAGAAAATACGCATACACATTGACGGTACTATAATACAAAAAGTTAGTGAATTTCGTTACTTGAGTAGCAAAATCATCAGACATAGAACATTAAAAACCGGATTAATCGAGCGAAGCAAGTATTTTACGATCGAAAAAATATATTAAGAAACAAGGGTATAAACATAAATCTCGGGAAAAAAAACATGTAACCTTATTTGTTTGGAATACGTCGCTGTACGCACGTGAAACATGGACGATTAGTAAAATGGAAGAAAAATCATTAGAAGCATTCGAAATATGGTGTTGCAGAAGAATGCTGAAAATACAATGGACAGGTAAACTAACTAACGCAGAAGTCTTGAAAATTGGAGAAGAAAAAACATTATGGGAAACAATAATAAAACAACGGATGAATATGATTGAGCATATTCTAAGGCACGATAGTCTACCAAAGATAATTATAGAATGAATAATGGATGGAAAACGAGGAGAGGGAAAACCTAGAAAACAATATATGCAACAGCTAATAGAAGACATTGATAGCACCGAATATGCGAATGTGAAGAGGAAAACAGCAAATCATCAATTGTGAAGAAAATTATCAAACCAGTCTTAGGACGGATGACTACATGATGATGATGATGATATATATATATATATATATATATATATATATATATATATATATATATATATATATATATACGTATAAATATAAATTTTCTTAAAAACCGTTTTATAGTTTATATTAAACGTTTTAATTTTAAAAAAGCACCTGTTAAATATCCGGCTAGGCAATAACCTTTTAACGTGAAATGATTATATGAAATAAGGAAAGAACAAAATTTACGGATTAAGTAAATGCACCGGTTAGAGACTATCTCTCTTCGAAACCAACGATTACTATACACAACAATCTTGAAGTTCTTTTATAGACCTATACAGGATGCCGTTGTGGAGCTGCGCAAAACGTTTAATAGCAGGAGATGCTTCGAATATCACCAACGAAGCGTTGCGTCCAGATCCGGGGACATACAACACGTAGTAAAATCGGACAGTTGTCCGACGACATTTCGAATTGGCTGAAAAAATACTCTAATACACTATCCCAAGACGCAATCTTCACTTTTCTATTATCAACCGCGAATCGTCCAAAATCTCTACTAATGTAGTAATTAGACGACAATAATAATAATTCAACTGCATGCAATAATAATAAGATTCGTCATTATTCTCTTTTGTTAATACATTAAATAAAAAAAACCATTAACATCAGGCAGAACTTTCAGGCAATACACACTGCCCCTGCCCTTAAGTAGCGTATATCTTCGTATAAATACAGAGGCTTGCGAAATAATTAACACGTCAATTCAAAATTACAGCTAAACCATTTAAATGCACTACTAATAGCGTACACAGATATAAACTTCGAGAACACACACACACACACACAACAGGTATTCAATGAAAATGTTCTCCATGCAGAATATTGTTTTTGACGTCACATCCGGCAAAATGTTTTCATTTAGGACGCGGTCAGCGTCAATAAAATAAAACAGGGAAAACTTCTTGAACGTATTGATAAATTAGTGTGAAACGCGTGACTTTCGTTCATTTGGTCTATACGAATTAATTTATTGATATTAGAAATCTACGTCAATAACGTCTAACATGTGACACTAATTACGTGACTAGAAACCGACTGATTCTTATATAAACGAAATGACGACAGACTAAAATAATATTCATAAATAAAATTCAACGTACACAACTATATATATGTAGTTAGTACATTATGCATATTATATATATATATATATATATATATATATATATATATATATATATATATATAGATAGATAGATAGATAATACCCAACTAGACTGATGGGTTGCGTCACATGACGTAAATTCGCCCGGAAAGTAACTAAAACAAATCTTTGTTCTATCGCGTATAAATTCGGCCGATTCCGTGTGTAAATGGTTTTATAATTTTAACCCTTTCAGTTTAGCCAATTTTGACACAAAATTATAAATTTTATACAGGATGTTTATGATGCGATACCATTTCTTCGATGATTCTAGATAGTTTCCAATCTCTTATGAAAAATCCATCTGCTGTACACGACGAACACATTCTGCAAAACTTCCTCCTACTGCCGTCCGTACCATGTGTGACCATCTTGTAGGAACGCGACCACGTCTTCTTCTTCCTTCTACTCTTCTCTTAAGAATTCTCGCCTGAAATCCATCTGCTCTCATTATATGGCCGAAGTATGTTAATATTCTTCTAATTACTACCGAGGACAATCTTCTGTTTGTTGCGCAACTTCTTGTAATATCAAGTAATTCGTTTTCTTGTCAGTCCACCGGATTCTTAACATCCGCCTCCAACAATACATTTCCAGCGCATTTATCTTTTGTCTGTCACATTTCCGTAGTGTCCACGTTTCTGCGCCGTAGAGAAACACCGAGAAGACCAAACGACCAATTTTAGTTTCACTTTTTTCGATACAACGGAATGAACCCATATACGTTTTAGACATACCATCACACTTTTTGTTATGTTTACTCTATGTCTAATTTCTTCTTCAGAGCCCTCTCGATTTTCCACCATCGAACCTAGATGTCCAAATTGTTTTACAATTTCCACGCCGTTAACAGTGTGCAATCTCAGACAATTATCGTTCTGTCTATCAATAATCATGATTTTCGTCTTATATTTATTAATTATTAATCCATATTCTGCGATATATTTTTCCAGACGACTTAGAGTTTGCGTCACACTGCTTAAGCTATTAGTTATTAGCGTAGTGTTGTCTGCATACCGGAGATTTGATATCTTAACTCCTCCAATGGAAAACCTGCTATCATGAGTACTCTTCATAGAGATTGTACAACAGTGGGGACAGAATACAGCTTTAATGTACGCCGCGTAATGGATAAAAATCTTCCGAGTGTATATTTTTGCTTATTCGAACTTTAGCCGTACTTCGTTTATATAAATTTATAATTAAACGTACCAAATGTCTTGGTATTCCCATTTCAACTAAAATTGGCCAAAGTTTGCTCCATTGAACACAGTAGAAAGCCTTTTTGTAGTCCAAAAAGCAGAGTACCATTTTGACATTGTACTCTCGTGCTTTTTCTATTAGCAGTCGAATATTCAAAATCTGCTCCCTTGTTCCTCGACCTTTCATAAAGCCCGCTTGTTCATATGAAATTCCATTACGCATTACACTATATAACCGTGAATTTTTGTAGGAAACTTTCTTATGTAAGGTAATATATCTAGATCGGCACCAATTCTTTGGCCAAAAACCGGATTTTCAAATGTTATTGCAAATCGTATGTATAGCATGTTCTGCCTTTTTACCCACTATTTTGGAAATTTCTGTAGGAATGTAATCCGGCCCTGGAACTTTGTTCAGTTTTAAATAGGCTATAGCATTTTGAACCCTCAAGAACAGAATAGAAGGCTCCATCTCATCCATTTGGACGCTATCATCAGCTTCTTGATGATCTCCTTCCGCGCTGTACAATACGGCACAGTACTTACTCCACATTTCGGCTACTTCAACCGCATCCGTCCTTAATGAACCATTCTCATCTTAAATTACTTGTGTTTTCATTTTAAATTCTCTTGCCAAAAGTCGGACTTTTTAATACAGTTATCTTGTGTCTATTCTATCCGCACTTTTTTGGATCTCATCACATACAGAGGAGATGTAGTCATTTTTATCTTTTCTGCACAACTTTTTGATCTGTTGTCACGGCGTCGAATATTATATAGGAAAAAAGAAGTTTTCAATACATTTATAGAAACATTCCATGTTAACTAGAAAATAAGCAATTTTGTTCCAAATTAAAATTTCACGTGCCATAATACAAGGGGATATCCTGACTGAAAAGATTAATTAAAATATTTCTTTCGTGATTCAGTTACGAAGAAATAATTTCGAGAATACAGTTTTCTTATAAAACATGCGTTTATTTATTTATTTTTTTCACTATACCCGTCGTGACGTTACCTAAATAGAAGATCAATGAAAATATCACGGGCAAAAAAGATGACTAACCAGGTGGTACAAAGAAAGCAAAAAAAAAATAATAATAATAATGTCACGGTCATGGAATATATAACAATGGACAAGAAAACGAACATTTAGTGGCATCGTCGTACGGAAATGGAAATCTAACCGTACAATGATGAACAAATGCGTTTAGCATAAAATAATGATTATATATACATATCTGCACTGGAAATGGTATTTAAGAAGGTTAGGGAATTAAAATGGACATCAATGAGCATCCGGATAGATGGAGAATACCTGAACCATCTCGGGTTCGTCAATGATGTAGTGTTATTTATGTAGCAACGCAGAAGTGCTACAGAAAATGATTACATTCTAAATCTAAGACTTACATAGCAACTACATGTGGCACAGACTAAAAGAACTATGATCACTCATGCAAAATTGCTACATCCATTGTTAGGGCGAAATATATTTTAAATTTAGCGACTAAACGGATAATCTACCTTTCAATGATCGCCCCTACTTGGCTTTATAAAATAGAGCTGTATAGAAGCACTACCTTTAAAAGTAGTGGTATTGACAAAATAACAGGAGAAGTACTGTCGCATCTTCCGAAGAAAACATCTATTATTCTATGTTATATATTTAATGCTATATTAAGATTAGGATACTATCCCGAACTGTGGAAGAAGTCGATTATTACCATAATTCGTAAAATAGGGGTTTTCTCGTATAGGCCAATAAGCTTTCTATCCACTCTATCAAAGATTTTGGGGAAACTTATCCTTAATCGAATGAGTTCAGTTATAATAAATTATAACATACTGCCGAACCATCAGTTTCTTTTCCGCGAGGATCATTCTACCATTCAGCAGTGTCATCGACTAGTCGATGCGATCTCATTAACATTAGACAAACAAGAGGTGTGCTCCGCTGTATTTCTCTATGTCAGCAAAGCTTTCGATAAGGTTTAGCATCCTAGATTGTTGTATAAAATAAGGCGGTATTTTTATTGTTAAAATCATATTGTCGTTTGAGGTAAAAATAAACGATTCATTTTCTAAAAGAACATTCAATAAAATTTTATGTACCGCAAGGCAGCCTGATGGGACCATATCTATACGGCCGAGCTGCCTATTTCCAATCAAACTTTGTTGGCTACATATGCCGACGATATCGTAATACACGCATCTAATTCAGATGCCACATATACTATCGCTGTTCAATTAAACTACTGACCTGTACCGAGTTAAAAATTTCCAACACGAATATTTCACAAGTAGAATCTCTGCGTTACCTAGAAATGCACCTGGATAGACGATTAACGCGGCGTGTTCATATGGATCACACAATTACTCATATCAGACTACTTTGGATGTTGTTACATCGCTGGAATTGTTAGATTTTTTTTTGTCTTTACTTATATTCCCACGCGATCACCGTTGTTTATGGCTAACTTTTGCCGGTACAATGATTTAAAAAAATAAATAATTAAAAATAAAAAATAAAAATAAATAAAGTAATAAATACATCGTAAAATGAACGAACGAATTTATTTTAAAAGTTAATAACTAGGGGCTACCACTCGTGGGGCTAATCATGGGGGGCTCAATACGAGTAGAACAAAAAAAGTTTCATCCAAATCCGACCAAAATTCGCGGAGTTATCCACGAAAATCCATCGACGTGTACTTTTTCTGCTCAAAAGCGCGCCAAACGTATTCCGTTGCATACACAAAACATTGCAGGCGCCACTGGATACGAAACAACTTGCGCTCATTAGTTAGGAAAGTTTTTCGGGGCGAGAGCATAACTTGAACTTTGCAGGCGCGCGGCAGTTGGAATGTAAACCCGCCCTTTTAGTAGACTCCGCAAGTGGGAGGTATACTTTAAAAAAAAAAATTGTTAATCGATATATATATATATATATTAAAAAAAAGATTGTGTATATATATATATATTTTTTAAAAAAAGATTGTATATATATATATATGTATGTATATTTATGTATGTTATACATATAAATTTATGTTTATTGAAAAAAAAAGATAGATCAAACGTTAATATTTTAATCAGAATAATTTTTGGTGTACATCTTGATATCAGAAAAACCAAATTCGTCAAAATGACGTCATACTGCAACACGCACTCTGCTATATAAGGTTATTTTTATATGCCGAAAAAGATCGTTAATTTATACATGTATATTTAAAAAAAATTTTAAATATGTTCCCGCGGCTGCATATTATACATATATATATATATATATATATATATATATATATATATATATATATATATATATATAAATATATATATATATATTTAAAGCTACCCACTAAACGTACATAATATATATCACAACAAATATAAAAAGTGAATTTTAAATAAGTACACGCGGCTTCATATTATTCATATATATATATATATATATATTTTTTTTTTTTTAAAGCTACCTATTAAACGGAAATATACTTACGTACGTAATATATCATAACAAATTAAAAAATGAATTTTAAATAACTTCCCGCGGCTGCATATTATATATATATATATATATATATATATGTGTGTGTGTGTGTATTTAAAGCTACCACCTAAACGGAAATATGCATATATTATTTATATATATATATATATTTTTTAAGGCTACCTACTAAAGGGAAATATATTTATGTACATAATATATCAAAACAAATTAAAAAAAGGAATTTTAAATAACGTCCCGCGGCTTCATATTATTTATATATATATATATATATATATATATATATATATATATATATATTTTTTTAAAGCTACCTACTAAACGGAAATATACATACGTACGTAATATATCATAACAAATTAAAAAATGAATTTTAAATAACTTCCCGCGGCTGCATATTATATATATATATATATATATATATGTGTGTGTGTGTGTATTTAAAGCTACCACCTAAACGGAAATATGCATATATTATTTATATATATATATTTTTTTTTTTTAGGCTACCTACTAAACGGAAATATATTTATGTACATAATATATCAAAACAAATTAAAAAAAGGAATTTTAAATAACGTCCCGCGGCTTCATATTATTTTTATATATATATATATATATATATATATATTTTTTTTTTTTTTTTTTTAAAGCTACCTACTAAACGGAAATATACTTACGTACGTAATATATCATAACAAATTAAAAAATGAATTTTAAATAACTTCCCGCGGCTGCATATTATATATATATATATATATATATGTGTGTGTGTGTGTATTTAAAGCTACCACCTAAACGGAAATATGCATATATTATTTATATATATATATATATATATTTTTAAGGCTACCTACTAAACGGAAATATACTTATGTACATAATATATCAAAACAAATTAAAAAAAGGAATTTTAAATAACGTCCCGCGGCTTCATATTATATATATATGTATTTAAAGCTACCCACTAAACGGAAATATGCGTACGTACATAATATATATCACAACAAATATAAAAAGTGAATTTTAAATAAGTACCCGCGGCTTCATATTATTTATATATATATATTTTTTTAAAGCTACCTACTAAACGGAAATATACTTACGTACGTAATATATCATAACAAATTAAAAAAATTAATTTTAAATAACTTCCCGCGGTTGCATATTATATATATATATATATATGTGTGTGTGTGTGTATTTAAAGCTACCACCTAAACGGAAATATGCATATATTATTTATATATATATATATATATATTTTTTTTAAGGCTACCTACTAAACGGAAATATACTTATGTACATAATATATTAAAACAAATTTAAAAAAGTAATTTTAAATAACGTCCCGCGGCTGCATATTATATATATATATATATATATATATATATATATATATATATATATGTATTTAAAGCTACCCACTAAACGGAAATATGCGTATGTACATAATATATATCACAGTATGTATATATATAACGACTTACATTTAAAGAAATATGTTTTATCAAGCAAATTTACATAGTACAAAATACATCTGAATTCATTTAACGTACATAAACATACAGTATAAAAATGATATTTGTGTTTAGCAATCATTTGTTATAATTAAAATTTTTCTTCTTTCTAAATATAAAACGCAAAACAATCGTCTACTATACTTTTCAAATAACAATGTTCCAATTCGTTGAACATACAAATAAACAAAATTTAAACATTTTTAATTTTTAAATCATGATATATTACATTCAATACACACCGCAATCATACTAAGAAATCAATTTGCTCAATATGAAAGTAAACTTCTGTATTCAAAATCGTAACAATACTTTATTCTATTTATAATCAATGTTACATATTTAATACATATTATTCAACGCAAAACATTTCATAAAATTCTCAAAACAATATTTATTCGTTTTTATTAAAAACAAAATTATTAATTTTACATATTTTCATAATCATATTCGCTATTTGAAATATCTACAGGTTGTGTTCCAGTTTAAACAATCAACGAACATAATACAAAATACATCTAAAAATATTTAACGTACATAAACATACAGTATTAAAATTATATTTATGTTTACCAATCATTTGTTACACAATTAAAACTTTTACTTCTTTCTAAATATAAAATGCAAAACAATCGTCTACTATACTTTTCAAATAACATTGTTACAAATAAACAACAAAAATAGAACATAAATTAACGTTCGGCTTGCAAATCAAATATTTCTGATTGTTCAATGAGAAATGTACTTCTTTTAAATGATAGTTACAAAGAACTTTAAACAAAACTTAGAATAATAATTAATTCAAAGTAGTTTCTGTTCTTGTTTAAACAGATAATTAACAAAACAAATAAATAAACGAAGAGAAAATAGTTATTAAAACAACATGGCTTACATGTAAATGCACGTAGTACATAAGGCTAAGTTAACACGTATAGATTACACGAAACAAATAACATTCACTAAATCAGAACACTTTTTATATATATTTTTAATCGTAATTAAGATTATTCGTAACTAAAATTATTCATAATTAAAAGTGCATAATATTTTAAAATTATTCTACACATCTCAAATTAAAAACAAATTTTTATATTTTAAATTTAAAATGGTTACATTTCATCTGCAGTGTGACTAAAATGTAAATTTAAAAAATGCAACTATAATTTTTTCACAATCTCATTATTGCACGGTCGATAATTAATCGTGTCTAAATTTTGTAAACGTAATACATTTTATTTTGCACAAATTAAATTTCGAACAATTACTTATTAAATATATCGTTTTTAAATAATTTGTTTACATTTCATCTACAGTGTGACCAAAACGTCTTTTTTTTTTTAAATTATATTATTAATCGTAATTAAAATTATTCGTAATTAAAAATACATGATATTTTTAATTTATTCTAAACATCTCAAATTAAAAACATTTTTTTTTTGTTTTTAAATTTTAAAAGTTTACATTTCATCTGCAGTCCGACCAAAACCTTTTAAACATGGTAGATTTGTTCCTTAAAAGACCGTGTATATATATATATATATATATACTAATGCATAATGCCTCGTATATAACAATATATAGATATATAATTAGTATTGCCGATGGCTTGTAGTATCCGCCGACCAAAAATGGCCGGGAAAATGTTTAAAAATCGAAAATCAAATTTTCAATTCGCAATATCTCGCTACCCGTTAATTTTTAAAACATTTACGTTATTACATAAACGATAGATCTCGACGTCTACTTTCTTCTAAGTGCAACCCGAAACCTCTATCTGTCATATGGGCCTTTAACACGGACCATAACCCTAAATCCGTTTAACCCTAAGTTTCTCCATGGGTATTACGTATAAAAATCCGCCAATACCGTAATTAGACGCGTATTTTAATCCTTAATAACATTCGTTTAAACAATTTTTCCAAATTTCGAATCGTTTGCGAATTATCGCGAAAAAATCGATGTTTTAAAAAATACATATATATATATATATGTACGTATATAGGCTGCCAACGTGATAGCTAAATAGTGTTTATAATTTATACCGCTACCTTGCGCGAGCGCTAGTAGTCGCGGAATATCCAATATTTATATATATATATATATATATCTATATATATATATATATATATACATATGTATGTTATATCAACGATATATAGATATACGATTAACATTGCCCATGCTAAATGCATTGTAGTATCGGCCGACCAAAAATGACGTTGAAAATGGTAAAACATCGAAAATCAAATTTTGAACTCGCGATTTCTCGTTACCGGTTAATTTTTAAAACATTTACGTAATTACATAAACGATAGTTCTCGACGTTTAATTTCTTTGAAGCCCAACCGGAACCCACTATATACGACAGAGGCAGTAAAAAGGGCCGAAAACCCCAAAACCCTTTAAGCCCAATTTTCTCGGCGAGTATTCGATATAAAAATACGCGACTACCCTCGTTAGACGCGTATTTTAATGATAAATAACTTTTGCTCGAACTAATTTTCGAAATTTCGAATCGTTCGCGAATTATAGCGAAAAAAATCGATGTTTTAAAAAAATTGATAGGGTGTAGGAGGTACCCTTTTGGAAATTTTCGAGTGGGTTTTAAATTATTTTTCGCGGTTTTTTCGCTTTATCCTATAGATCCGATATAGAAATGACTATTTGTAAAGTCGGAATCGTTTAAAAATTTTTACGACGCGCGCTTGCCTGGCCTTAGTTCTGACGGCTTAAATCGTACGCCGCCATATACGAATTCGAATAACTCGCCGAATTTTAAAACGATTTAAGTCATCCGTACATCGTTGCAAAGATTACGTAACGGTTTCGAATATTAGCTAATACGAATATATAAAACGTTAATATAGGCCGTGTTAATAGCGTACATTAAGAAAGCAACCCACTTCCGGTTCTATATAAGCCTGTAAAACTCGCGATATTTAAAATATTTTCGAATTTTCTTTTCATACTCGGCAATGTTTATTAATAGCCAGTATGCGTATAAATTTTCAAAAATTTCTAAGTATTACGACGTAAGTTATTAAACGTTTTCAAATTCCAAGGTCATCGACCTCGTACGGCCGAAATATCGATCGGAACCGAATCGGGATAATCGCGTCGTAAAGTACGTATTAATAGCCGTATTTAACATAATAACAATTTTTTTCCCAAAAATTTATACCTACTCGACGAACGAAGCCGAAAGATCCGGAAAAAAATTTCGATACTTAAAAAAACCTCATTACGAATACTTTTTCGCTTATACTTCGAAAACGGCTACTAATTAAAAGGGAAAAATTACATATTCGTAAACGGTAGACTGTAACGATGGTAACGGAAAAAAAATTTCGTATCTAAGACAATTTTAAAATTTTTTATAAAGGATCGAAAATCGAGGTAGCGTTTTGAAAAACGCGCCTAATTTCTAACGGCAATTTTTAATCGGCCGTAACTCGGCGAATTTTCGACGAAAATCGAAAATTTTTCTCGCGTTACCTTTCGTAAAGTATCCTCTTTTCGAAGAAATTTAAAGTAAAATTTTATCATTTATCATTCCGGAGCTTTAAGCGAAAACGGCTAATTTTCCATAATTTCCGAGGGTCGTCCGCGCGTACGTAATCGACAACATCATCGAGCGAAATCGATCGGACGGCGGCAAGCTGTACATTTTCGAAAAGCTCTTTAATAGGGCTAGAAAAAAGTCCGGGACACCCGACGTCTAACTCTAAAGGGACCGGGAGAAATTGAGCATTTTTCGCGATTTTTCGACAATTTTCGAAAAATCGCATTTTCGAGCGTTTTTTTCGAAAAATTTTTAAAAATATTAAATTTCGCGATTAAGCGAAAAAAAGTTGACAGTTACCGAGTAGAAAGAACGCTCTTTCGAACGGTGCAACTTTCATTCGGATCCGATTAAACGTTCAAGTCGCAATTATCGAAAACTTTTTTTTTTCCTTTCCCAAAATCGGCCGTTTCCCCCGCTGGAAGGCGCAATTTTGGGAATTTCGAAACGGGGCTAACGGCATCGTATTCGGCGTGGTCGAATTAATCGGAATCGATACTAAACTCGAAAATTTCGGCCGAGCCCCTGAGGGGGTGGGGCCCGACGTAAGTCGATTTTGGTTTTTCGACATTTTATATATATACATAGATCGGGGCGAGTTTTTAAAAATAAATTTCGAAAATTTCGTCGAAATATCTCGAATAGCCGATTTTTAAAGGCGTTTTAAAAATTTAGCGGACATTTCGCCATTTTTCGACCTTGCCAATTCGGTAGCTTAACGAAAATCCGTCCGATTTCGAAAAACTCCGTTTCGTTCGAAAGCTCTTTAGTTTCTCTCGAAAACGGTTTATATCGATAATTTCGACGTATTTAATATTTCGCGAGTTATTAAGCTTCGAAGTTGACGTTATTTTAGAGTGTACTTAAACTTTCAAAAGTACAGCGAACTTTCTGGAGGGATAACCGGAGAACGGTTAAAGTTTTCGATTTAATTTTTACATCGCGCGAAAGCCCCGGGTATGTAGATTGAAAAGTGTAATAACTATATAGGGCGTAAAATCGTTTTAAACTACGTCATTAGCCGTCCGAACGGGAACGTACGCCATTTTCCATAATTAAAGTATAGAGAAAACCGTGTAGAACTTTTCAATTTTTGATTTCGGATTAAAAATCGAATTTTCGACCGATTTAAAATATTTCGGTATCGTTCGAAAGCTAATAGGTAGGCGCTTAAATTACGTAATAACTATTTAGGCGATATTTCGACTTTTCGATAGCGTAATAAACGCTTAAACTCGCAACTCGCGTCTGTTACTTTTTACCCGTTCGAGCTTTGGCGAGCTTATAAAAGTTGGAATTTCGATTTTTCGTTATTCTTCGAAATAACTCGAAACGTCGGAAAATACGTTTAAAAAAAAGGAGCGAAATTTCGTTCGGATCGGACGAGCGGTTCTAGAGTTATAAACGATACCGGCTAGCTAAAAATGAGCGTTAAAAAATTCGGCAACCCAAAAAGACCCCTCGTTCCCGAGGTTGTTTGGAAAGTTGGGGGCGTCGGACGACTTTCGACTAAAAGAGGAAAAAGTTGCCGAATGTAATTGCGACCAAAAAGCTTGGAACGGAATTTCGAGTTAGGCCTTTGTTTTTTTTTTACGATCGTTTTAAGTAAAAATTTCGTTTTTTTCTCCGATCATCTCGCCAACTTTCGGACGAATAAAAGCTAAACTTTTACGCGTTAATTTTCCGCGTACGATTTTCTTCGAAATAACTTAAAACGTAGAGAAATATGTTTCGAAAAAAAGCAAGTAAATTTCATTCGGAACGGATAAGCCGTTCTTTAGTTATAAATTCAAATAGCTACCTACTAATAAGTAATAGACGATTTCACAAATCCAGAGGGCCCCATATTGGCGAGGTTGTTTGCAAACTTGGAGGCGTCGTACGACTATCGAATAAAAGAGGTAAAAGATAGCTTATATAGTTTACTAAAAATCCTCAACGGCGATTTTCGAGTTAGGGCCCGGTTTTTTTTTAAAGGCGTTTTTTGTAAAAATGAGCTATTTTACATAGTCGAAATTGCGCAACTTTAAGCTCGCGTAAAAGCTCGACTTTCGACTTTGGCCAACTTGCCTAAAGAATAAGTCTCGTAGGGAATTTATTAAGCTTTCGATCGATACCAAATTCGACCGGTTTTACTCGAAATCGATATACGAAAAAGTCGATTTTCGCGAAAATGGTGGAAATTTTCGAAAATCAAATTTCGTGTCCGAGGTTTTGGTACGGGTATTAGGGTCGGTCGTATCGAAAAATCGTCTTCTACAAAGTCGATAGATATTTTATCGAAATTTCGAAAGCCGCCGGCCTTACGTCTATAGCTATAATAGCCGATTTTTCATGGCGGTTTTAAGGCGAAAAAGTGGATTTTTAGGTCGATTTTCGAACCCATTTTACTAGCCCATTATTCGAGATAGCCGAAAACGGACTTCGCCACGTGAAAGGGCGTGTCCGAATTAGTAAAAGCCGCAAATGTCCGACGGTGGTCGTAACACTTTGGTCGAAAAACACCTCCCTATATAGGCTTCTTATAGGCTTCGTAGGGGTCATACCTGCGAACTGACCGGCGATACTTTCCTCGCTAATACAACTCGACCCTTCGGGTCGCGTCAGGGCGCCCGTCGGGCGCCCGATATATGAGATCTCGCCGTAGAAAAAGAAAGCGTTAAATTTCCTTATAGTTATACGCTGAAATAATAAATTTTATTCTTTAAAATATAGAACAAACGTTTCAATTTATTATATATATATATATATAAAAATCAACTACATAATTTCCTTACCGATCAAATTCAAAAAAACACAATACTCCTTCACAATACCGAAGCTAAGTCTCTGGATTCGCTCTTTATAGTTTAATAAATCAATTCTTAGTTCCTTCGGAAAAGTGTTATATGTTCGGACTATCATGTACCTCGCCGGCATTTTGATACGAATTTCATTGAAGAAAAACGGAACATATGTTTTGGGTATTCCTCCTGACCTAGTTTTCTCTTTACTAAACGTTATACTAAATTTAAACAGGTTCTTCAATAGAAAATTTAATATTTGCAACTTGTATAACTCGCGTACCCGTAAAAAGTTACTGTATTACCAAATATGGCTTTTAAGATCGCAAACATTCGATAGGTTTCACATAATGGTTAGCTAACTTTACTATGCCGTAGATGAGACCGCCGGGTTGAATAGAATAATAATAATAATAATGAAAAACTATAATCTACACACATCCTTATATTTGCCTAATAGACAGATATAAACGACCACAGGTTTAATAGTCGTTACGGATGATATAAAACTAAATAAAAAATGTCATTTTTTTCCATATCCTATAACGCTAGACCGGCCTATTTATTTCGATTAAAATTATCCGTAATTTGCTCGCTTATTTTATCTAGCGACGTAGTAGTAGTTAAATTAAACCACATTGAAAATTCCGAAGAATCCCATTTTCTGTATTGCTGAGCATCTTAACAGGTCTTTTAATAAAAAAAAACATTCACGTCAGGTTTAAGATACAGTCGCCGATAATATCCACGACACGGGATAGTAACACAGACGAATACAAAACTTAAAAATTGTTAGAACGAGAGTATGGATTTTTTAGATAATATGTTTATCATATTTACATTAATTTTATCATGACCATTTTAGATTAACCGGGTTGTTTGTTAACTCTTCAGCTCCGTTCCTTTTCAAATGAATTATCTTTAGAGATATTCCGTGTTCGAATAATGTCACGGTCAAGGAATATATAACAATCGACAAGGAAACGAACATTTACCGGCCTTGTCATACGGCGATGGAAATCTAACCACAGAATGATGGCTTACGCACAGCAAATGCGTTTAAGATCAAACAATGATTATATATATATATATATATATATATATCGCTGCGTTAGAAATGACATTTAAGGAGTTTAGGGAATTCAAATGGACATCAATAGGCATTCGGATAGATGGAGAATACCTGAACCATCTCGGGTTCTCGCCGATGATGTAGTGTTACCTAAGTAGCAACGCAGAAATGCCACAGAAAATGATTACATTCTAAATCTAAGGCTTACGTGGCAACTATATGTAGCACAATTGCTACATCCATTGTTAGGGCGAAAATCTATTTTAAAACGGACCATCTACCTTTCAATAATCGCCCCATTTGGCTCTATGGAACAGAGCTGTATAGATGTACCGCCCGTAAAAGTAATCTTCGAAGAATACAACAGCAACTGTCGAAGATACTCCGCTTCAGTCTCCAATCCGACATTACGTAATAATCTTATGATTCCATGTCAGTGACATATACACTCAACAATATAAGGAATTATTTGACAAGTTCGAAGACAGCAACAATCCCATCATCCGCACAGGATGAACATAACAAGTCTTCCAGCTAATTCTATAAGGCGACTGAGAAGAAAGTGGAGTGCTGTGTTGCTATTCCGATAGACTCCAGTTTTACTCCTCCGTCCTCAGACGATAGCGTGTCTTTTTATTAAGTACCGTATTTGATCATTCTTAATTACTATCGTTCCTTCTCAATTTCATTCCCATCGTATTATACTTCTTCTATTCTCACAATTTTGTGCAGATGCATTCGATTAACACCGGTTCCTTTATCCGGATCTGCGTCGTTTGCAGCATTTAATCTGGTACGATGTTTATAAGAAAAATAAAAATAAAATAAATAAGTATTTTATCTACTCGTCAAATTTAAAATTAATAAAACGTCTCGGTATTAAATAATTACAAAAAGGAGAAAAGCAACATTATATTTAAAAATGTACTATGACGGTAGTTTTTATCCACGACTAAAGTGTTACTATAGTAACTAACGCTCTACGACGTATAAAGAATATTATTCCGTTTACGTTTTTTACCTTTTCTTTAAATTAAGCACGCGAATAATACTATATATATATATATATATATATATATATAATCACAAGTAAACGTAACATCCCAGCAAATGTCATTAATTGAAATTGTAATTTCTCGAAATAACGCGTACTAAATAATAAAATATTCATAATTTTACACGAAATAATAATAATAATTAATACAAATGAAAAAAAAACTGTGCCTCCGAGCGCAGAGAAGAAGTGAAACTTAAGGACGTTTTAACTAAATTCGATACAGACTTTTTTTTTTAATTTTTACACGGGTGTATATATAAACACACACACACACATATATATATATATATATTCCCCCTCGGAGGTACAGGAATATGTGTAACTGAGGGACCCCGAGCTCAGAGGAAGAGACGCGTCCACAGGTGGTGGATAGCGGAACGGCCTCCAGATATGGAGGTTAGTTGCGAATAAGTCATTAACAAATAAGCAACCGGACGTATTTGTTGTATTATGCGATAGAGTAAGAAAAACGTATTTTAGCGATTTTAACGCGGCGACTAACTTATACGTCTATATAAAAATATTATTAATGGCGTGCTTAAAATAAAAGTAATAACAATGGAGAAAAAAATGTACACTGCGATCTGTTCCGAACAACTTAAAGTAAGAAAACAGAACTATTTGACTTTATAATATGTCGTATATATTATAAATCTTCAATGTTCGACGATGCCTACGCAATTTTATAATTGATTACTTAGAATAATGCCGAAATTTTTATTATATAACGTTTGAAAAATACTGACAAAATCGCGGAATAAGTAATGAAAGCTTAACGCTATACGAACGTAGTAACGAAATAAAAATAATAAAAAAATCGAACGAAACGCGAATATAATCAGATATTAGTTATCATCATCATTAAATGTCCAGTCTGCGTACCGAAGGTAGGTGACTACTTACCGATACATATTTTGTTGTACAAGTGTAAGTAGCTATTAAGGCGATAATAATATGGTATTAGCGTAGACACAAAACTTGTGAGCACTGATTGTGATCGCTTTGTTGTCAATGCACAGCCCCGCATATTTTTGTAATGTACTACATTATTACTAGCGCTTGCCACTCCACACGATTATAATATTAGGATTATTTATATTCGACGGCTATTATTTTGCTCGCATTGATATTACGTTAATCTCCGAAGCTCGCTACACTGAGAAAAAAGTTACATTAGTATACCAAATTATATAGCCTACTAGAACTTGCATCATCCGAATAAGAAAGCACATGCAGGAACTGCAGTCTTAATTAAAGAGGCATTTATCACAATGCTATGGAAAAGTATCGAAAAGACTATATTCAGACAAGTCGCATTACCATAAAACATGGTACTAAGGCGATAAATCCGTCAACAACGTACTGCCCTACCAAGTATAAGATAAGTAATCAAGAACTTGATGAATTTATACAAAACAATATAAAAGTGTCCTGCCAGTACAGTGCTATCTCATAAAATAATATCTCGACGAAATATTAGTAAATAATGAGAAATCTCATAAAATTAAATCAGGCCTACCCCAAGGAATTGTGTTTGGTCCCTTGTTGTACTCGATATTGGTACCGAGGAATGCGTGTGTAGCAACATTTTCTGATGACACTGCAATAATGGCGACACATAGCTTCCGCAAATGTCAAATAAACCTTACAAAGTACAGTCAATGAAATTGAAAAGTAGTCGAGCAAATGGAAATTGGCAATAAATTAGTCTAAGAGTAGCTACGTAATATTTATTAAAAGAAGTATTATATATCGCGATAGATATAATATCTTTCACGGTAAATAGAATACACGGTAGGTATCGCGAACTAGTTGCGCAGTAGTCAAACGAAATTTTGACGTCACCGGTGCCCACTAGTTCAGACAGTCGACTGTAGTGTAGTAGTCGTTCCGTTGTTTCGCGTGTTCTTCCGTATTATTTCGTGCTTCTGCCGCCGCTTGTTCGAGTATTTTTTTATTTATTTTTTATTACGGTCAACAAATTAACTTATGCAATTTATGTGGGTTTTTTTTTCGTTTAATACTGCCTATGTTATCAATTTTTATACATATATTACGTCATCAACATAGAAATGGTTAGATCGTTTCGATACTATATCATTATTATTAATATTTTTATTACGCCTTGTTGCGCCATCGCTGGGTGTTCTAATCATGGCAGAAACGATCATAAATTAGGAATCAGTTTTCATCGGTTTCCCAAAGATAAAGCTGTACGGAAACAGTAGTTACATATGAGCAAAACAGCTGATGACTTTAATATTGAAACTGCCCGCGTTTGTTCTCGTCACTTTAATGAAAATGATTTTGAACGTAATTTGAGATCAGAATTGCTTGGGTATAAACCAAAGAAAAATTTAAAAAAGGATTCGATTCCTCATTTGCGAATACCAACATTAATTGAATGCGAGTCAGATATTCAAAATGAACGAAGTGAAAGGTATAACAAACGTGAGTCTAAAAAAGTTGTAAATTCTTTGTTAGGAAGCAACGCTAAAGACATAGGTTTAACAAATAATGAAATTTGTTCATCCAATAACTCTGATATTAGCGATAATAATAAATTTATTAAATTACAGTTAGAAAATAATTCCTTAAAACAAACTAATGAAAGCCTTTTAAAGGATTTGGAGACAGCGAAGGCTGAAATTACGAGTTTAAAAGTTCGGCTAAAAGCGTTTGAAGGAACTTTCTCGAAGTGTCAACAACAAGTAATCGTTAGTTGAAAATGTTCCAGCTGGTCTTCTGACGACATATCGAAATATCGTTAAGGTGTATTTCAAAAAAATCTTTCAACTTCGTAAAAGAAGCCTATAAGTATCCCATTCCAAGTGAAGTGACTATAAAACGTCGTTTGAGCGAATTTGTAGTTGCCCCGGGTTTTATAAATTTAAGTTTGAATATTTTGACATCACATTCAAGAGTATTTACGGACTTTGAAAAAGATGTTGCACTTTCATACGATGAAATGAAAGTTCAATCTGATATATATGTTACGATAGCATTTCGGATATAATCCGCGGTCCTCATTCTTACGTGCTATGATTATTCGTAGCCTCGTTGGAAAATGGAAACAACCCATATATTATAACTTTGACTAGTGGATAAAAATTTATTTTTTGAACTCATTAGAATGATAGAATCTACAGGATTCAAAGTTCGTGCGTTTGTATGTGACATGGGCCCATCAAATAGGAAACTTATGGCCGACCTTGGTGTTAATAATGATAAAACAAATATTACGCATCCGCTTTGTGATAATCGTAAGATCTGGGCTTTTTACGATGTTCCTCATGCGTTGAAACTATTGAGAAATCATCTTCTTGATCAAGGATACAAATTATCTAGCGGTGAAATTGTACCTAAAGACATTTTTGTAAAATTAATTGAATTGCAGAAACAAGGAGATCTTAAATTTGCTTATAAGATTAATGAAAATCATTTACTTCTTTCGGGGATCGAGAGACAAAAAGTCCGGATAGCAGCTGAGTTACTTTCAAGAACAGTAGCTGATGCTATTTACACTTCCAGGCAACGATCATGTTGCAAAATTCTTAAAAACAATTAATGACGGTTTCGATGTGCTGAATTCGAGAATTCCTTTTCATCCAACTAATGAAATGAAAAACGCATTTGGTAAAAATTTAGTGAAACAGAATGAGACATTGGAAAAATTGTATAATTTGTGCACATCGACGAGGGTAATCGGTAGATCGAATTTGTTACCATTTCAAATTGCTTTTCAGGTTTCTATTCGAAGTCTTCAGCGGATGTTCTCTGAATTATATTGTGAAGGATATTCTTACATAATGTCGGCGAGGTGCAACCAAGATATTCTTGAATCTTATTTTTCTCTGATTAGAGGCTTTGGTAAATTTTATGATCATCCCTCGCCAACTGCTGTAAATCAAAGAATTAAGTGCCTTCTTTTTAGTAAAAATGCGGGTTCGATAATAAAAACTGCTAATTCGTGGAATGAAGCGCTGGTAACATTAAGCGCCGACGTAATAAATGAAATTGAAAAAGGTAGCGAAAGTAAATCATCGGAATGCGAAGAATTAGAAAAAGATATAAATTTTCACGAAGAAGAAAATGACTTTACTCGCGTGATCGAAACATTATCGGATGATGTAGAAAAGTCGGGCCAAGTAAAAGGTGAAAACAAAGATTGTTAAAAATGCTAGCTGGTTACATTGCATATCGTGTAAAAAAAAAAGGACTAGATACTGTTTTTGAGTACGGGCATCCAACAAAAATAAATCCACCTAAGCAAACAGACTGGCTGGCAACAATATCGAGGGGTGCGTTAATGAATCCAAACAGACATAGTATATAATATGGAAAAAGATTTTAGCAAATTACCACGGCAGTGATAACATCAATAGGAATTCAGAGGTAATGCATTGATCAACATTTTAAAATTGAGATACAGCAGCATCGGGATTGATGAATTCGCCATTTCCTGTTTCGTCAGAACACGAACATTCATCAGAATTAAGACGCTAAACAAAAAGAAGTCCAGTAAAAGAACAATCTACGGAAGCAAAAATACCGACGATGGACGAAAAAAAGGAATAAATTGATAAAATTGCAATAACTAAAATTTGGCGAGTGAAATATTTGCTTATATAAATAAATTTTTATCATATTTTTGGTATTATTTAAAGTATCCAAAAATTTAAATGAAACTTGCCTCATACTACAATTTTTAACGAAATTATTGCGTTTAAACAAGTTAAAAAACAAAACACCGATATACTAATTGCGTTAAATAATGTTAATAGATATAATGTAATTGTTATAAAACTAAAATAAATTAATTATATCGAAAAGAGAGGAATGTAAAATTGTAAATATAATCACAGCTAGAGTAAGGAACCAAAAGTAGCGTTTACGTTGTACATCGTCGAGCTCTACTGGACACCAATGACGTAATAGCTGCTAAGCAGCCTACGCGTGATCCCTACCGTGTATTCTATTTACCGTGATATCTTTATCAAAGGTAGGAAAATTGAACAAAGTCGAGCCGTAAAATATTTTGCAGTTCACCTAGATCAAACCTTGACGTGGGCTCAGCGTATTAGAGCGAAGTAAATAGAACTAAACATAAACAACTGTACCGGTTGCTTGGTCCGCATTCGCGACTTCATACTGTAAACAAGTTATTACTGTACAACGTCGTATTAAAGCCTTTATATATGCAGCAGAACTATGGAACGTCTAAAAGCAATGTTAACAAAATTCAGACTCATCAAAACAGGGTATTACATGCCATAGTAGGAGCACCGTGGTACGTTTAAAACCGTACGCTCCACGAATATCTAAATATAAAATAGATAGAGGATGTAATTCACGTAGCGATTCAAAACCATATATGTAGAGACTACATCACCGTACAAACCTACTAGCAGACAGTTTATTGAAGAAAACAGCAAACGTTAAAAGATTAAAAAAAAAAGAACAATGATGGATTAGGTGTAGCCAATTCAAAACCTAAATCGAGACCTTGCTAATGGGCATGTTCTCAAAAAATCAAGTGCGTTCTCAACAGACAACCAGTTGGACCTACCGGATAGAGCTATGGGCTTGTACATCGAACAAAAAATCTGATGGCTATACAGCGATTCTAATAAAAAGCTCTGAAATGTATACTAGGAGCACCAGGATATGTCACAAATTAAACTATCCACACGGACACTCGCTTCCAAACTGCACAAGAAGTCGCTGGTAGGCACGGCAACATCTATGCTTCAAGGTTGCAACTTCATCCAAATCCACTGGCAACGGAGTTATGCGACGATTGAAAAGATACCAGACGCAAGACCTGAAGGTTCAACATAATAAAATAAAAACATAAATCGCGAAGGTAGCATCTCCAATGAAGATGGAATCTCAAATAAAATTCGCAGATTGCAAATGAAATAGAATTAAAAAAAAAAAAAAACATCCGATTGATGACATAAATTTGTCAGTGCCTGATAAGAAGAGGATAAAAAAAATTATCGCTATTTTTGAATCAGGTATTTATATCGGAACAAAATATAATCGATACACTTCTTTGAGAAACGACAATATTTAGGTAGATATACACCTCCACGCTTGTCGTTATTTATTTAAAACAATATCCATAATACCCATCATAAAATTACTAACGTCCTATAATACGCTATAATTAACACTTTATTCATTTAGGCTCCTCATTCGTACTTTCGCATGCAACTTTCTTGTAGAATTGTATTGTAAATTTTGAGCTAATAGTGTACATTTCAGTTGTTATAATCTCTAATATTTAGTACGTTGTTCACATTATATTCAAAGTAGTCACACTGTATTTGACGTCTGAGAATGTTTTTTTTTTTAAAAAAACGTACATTTCTTTAAATTTACAATTGGTACATGCACATTTATGTAGTACACAAACACGCCTTATAATTAACATTTCTCAATTGTTCCGTCAAGCATTCGTTTGTCGACAGATTTACTTATATATAATTTACATCCTCTTAATATAATTATGTAATAATTTTTATAACTTAGAGATGTTGAATTACACTTACACATCATTTGCTCACATTAATTTCCACATTTTCACTCACACTTATTATTCTTTAATTTTCTTATGTAATTATTCTAATTCCTTTTATATATATATATATACATATACATTTTTTTGCACTAGTATTTGTAGCAGCACTTTCGTAGCGTTATGCTCAATCCCTCTGAGTTTTATTTTTTTACAATGCCCTTTTTCCAGTTTTTCTTTATTTCGAGTTATTATTTTATTTTACCACCGTTTCATCCATCAACCAACTTTTAATTTTCTGTTTTTTTATTTTAATGTTTGTCTCTTTTAATATGTCATTCGAAATTTCATTTAACATTCTTGTCATAATATATTTGTCTATTTGTGCTCCATATTTTGTCCTCGGTATCGGTACTCTCTATTTTAATTGTTTCCTCAGTATTTTGTCTGTATACTTTTCTCATATTTTATATCGCATTTTTCATTTGTGATATAATTCCATATTTTCACTAACAAATATAGACCATTTACGTCGAATACATTTAATTCTTTTTTTTAATTCACTCATTGATTTATCTTCACGTCGTGTTATTAACCTCGAGCATTTTTTTTTGTAATCTTTCAATTTTTTCTGTGTACGTTTTCTTAGTTAATCCCCATGCTTGGATGCCATACCTCAATCTTGATTCTTGTAAAGCATAATATACCACCTTCAATATATCATTTCCTACATAGTTCCTTAGTGTATACATTACTGGTATCACTGTTTTTATTTAGTTTTCTATATATATCATATGCACGCCTATGTTATCACTTCAATACGTAATACATGAGAATACAAATCGCTAAATAAGCGAATGTTTGGATCGGCGTAAAATTTTTAAAACGACTGCATGGTTCCAACGTACGTCTGAAGGTGACAACAGGAACAGTCAATAAAATTCATTAGAAATGATTTTTCTACAGTAATAAGTAGATAAAATATAACCGAAAAATAGAACTGACGTATAGAGTAGTATATATCGATTACGGGGTGAAACAAGGCGAAAGATTGTATACAAAAAGTTTTGGAAAGATAAAATACTTTAAGAACGAAGTAGACTTTATCTCCCGAAGGACTTATTTGAAACGAAAGGTTTCGCGTCGTCCAGAAAGTTACAAAACAAAATAGCCGCACCATCGCAAGCTATTTCGTTTCCAGGAATACATACACACGCGCATCGAACAGACTGATATATGTTTTGAAGAACGATTCTTTTTTTTCGTTTTGGTCGATAAAATTGGCGCGAAGTGTAAAAAGCGAGTTAAAACTTATTTAATGGAAACAACTTTTATTTCATCTAAAATTCCGAGCAAAAAAGAAATTATCAAAAACATCCGCCTCATTCTGAACGTGAACGTAACATTACAACAGGAGTATGACTAACAATAATATAGTTCACATTGTACGATAATGACGTGGTTTTATTTAGTCGCAACTTCATCTATACGACATTATAATACTGTTTAAATTGCTATTTTTAAAAATGTACCAACGATTTACGTTGAATGTTTAAATTCAAATGTATACGTAAAACGATAGGCAGATAGACCTGACACTGGACGTATCGACCAAATTAAGAAAATAAGTGGTATGTGAATAATCGAAGAAATCGTACGTAAAGCTGAGAATAATGAAGATCGTCTTTAACGCACGAATTTAAGACGCTGAAATTCGAGTGTAATATTCAATATAAATTAATAGGAAATATAACACACGTATATATATATATATATATATATATATATATATATATATATATATATATATATAATAAACCGAACAAAATATAACACAATCATTATTGTGTTATATTTTGTTCGGTTTATTATTAATTAATAAAATCACTACTCTCCAAGATATTCAATATAATATTACAATTTTTCCATATTTTTAAACATTTTTAAAAACATACATTTATAGTAATACACATACTAGTTAATGTTAGTACATTTATATCAGGAAAATTAAGCCCGTTGTCGAGCATTGGCCTCTTTCAACCATTAGGCAACCCGCTCGGTTGTTTTCATTCCAGACGATTATATGTTTTACGCATCCAAAACTTTCGGACATGTTTTTCAATGTCTCCATCTTGTTTTCGGTCTCTTCCTCAACATTTTCCGGTCTAGTGAAAACCATTCAGTGCATTTCTTGGCCCATCTGTTCGTTTTCATTCGAATAACATATCCAGCCCAATTCCATTTAATTTCACGTATTTTTGGGTGGAACATCTTCCGTTTACGATTTATCCCTTAGTATTTTATTGTTTACTTTATTGTTACCCCAATCATTATTCTTTCTATTGCTCTTCGAGCTGCCTGTATTTTTTTACACTGTTCGATCGTCAGCGACCATGTTTGTGCACCGTACAACATTATGATAGCAAGGATACACGTGTTATTAGATCTGTGCCTTTTCCGCGCGATTGATATTTCGTCCGGATATTTCTTTTAACGACCAGAATTTTTTCCATACGCTATTCTGCGGTTTACTTCTTTTTCTGTTCTATCTGTAAACGAGATTATTTGACCTAGATATGTAACACCGCCCACCCAACGTAACGTCTTTCATTTATTTTTATCTTTATTATTCCCCGTTTGTTAGTAAGCTCGTTTTTTCGAAATATATTTTCAGACCTTTTGTTTTCGAGTTTTCTTCTGGTTCCGTTAACGTGGCTTTCAATTGTTTTGCAGAAGCCGTGATTAAAGTTACATGAATCTTAAGTATGATATATATAAGTTACATCCATTTTGTCTCCAGTTCAAATCTCCAAATATTTCTTCCAGCACAACATTAAATAGAACTGGTTCCAATGGATCTCTCTCCTTAAGGGGAAATTTTCTCATATATATATATATATATATATATATATATATATATATATATATATATATATATATACTACCAACAAACAAATTATAGACATAAAACAGAACATTATATTCAAAGGAACAAGTTTCCGCTAACATTTCAAGTCTATCAATAAAACGGAAAAAAAACATGTTTTGTCAACGTAAACATTATTCCATTATTAAGTTTACTCGCATGGCGACAATAATAAAATACAAAGAAAAATTTTCGTAATTATAATAGTAGTAGTAATAATCATCTTCTACATTATCTTCGCGCAACAAGAATAATATTCAATTATTTAACAAATAAAGTGGAAAAATATCAAATCCGTAAATCGAGCAAAATCCACATACGTAAAAAAAAAAAAAAACAAATCTGAACTGCGTAAATATTTCGTGGTCTCAGTGACGCATGCAAAAGGCAAAAATGTTAATACTTCAAATTTTGGTTTTGGTCTCAGTTAGCGAACTTAATTTTGACGCGTATATAAATATAGAATTTCATATATAAAAGCTGTCGGATAAATTAACTAAACCGATGTCAGACAAAATTTCACCACAATCAATTTTAATAACAGATATATTTCATTATTCGGATTTTATGCTGAAATTTCTATCGATTAACAACATACTGAGATTCTTAAAATGTTTAAAAGCAAAATAATAAACATATTAGATATTAAAATATAATACTATTTGAAATATTTTTTAAACGCTTCAAAAAATTCAATGAAATCACTAACACAACAAATTTAATGCGAACTCCCGCACGTAAGAAAATTAATTTTGAAGGAATACCTGTTACAATATATGTTACAGTCGAGAGGAAATTTACGTCAAACTAAAATGCTAATAGAACTGTTGAGATATATATAACACAACGATTACGGGTCGACAAAAAAAATTAAATTATGTACAACTTTTTTCAATACCATCAGTCTAATTTAATTTTATTATCTCACAAGCTTATTTAGAAAAAAACTGCGCATAACACAACGATTGTAATTTAATTCATAAATTCCCTCAGTCAATAAAATTTAAAAATTGAAATACCTTTATACGCACACACGTCAAAGAAATGCAACATTTTCGACGTCGTTAACCGATGTTAAAAACAAAACATCACAGTAACTAATACAAATGGAACATTAGACATATACTGATATATATATATATATATATATATATATAATACATATATTTGTTGTGTTTTGTAAAATTAGCATTTTTGACAATTATTCGCCGTATTTTTATTTATCTTGGTAAAATAACTTTCATTATATGAAAATTTTTTACTCCACAACAATCATTATTCCTATACGACATATAATTTTATTTAATTAGTAACACAAACTACCATTTTCACATAATATTAGATAATAAACGCTTTCTTTAAGAGTTTTATTCACTTCGTAATTCTTAAAAAGTAAAATCATTATAAAATACGTGTATATAAAATAAGATTATATAGAACAGTATTTAATAAGAAAATTATATAGATCAATTTTATTCCAGAAAACTAATTCCAGTAAATTATCATAAATCTTAACGCAAAATTTAAACGAATTATCGTTCAAACTGTTAGAATGTCGAATCAATTACCGGGTATTATTAAAAACTTTTAAACACGTGTTCACTCAATAACTACTATATTAAGAAAAAAGTAACAAATCTTAGTTAATTTAATTCGTTAAAAATGAACGAATTAATATTTTTCCCAACTGCTTTGTCAAAATTCAGTTACACAGCTTGTCGATCCTTAATGATTGTATTCGAATTTATTTAAAATAATCTGCATCAATCAACTCACGTTATCATGGGGAAATACCGCAAACATCAAAATTATAAAATAATACCTCATTCATTAATATTTACAACATAAACACCATTAATGCATTCAACTTTACATTTCGTAATATGTATACCAATTGAGCATTTACTCACTCCATCGATAAATAGCGTTCTAACATGCTGCGTACACATGTACTTCTATATCGGAGATGGTTTTAAATTCGCCATAAATAAGAACATTACACTGTAATAATAATATAATGCATATAATATTTACCATGTCGAAAAAAGCTGATCTAACATTAAATAACTAATTGAATTAAAGTAGACTTTCGTTTAACTTCATTTCTCAACAAACCTACTGATAAAATAACACTGTATCAAAAATAAATCGTGACCATAAAACAAAGGGGTATGGAATACAATCGCAAACAAATAAAATAATTTTCAAAATTTACATGTTTACACATATTATAAATAAAAAATAAATAACACATTATGACAATGACAAAATAAAAGAAAGAACTTACCAAATTTATTTGTACAGTTCAAAAAACATATTAGGAAAAAATCTACAATCTGAACGTTTCAAGTCATAAAATATACACACAACAAAATAAAAAAATGTTTGCATACGGAATTCAACCGCCAATTTTAAACGAATATAGCAATTTTCGAAAACACGACAAACAACACTCTAATCAACCAACTTCCGAAAACCACTGAATCTGAACTTTAGAAAGCGAACCTATAAAGCTTATCAGTCTGCGGCGCTTTTGCGTACATCAAAATATAAACACTATAAAAATACTACGCTAATCAAAATAAATTAAAACTCAAAATTTTGAGCTTTTTACCTCGCATATTAAAATGTGCGTAATTAAGCTTTACATAAACAACAAATTTTTAATAAATAAACAAACTTTAAAGTAAACATGCTACAAGACTATCATTGAACTATGATATAAATATGTTTAAAAACATTTTTTATTCGTATTAAATTAATTACATAAACAATATATCATACTTTATTATTTTAAAAATTAGTTTTTTATAAATTATTGTTATTGTAAATTAAAATCGATTTCGATATTTCGATCCCTATCAATAACATATGCAGCCGGGACAACAAAAGTATAAAAAAAAATTGTTTATGTTTGGTTTCAACGCCGAAATGTTTTTATTTTTTAATATTAAGTAAATTTACACCTTGAATATGTATGTAGTAGATATTAAATATTTGATTACTGATTGAATTTGATATCTAGCCATTGTGTTCGATCACATTATATTTCTCAAACTTTAAGCTTGCTTCAGATTATTTTGACATACTATCAGCAATACGGTGTCAGATTTTAGTTTTATTAAGTAATATCTAAATTCATGCTCAATTTATTATAATTGTTACTTATACTGCGATTTAATTTAAATATATATATATATATATATATATATATATAATAATTAAAATAAAATAAATAACTTATAATTAGAATAATGTTTAGTAATTACTTATGTAAAATGTTAATTTTTTCGATTGTAAAGTAATAAACCATTATTCTGTTAACAGCAAATGAATTGGTTATGTACAAATTTTAATGTTTAAGATATTCGTACGTATTCTTATAAGTGTTTAATGACAAATGACCATTGGTTATTATTCAGTGACTTCTTCGTAAGTTTTCTTTAAAACGAAACAAGGGTACTTGAAGATTATTGCTAAAATTTATTATTATTTGGATATGCCACAATATAAAATATACAAAACAACAACGATTAGATAACTGAAAAAACGACAATTTTATATAGTATTAAAATAAATATGCACCAAATATTTCCATGAAAAAGTTACTCAGTTATAAAAGAATTTGTAATTAAAATATGTTCCTTTAAAGTATGTCATATTTTATATGCATGCATATATACTATTGTATGAAATACATCGCTATCTTAATTTATTATTATAATATTATAGCTGAACGCACAAATTATTTTGTAGCCTAATTAAAAGCTGCAGGGTGTTTATTTTTCACATTTTATTCTATATTATTGCAACTTTTAAGAATGTTATCATTAAATCGGCGTAAACCAAAAATGCTAATTCAAATAAAGGCATTATTAAAACTTTATAGTTTGGTTTCCGCCGCTTAAAAAAAAAAATGTATTAAAAATATGAGCCAACGAGGAGTTAGTTGTTTATGTTAGAAAATTGTTTAATTTTAATGATTTAATATCACGATAGACCTTTTAGAAATGTTTACATAAAATCGTACGTAATATATTTTCCTATAATACATTATGTTTTATTGTTGTCTAATTCTTCAACGCTAAAATTTCAATATGACCATAAAACAATAAAAAAAAAAAAATAGCTGGTGAAATTATTATAAATTATCCATTTTTAATAAAGTAAAAGTCGTGTCGCTTATACATTTTTTCCTTATATATTTCAAAATAAAGGTTAAATTAGATATTGTGTTAAAATTGAAAAAATATTTCACTTCAACATAAGCCGAATATAGATTGATACTGTGCTGGTGTAAAATAAATCAGTATGTTTTAAAGAAAAAATAAATTGAAACATCTGTATCTAGCATCAGGCAGAAAGAAAAAACAGTGTTTTTCGTTACAATAACAAAACAAATATAAAGGTTATCTGTATCGGAAAAACTAATTTTCTTGTGTTATATATAATATAACACGTTATTTGCGTTGATAGAAAAATTTCTTAAAAAGCGCAATATCAAAAATTTAGTTTTATTAAAAAATTAGAAACATAAAATACAAAAGGAAAACTATAAACATAATACGTTTATTAGTTTTTTCGGTGAAAACCATGTTCATATAACTTTTCGAAAACACAGTTTTCATTATCAAACTGAGAGCGGTTGTAAAAGTGCAGGTATATTTATAGGCTTAAAGAGTCCAATCTTGACTTAATGTTGTCCAAAATTTTTAGGCTTTTATGGAATGGCAAAATGATAGAAAAAATAACAACAAACGGAATAAATTTGTGGCTCTAAAAGCTGAGATAGGAGAAACAAGGAGACTCAAGAATAAATGATAGATCAATAAAACAAAAGAAATGCGAGAAATGGTTAACAAAAATTATAAACGAACTTTTTTACACAGCAGCTAAGTTAATATATGGCCCAAATACTAGATGTACAATTGCTATCACAGATGCATCTTATAATAAGAGATAGGAATAAAGTAAAAATTAGATGGAAAGAATACTTCGAAACGTTATTGAACAATGAATCCTCGATAAATGGAAAAGTACTAAATGACTTACCTGTACAGGAAGTCAACTATCATCTGGATATCCCACCTACTGCGGAAGAAATTGTACATGCCATTAAAAGCAAATAAAGCCGCTGGGTTAGATTACGTACTAAGCGAAATACATAAAGTTCAAAATCTGCTCATGTCATACTTAATTAAACTGTTTCTGGAGATATGGGAAAGTTCAACTACACCTAAAGACTTCAAAGATGAGACTGTTTTTGTTATTTATAAAAAGAAGACAAAAAGGATTGTTCAAATTATCGTGATATATTACTTCTTTGTACGGCCAGTAAAATCCTGAGCTTAATTCTGCAGCAACGCCTGCAACTAGTAATGAATAATTATCTTCCAGAGGAACAGTGTGGATTTAGATAGGATCCATGGTGTATGCCACACGAGAAGTTATGGAAAAGGCTGGAGAGCAAAATAGAGCTCTGTATATGGCGTCCACAGATGTCAAAAAGGCTTTTGATACAGTTAATAGAAATGCGCTCTGGCGATGCTTGGAAATAGCTGGTTGTCCATCAAAATTTGTTTCAATTATAAAACAGCTGCATTATAACATGGAAAGAAGGTCAGTAATTTGTGATACCGAACTGGCGGAACCTTTTCTGGTAGCAGCCGGTGTAAGACAAGGGTGTGTGCTTGCACCGTTTTTGTTTAATCTTTATATGGAAATGATTTTCTTAACATACAAATGAAAAATTGAACAAATAGGTATAAAAATAAGATATCGTTTTGATGGGGGATTATATAATCTACAAAAATTCAATACGAGCAACAGGACAGAAATGTTTGTACTGCAAAATTTACAATATGCTGATGATTATGTTATACTGGGTGAAACTTCTACAGAATCACAGTGCGCGCTAAACTCGCTGCATGATACATATCGGGATTATGGATTAAGTATAAACACAAATAAAACAGAAATAGTGATATTGAATGGCAATTTTTATATAAAAAGGTCGAAGTTAAAAATTGTCAAAAGCTTCAAATACCTTGGAAGCGTAATTAGTGATAATAATGAACTAGACGAGGAGATTAAATATAGAATAAAAAATGCAATGATCGCTAGCAAAAGAGAATTAGAAATTATTCCGAACGCTAAGTCAGAAGCTACTAATTTCCGAAATCAGACGTGTTCGTTTAGAACTTAGTAAATTGGATGAAAATTGTAGTATGTTACAGCAACAGCTTCAAAGTGTCACGGTTTCGGATGATTGGGAACGTGTAGATGGTATTACTCTTACTCAATCCAAGAGAATCAATATGAGGAAAAAAGAAAAACAGTAAAAAGTTCAATAAATTACATGCCGCGCAGATTAAAATCACGATAGTGCAGAAAAATCGTACATCTTTGACTTCAGTAATCAATCTAAAATGTTTAAACATCCAAATTTTAATAAACAGGATCGATACTCAACGTGGCTGCCGGTCATTGTCCCAATGTGAAAAAAAAAAAACAAGTTATAATAATAACTGTTAGTCGAATAAACAATTCCATTCTCAAGCATAATGATAAAAACATTAATAAACGGATGTGCACACAGCAGGGTATTATCAAAAAAAATCTGGACAATATTAAGTCAAGATTACGTAAGCATAATCCTATAAATATACCTACACTTCCATAACCACTGTCAGTTCGACAATGAAAACTAGAAGTGTTTTAGAAACGTTACGTGAAAAAAAATTTACACCGAAGAACATTATAAATGAAAATTATATTACCAGCTTGATGAAAAAAAACTGTTTATCATCAAGAGATGAATTTGCCGTGAAGTACATCCGAGTTAAAATCGATCAGTTCTGTGAGTCGTTTCGTTAAAAAAAAAGTCATTAACGATAAAATAAAATATCGTCGATCGTCATTGCACCGCGTTTGTCCGAAAATTGGCAAAAAACTCAGAGACACGGCGAACGAATGTAAAAAAATTCCTGCACATTTTTCAAGTTTCTTGTTAATTTCCGGAAAAACTTGGTACAACGACGATAATTTTTCGCTGAAATTTTCTTCTATGGTTATCGACTTTTTTTTTTTTTTTTGAACGAAACGACTCAAAGATGAATTCATCTATTTCAACTCGGACGTCAGCTCTTCACGGCAAATTCTTCTCTTGATAATAACCAGTTTTCTTTCATCAAGCTTGGAATATAATTTTCATTTTCCAGTTTGCTTACTAGTAATTTATATCCTTTCAACGATACTCGGCAAATATCGATCATGGCGCAGGACCATCGTGTTAATAATGTTACCATAGTACATAAAATACTCCATAAATCAATGCGAATATTCCGATATTTCGTCGCTGGTCGTATCTATCGTTGGTAAATAAAAACAATTATTGTGTATCACTTGGTAACGATTTTGATAGTGAAAATTTAGGGTTGTAAACAGTTTTCAAGAACGTTTATGATTTTTTTCGATTTAAACCATGTCCATATTTTTTTCACGTAACGTTTCGAAAATACCTTTCATTATCAAACTTAAAGCGGCTATGGAAATGCAGGTATACTTATAGGATTATGCTTAAAAGAACTTAATCTTGACTTAGTATCGTCCAGATGTTTTTATAAACAGATCCCTTCTATGTGCACATCCAATGTTTGTTCATCATGCGTGAGAAGGGAGTTGTTTACTCGACTAACAGTTGTTCTTAATATAACTTGGTTTTTTTCTCATTGGCACAATGACCGGCAACCACGTTGAATTAAGCTGGCACTCATCCTCTTTGTTAAACTTTGGATGTTTAAACATTTAAATTGCTTCAATTCTGGAGCTATATTTATCCATTTTTTATAAACTTTCAAAATCTACAAATTGTATTTCATGATTCCCTGGACATTGAAAGGAATCCACTGCAGACGAATCGTTTCTCTTATGATCACAATCTGTTTTGTGTTCTTTTAATCTTTGATTAATGAAAACTGTGTTTTGGAAATATTACGTGAAAAAAATATGAACATAGTTTTCACCGGAAAAAAATCATAGACATATGGATTATCAATCATGCAGGTTCGAAGGTGTATAAACATAATGTTACAATTTATATAATTTGCCAAGTCAATGAGAAACAAAAAGTATAAAGAAATAAATATTCAATCAAATATGTATTTACTTCTTCAATTTTTTATACTTCATGTATATGTGGTTTAATAATTGATAATTGTACTTATGGATGTTGTTTATAATAGCAATATTTTTGATATGTTACACAATGATATGGGAAAAAATTAAATCGTGTAATTTGAAATTCTTTAGAGTTTCATTAAATTACTACGACAAGCATCAAACCGGAGCAGCGTATAACAGTTTAGGCAGTATTACCCTCATAAAAGACTTACATACTATCCCGGTGCAGCTCGAGTTTTCGCAAATAATGGTGTTAAAAAAACCAGGCAAACTTCCTACAGAAATGACCTCATACAGACCGAACGCCATGTTACCTATATTTTCTAAACTTTTTGAAAAAATTATATTTGAAATTCTAGAAAATAAACAGTGCCTCCCAGATCACCAATATGATTTTAGAACCAAAGATTCTACCATCCAGAAAATCCATCGAGTGGTTAAAAAAGTGGAAAGTAGTTTAGAGGAAAAGAAAGTATTCGGTATTCCTAGACGTCAGCCAGGCTTTACAAATTACTTAGCTCATTTTTAAAAGAAAGATATTTTGAGATTAAATTAGGAGATGCATACAATCCATATTTGCTGGAGTCCCACAAAGACGTGTGTTAGGACCGTTCCTCTACTTAATGTATACAGCAGATCTTCCAGTATCTGATAAAAGCTTCGCAGATGATACTGCTATACTTTGCGATAGCCATTGCCCGGAAGAAGCTATTAAAAACCTTCTTTTTTCATATTTTCCTGCATTACTGTCTTTAAATAATTTCAAAAGTACATTATAAGTTTTGTAATTATGCATATTTGGAGTTGCTAAGGTTTATGTATAGGTACTTAGCTTTAAGTTATGAAAGAAAATTGTTTTCAGTTTACGTGTAAAAAATATTATAAAAATTTTTTCATTAATTTCATAATATTCAACATTTTAATCCTTAAGTATATTTAATAACTATCTTATTTATAACGCAAGGTGTAACATTAAATCTTCTTCAAAGTTTGTCATATTTAATAATTCGTTTCTATTTCCATATTTGTTTCTTAGTTTTCGCAAAATGTTTAATATATATATATAAATATATATATACATATATATATATATATATATATATATATATATATATATATATATATATATATATATATATACATATATATATATATATATATATTTATATTATATATATATTTATATATATATATATTTATATATATTTATATATATATTTATATATATATATATATTTATATATATATATATTTATATATATATATATAATATATATTTATATATATAAATATATATAAATCATTAATTTGTTTCAAATGTATGCTAAATTTGAAAATGTATAATTTATGCGAATACTTAATATTGTAGGAAATAATATGGATTGTGCCTAAATCTAATAATTGTTATGAAAATATGTAGACGCGCTCATATATGCACAGTACTGCAGTACGTTATTCTTGATCGTTACTAGTTTATATTACTAAGGAATTTTCACTGGTTTAAAATTAGAGATGCACTATCAATTCATTATCGACACATGTTTTATTATTTTTATGTACCACATCACTTTAGGTTGTGGTTTTTTTTTACTTATGTTTATTATATCTGTTCAGTACTAAAACCTTGTGAAGAGGTAACAAGAGATATTAGCTCTCAAAAATATGTTTCAGGAAATATTGTAATACCAATTACAACTGGTCTCAAAATATCTTTAATCTTGAATCTTTACACGTATCACTTCATCCCATTGCAGAAAAGTTTCGACAGCTTTTACTACGAGAAATTAAAAAGCATTTGCCTAATATTGACCAAAGTCGTACATTTACTTTGTGTATGTTTTTAGATCCAATATTTGAACTATATTTTGAGTATACTTGCTGATTCTACAAAAAAGACGTAATAAATCTTGTAACAGAACTTATGAATCACCAAGATGGAACTAATTCATTCACAAAATCTAAAAGATAACAGCTACTAGAGTTACAAGAGATATTGCAATATCATCTGTGTGTCCATCATTATAACAAAAAAAAAAAAAAAAAAAAAAAAGGTTCTTCTACACCATGGGTACAACCGGTATTTGGATGATAAGGTAGTTTTAATAAGCGAAAAAATATCACATTTAGATTGGTGGAAAGCTCATTTGGTGCTATGTATTTATCAAAAATAGCACAAGTTAAATGCACTGGTCACAAGTAGGTATACCTTGCGAGCGTATTTTTTCTGCCGCTGATCTTATTTTAAATAATCGAAGTCAATTAAACACAAGTACAGTGCAGTTAATATTTTACAACAAAAAATTATGAAAAGAACTGAGTTTTTCATTATGAATAAGCAACTATTTTATGTCATTATTTCTTTTATGTTACATGATTGTTTCTTTTTGTTTAATTATAGAGATTAATCTTCATTGCGAGAAAATGTTGATAATTTAAAAATTAAATATTTTACAGTAAATTTTGAAGTTGAAAATTTTTAATATTGTCAGCATTCTTTTTTTTTATTCTTCCCATTAACATACCATATACTGCTGCAAGGCCGGAGACACGGATGAGAAGACTCCGGATGATTTGATGAATCGAAGAACACGATGTATCTGGTCCTGAATTATTCAGTAATTCATTCAAAGTCGTTGACAGAGTTAATTTAGAGCGCACGGAGCTGTGATTAATATAATAAATTAGGAGATGATGCACTGTGATGATACTGTTGCTCCAGGAACAAGGCGGAAGAAGTTGACGCTGAAGCAGATAATTGCGTGTGTGATAGTTATATGGCCAAGTCTAAGGCGATGTAAAACTATTTCAGCTTTCCTCGATAAGTCGGACGGAGTAATGAAACGCACGATGTCTAATTTTATTGATCTTAATTTATTAGTAAATACGCGCCTAGAAAGACTGCCATTTATGATTTAATTGATGGAATATTAATTTTAAATCATCTACACGCGGAATGGCAAGATTTGGATGAGGAAGCATGGTTACAGCTTGTTTGGCAGCCCAGTCTGCCATAACCTGCAATATGAGAGTTGATAGGAACCCAAACCATTATCGATATACGGTTCCATTGACCACAATAACTCGATGATCATCTTAGCTATTGGATGTTGATGAAAGGAATGATAATTAGAGATAAGCAGAATTGTCGAGAATGGATCTGTTAATATCGCAGATTGAGGAGAATCTCTGATTGGTTTTTCAATTATATATAAGCTAGCGACGAAGATAGCATAAAGCTCGGAAGAGAGCGTAGAGTAATTAGGTAGTAAGGGAATAGCGCACAAGGATCTTGTTGTTTATAGACACTGCACATCCTACATTGTTTATAAATTTAGAGACATTAGTATATAACATCCAAATTTTTTTGTATTTCTTAAGTGTAGAATTGATATCCTGTCTACGTTCGGGCTAAAGATTGGTCAAGTTTAACTCAAGATCTAAGGAGATTCAAGGCGATAAATCAATCATATTGAATCGGCGGTAGCTGAGTAGTAAGATCTGTCAACAATCTGTCAATTCCACTAAATAAACTGTTGTTTGATTGAGACGCTATTGAATGGTTAGAATAGAAGGAAGCAGAAGAAAATGTCGACGAAATTTCAAACTCTTTAGTCCTAGGTTATTTAGTAAACTAGCGGCCGGAGTAGTGTACGAAATGCTCCAGAACAGATTCCTAAAGCTGTATTATTTATAGTAGCGATTATAAGTGGGATTGTTATCTGCATATGCTCCATATTCAATTCTGAAGAATAAAATAGCGTTGTAAATAGAAATGATCGATCTGGTATCAGCTTCATAAATAGTACGAGCTAATTTCCGCAGTAATTCAAGTTTTCGCATCGATTTTTTCTATATCATTTGAATATGTGGTTTCTATAACAGCTTATTATCGAACAGGAGTCCTAAATAATTAATAGTTTCGGCCGAAGGACTACGATTGTTATTAAGATGAACTGAGATGTGGTGTTGACAAGACATTTTGCGACAGAAATGAACAGCAGTACACTTTGAAGCTGAAAATCGGAAACCAGATGTCCATTGATGTAAGTTGTTGAGGGTCCGTCGTTGTAGAATCTCAGCAGTTCCTGTTGAAATATTCGTACATGGAAGAATCAACGCTGGTCATCTGCAAATAACGTATCCTCGACCGGAAATGAAATTTGGTTGAGAATATCATTAATTGCTTGCTAACATTATTTCATTGACAGTTCAATATAAGTGTACATATCAGATAGTTATAAATTTGTTTGATTTACCTACTATATACTTTATTGATATAATAAAAATAAAAATAAAAATTTAGTTTTAAATTTGTTTGATTTACTATACACTCTACTGATACAATAAAAATTAAAAACGTTTTATAATTATTCTATCAAAACTTCCTAAAAAAAAAAGGTATACGAATAAAATTGTTTTAAAATACGTACAAGGTGAATGAACGCACATAAATGAAACATTATTGTTTTAAATGCTAGTTGCAAAATTTATTCACTGTGTAATCTCGGCCGTACAAGGGATCCATTTATTTCTTGAACAGTTTGAAGTCACTTTCGTAAATATGTGTATTATGAATTATAGATTTAAAAAATTTATATTTTTAATTTACTTCGCAAATTTTTTCTTATATATTTTTATTTTCTAACTTATCTTTTTTTTTATACATATTTAATTTAAGTGTTAAAAAGTTACTATATGTAGTTCTAGAGATCGAGAGTGATAAACAAACACTAGATAGTAGATAGGTACTAACACAACAATATAACATATATAACAGTATCAGAATAGAACGAATAAAAATACTATATTTGGAACAGGTATTTGGGCGTACTTGTACTTTGAAGTCCTTTAAATTTACCAGCACTAATTATTTATGTCGCTACTCTTTATAACGAAATGTAACAATTGAAACAGTTGTGTATAAGTACTTCGTGGTATCATTATAAATAATCACGTCTGTGTTAAAAATTTCCGTGATTCTTTTTATATGAATTAAGTTTTTGGTTTTTTTTTTAAATATTATGTAAATCTCCATACGCCGTTTGTTATTACAGCGTAAGGAGACGTGTGTCTAGTTTATATGTATGCTAGGAGTCCCCTTGCAAAAGCCAGAATACTACCTATTGATTGAGGGTTGTTTGAGAGTATTTTGTGTATCGGGCCTTGTATTTTGTGTTTTAGCCTGTGTGGTGTGAGTGTTTGGCAGTTGTAGATTAAGTATTGGTTCTGTTAAATGTCCGCATAAGGGGTAGTTTGTTGGTGGAGGGTTTATTGTTTAAAAAGTGTTACAATGTTGTGTAACATTACGATCAGACGTTATAATCATGCGACGTTTTCTGTTTATGCGCACGAGGCATTTCTAAGAAATCAAAAAATAATTAAACACTTTAAATATTTTAAGCTGGCGCAAAAAACAACTGTTTAATTTTGGATTTGTTTTTTAATATTTTTAACTCCATTATCGTATACATATAAAACAATGCAGTAGGTCTCGTGTGGTGCATCTGGACGTTCATTGTACGACATTTCGACCTCTGTACTTAAATTTACATTAAAAATTATTTAATTAAACCAATGTCTCAAATTGAACGCTAACGACCTTCTCGCACCATCCGTTCGAAAAACTTACGCAGAACAGTACAAGTGATTTTTCGAGCAACTACAGAATAGTGCAAATTCAAATATAAGCAGAATGTACACGACCACATTGCCGGGCATTCACCGGAGACGATTGAAAAGAAGAAAATGGTGTCGCGGCATCCTTCCTGTTGCCTGAATATAACAAATCCGAGTCGACGTGATTTAATTTCAATCATCTCTGGCTAGTCGACTCAATGGAGTCGTTAATCTAATACTTCTCCCTTCACGTTGTCTATCTTCTTCCTACTTCCTTTTCTCTCGTCCTAATTCTTAGCACCGTCGGTTGCGATATTATACCGATACAACGAAAAAAAAAAAAAAAAAAACGAAATTTTACTTCTATAGGGTGACCCAGAGAAAACGGACGAATTTTGTTTTTTGAAAAACTTGGTGACACCGTATGCTCCACATTTACGCACGAGAGATTTTAGTTTTAATTATCACGACATCTTAGAATGAGAAGGAGTGCGCGTTTTGTGTGGACGTTGACAGTGTAACCAGAGTTTCCAAAAGGATTCAAAGTTACGCGATTTTTTTTTTTATGGGGATACCTTAATAGCCGCGTTTACGAAACACGTCCACGAGATCTGGAAGACATGGAAACTCGGATTTTTTGAAGACATTTCAAAAATTCAACCACCTATGCTCGAAAAAGTCTTCGAAAATTTTGTAAAAAGACTGAATGAATGTATTGTAGCAAATGGCGATCGTCTGAACGATAGTGTGTTCCATAAATGGTTGTAAGCTAATCTCTCATTTCCCTATTTTTAAATAAAATAACATTTTTGTCGAGTAATTTTTGAGCTATTCAAAAAAAAAAAAAAACCGTCCGTCTTCTCTGGGTCACCTTATATAACTATCGTCGATCGTCTTTTTGTGATACCCTGACCCGGATTAACGTATAGGACCGACTGAGCCCTGGCTCACGGTGCCACGGATTATGGGGCCGGACCTTATTAACTATGTGAAATATATATATATAATATAAATTATCGAGTCATGTAATATTTGATTTTAATAAATTATAAATGTTTAATAACTATTAATATTTTATTATTTAATTATTATTTCTTTAGAGCAGAACATATTAAAATCTAAAAATGTACAATCTATCCTACTTTTTTTTTTTTAAGCAAAACAATATTTATATTCACATTCAATTTTACAGCAATATTTATATTTACATACAATTTTACATTGTATGAAAATACGTTCTTGTTTAAAAACGTTTAAAAAGTCTACCCTTACAAAGGGAACCCAACAATCACGAGCCCAGCGCCCCTCGAATGTTTAATCCGGCCCTGGCGATACGGATTTCTTGCGATTCGTCTACGACCGTCCGTGTAATTCTACGAAGTCGTCTACAGCATTCCGGAACTATCTATTTGTTAGAACTAACATAATTTCAAGTTGAAAACAACATACAAAGACGAGAATTTTTCCCTATGTTCAGCTACTGGGTAGACAATAAGTAGCATACGTCTTTATTTATTTTACATAGAACTCCGTTCAATGACCACTATCGTCCGCTTGCTACACAATCTAAATCTTGATCGAATACTATACGTAGATAATAATATTATTGTACTTTCAGCTCTGCTGATCGTATTAAATGCTTTCGAGTTTTATTATCGACATATAGCAGACTTAAGTACAATAAACCGTCGTATGTACGCTATATAAATTAGATCGGATAAATATTTATAGATTTTTAAAGCCTTGGTTTTTTTGTGAAAAATATTATCATAATATCGTACAAAGCCCTAGCGCGGTAACTGTGCTTTGTATGTGGGTGTGTGTAAATAAACATATATATATATATATATATAACGCAGTCGCATGGGTATTTACTTCTCGTCATTGTGTCAGATTAATTTCGTACTTAATCGAACTAGCGAAATTTCGTTTAGCTTGTTGATGGTTATCGTATTCTTAAGGTCGCTGCAGTGTGTATATTTATTAACTAGCAGCGCGGTTACCGAAAATGGGACCGAATATTTGTACGCGTTCGTAATTAACACCGTTGTAATTTCAAAACGAACACGGCTAACCCATTTACTTTTAAAAACGTTTCCCTTTGTTTATCTAAATAGGTTTGATACACCGTCGCGCGTGCGGACAATATCATTGTATTCGGTCGTTTTGAACGTTCGCATTGAATACGCGTAGAATAATATTGTACCGTTCGACCGGAGCCGTAATAATATTCATCCCTGTACACGGTCCGTCCTAGTCCACATTACTGTTTCTTTTGTAATCTCCCAACCTATCGACCGACGGCATCGACACCACCACCTCCACCATCTCCAGCAGAAGCGGCTTTTAATAATGAAGAGCTACCCTTTCGTGTTTCTAGCGCTCGTACTACACACTAGTCGTTTTCTTCGATTCTCGAATCGAATCGGTTTTTCTTTATTCTTTCGCGTTATTGTACCGCTAATTAAGGCTGTCGAATTATAATGGTCGTTTTTCATTTTCTAATTTAAAATTACCTAGCGCGTCCGCAATGGGATACTATCGTCATAAATTAAAGCGGAAAATTACTCCTGTTGGAATTCCGCCGCGAAGAAAGAAGACCAAAGAATGGAGTAAAAAATTCACCGATCTTACGAAGCGCGTCAAGAGTTGGTCGACGGAAATATACGAGGTACGTGAATTTTATCGTTGTAACCGTCTGTAATTATATAATATATATATATTTAATAATTTGATTTTTTTTTTCCTCTATGATATACCTAATAATAATTTTATTTAGTTTATTTAGTTTTAAAAACGAAAATAAATCAATCAAACGGCGGTTCTATTCGCATTATTATAATAAGCTCGTATACGAAAATTTCGTTGTTTGCTTGTAGGAAAAATATACTTTAATCTATATAACCATAATATCCGTTTAGTCCATCTTTCATCCTTTTGTCTTGTCAAATGTCTGGGCCATGTTCATTTCTGCGTCTACCAATTTCTTCCGCTAATCCATATAAACGTCTTGCGATCTTTGGATTCGAAGAATAATCCTCTCGTGAGCCGTTTTCCTAAGTCTTCTGGCCATCTCTTTAATAAGGCTCCGTGTTTCAGCTCCATAAGTCAAGACTGACGACACAACTTGATTATACAGCTTACTTTTAAAGTTATATCTCGCTATTTTTAGAAAGGTTTCATAATTTCCCCCAAAAATACCACCCAGGCCAGCGATATTCTTCTTTTAGTTTCCAGCTGCATTATATTATTCTTATCCATAGTAATTTCCTCTATATCGACTTAGCGTTCAATTTTTTCGCCGTTACAGTTACTGCCGTATCTTCCGCGGTATTCATTAACCTTATTTTTTTTTTTTGTATATTTATTTTAAGTTCTATTAACACCGAATGTGCGTCAAGTTCATCATTAATTGTATTTTCTCAACACTACTGTCTATTAGAACTATATCGTCTGCTAAATGTAAGTAGTTCAATCTTTCCCCATTTATACCCACTGGACTCTAGTGCAATATCCTGAAAACATATATATATATATATATATATATATATATATATATATATATATATATATATATATATATATATCATTCGCCCTAGATTAACGTATGCATACCCTGTCTGGAGTTTAATTTCCAACAGCACTTATATGAAAATGCAGCTATTACAAAACCACTGTGGCAGAATCTCGCTGAATACGAACAGATATGCCGAAATCAGTGACGCGCATTCCGAATTAAATTTAACTGACTTATTTACATACATTGGACTACTTTCAAAACAGTTCTATGATAACTGCACGCAACAACGAATTAATTCCATTCATAGCGGACTTACGACCAGCCTACAAAATATATATACTCGTTTTAAGCACCGTCGTCTGAAGAACCGGTTCTTAAATTATTTCGAATGTTGTATATCGAGTTCTTTGTAAAGTAATCTCTAGCGCAATCTCTCGGTAAATATCGAAACTATAATTCGGCGATATTTTATTTATGTTTTTTGTTTTTTTTTTTTAATTTTTCCTGTAATGTTTAAATATAAAATTACGTATATAACGTAATATAATTCTTCCTATTTTATTTATTGCCACCACGGTAAATTTTGTGTACTTGGCATCAATAGTATTATAATGTAAACAATTATACAATAAAGATCATCTTCATTTTCTTCAAATTCGTTTTAAGACGTAAATTTTTATTAAAAAATTTCGAGATCAAAAATTATAGAACCGACAAATCTTAAGATACACGTCATTAACAAACGTTATATACGATTTCGTAATTAATTCGTCCATAATTTCGTAATTCTACGCTAATTTTCTCTGGATTATTCGATCGATGTCTCGTCCGTTTTATAGTTTTTCATTAACTATCACCAAGATGACCGTAGTTTTTAGTTTTGTGTACTATATCTTTAAAAAAAAAAAGAAATAATTACTAACGGTCTTCTTACGATGTCGATTTCCACTAATACCGACTCGTTCGTACGGTTCACTCCAGTCGTCTAATTCTAACGGTTCTTCTCCAGCACTACTGAATCTTGAAACACGTATCGATTTCTATTTTCTTCAATTTCCAGATGCCCGCCGCATGACTAAGAAGTTTGAACAGGTTTAATTTTCCATTCTCTTCTGTTCTATTATTTATAAAATAAACCCGAAAAATTAGAAAAACGAATTATAACGTTTCACTTTGCTTTAACGTTTAATCACGAATGGGAAACGTACAATCCAGAAATCAATTGATAATAACGTCGAAAAAAGTACAACTAATTCCTCGACAGCATCGTAAAAGTCGGACCGTCTACGTTCAGAGTCACTTGTTGAACGCACAAACAGATATGCCACTTGTCGCCGAGCAAATTCAACCAGAGAAATTGCCTTCTACCGGTATCTCCGAATTACTGGTGTGCTGGCAGAAAGCCGGACAGATTTCTATAAATCTACCTGAGATCTCCCGTGCTTCCTTTATAGGATCACACTCGAAAGTGGAGATGAAGTTTGCACACTATTACAGAAGCACAAGGCCGCAAACTCGTCACTCGAGATAATGTCATCCAGTACCTGACAAATCGCACTTGTGCTTCTTATTATGGGTAGTGGCCCTTAGCGAGGGTTTCACTGAATGAAAATTGTTGAAAATTGTCGTTGATTACCAGCTCGGTTTTCGGACACGAGATTGCGCTACCAGATCATCTGGGCTGGAAAGCTGTCTTAGTCTTTGGAAGGAACGGGTCGGCGGTATAAACATACTCGTCCCAAATTGTGATACGTCGGCTCGGTGAAGCTTTCAAAGTGAAAACAAAAATTCACTGTACACCGGTAGCTCTGAGACCTAAAATAGAATAGCATGCGCATATTCTGTTGATACAACTATCTTTTCACGTCTCTTAAGCAATCGTCTCTTTAAGTAGCGGCTATCTTTTCATATATTCAATAATCTCTACATGTCCGATTGTTTTACGTCACTCAAACTACTGCAAGGCCCATTTCCACCACATCGCTCAATGCATTAACGTAAACACACACGCACATACATACATACATATATATATATATATATATATATATATATATATATATAAAAGGAACAAATATTTTTTGCTTTCAGTTGTCGACTGACGGAATGATCACGCTTATTTTAATTTTTTCGACGCTTTGTTGGATAGAGCAAGAACACGTTTTGTGGCTTCAAATAAACAATATATTTGGTAAGCCGTCTACGCGAAACAGAAATTAAGTAATACATGCATACGCGTAAAATGTATGTGTGTTATATATATAATTGTCATCATCATAATTATTTGTCAACATGTTATCCGAGTATATTCGAGTAGCATTCATACTGATACGTCGTGAGCTGACCAAGTCGCAATATACTCCTTGCTATATGCACCATATTTAAAGGCGTCGCGGTGTTGCTGAAGTTTACTCCCGACTTTCTGCCACGGATCGAACTGCACATTTCCATCCTCTTCGATCTATGGCAAATTTCTTTCACTTCTTGAGATTTATTTCACCATATTTTAATATTCGACAAGATATTTTTATACCACCGTCGGCGACTTCAAATATGCTTTTTGCCAATTCTATCTTTACCCATTTTAATAACGTACCCGCTCTATTTGTAGACAATTCCAGTAAAGCAGCGACTCTTCGTTTTTTCACGTAATCTTGCCAACCTACGCAGTGCACGCTGATGGAATGTTGTTTTTTTCTTCTTTTTTTTCTACCGAGCCCTCCGTAGAATAACGTTGGTAACATAGCAAATTTATAAATGACGAACTTGGTAGGTGAATGTGTTTATTCTTAAATAAATTTTTATCTAATTTATTTGCAACAATTGAAGCAACTTTATCTCATTATCTAAGTTCATTTTATTTCGTTGGCGATTATTATAAAACAAAGCATTAAACAAAACGGAGAAAATGTGTTTAGACCATTTTTTTGTACGTTTTCTCCGTCACGATAATATCCTGGGGGAAAAGTACTGAAATGGTTTCCCGTTGTCTTGTTGCAGTATTTTCTGTTACCGGTTTTAAGACGCCAGATACTCGCCTACTTACTTTAGACTGGTGATTTACCAGACTGGAGCACATACGTCACGAGCGAGTAGCTGATAGTCTGCAGTATATCTTCGGCAAGTGAACCGTCCTTCGTTTTCCTATCAGCGATATATTGGTGAGTTCCCTTTTGGCTTTCCTAATCAGCGCCAAATTCGCCAAATAGGAAATTACCACCCTGCACGACGTGGACGTACGGAAGTCGTTTGGTTGATATTTCGTTTCTCCGCCGATTATGTTGCGATCGAACGACTACTTACTGGAGAAGATCACTCTAGTTACAACAGCATGCGCCCCGCAGGGCCTGACCTTAATTATTTAATTTAGCGTATTTCTAAAATATTTAAAAGTTCTCTCCACTGCTCCTTTATTTGCAAAATGCTAATTGTACCAGTAGGTAGGTCTTCTTGTCGTTTATAGTTAGTCTAAATTTATTATATACCATCTGTAATGTCTGCAATATATTCTGCAATTATTGCGAGTTGAGTACTATCCTAACGAAGTACTAACACTTTTTAGCTCTATCGAACTGCCGTAAGATGAAGAAACTACCATCAAATCAGCTGTTCAACCTAGTTTCTTAAATGAAATTATATATATATATATATATATATATATATATATATATATATATATGTATGTATGTATATATGAACGTCATATTCACCGAGAAAATTGTTATTGTTGTTTGACTGCTGTACTTATTTAAAACGACTCTGATTCACGCTCTTCTAGCAACACGGCGCTTGCGTTCGACTTTCTAGATTTCATTTTAATAATTTCTTGCGAGCTGCATGAAACGTTTTGCTAAATTACTTAATAATTGAATTTTGATTCGCGCATTTCTTGTTAATTATATATATATATATATATATATATATATATATATATATATATATATATATCGTTTTTTCGGTTATAAGGTAGCTATATATTTTTTTTATTTTTCTTGCGGTTTTCATTTTATTGACGACTTTTGTAGATTGTCATATTTTCTCAAATTTATTAGCTGTGAATATTGCATGTACGAGCGAATTTCAAATTCAACCTGCGTATATATTTTTCACATTTCAGAATTTATATCCTATAATTCGCCAGAATATTTCGTAAATAATTGATCTTTAATTTTTTATAAATTAACCGCGCTAAAAGGCGAGATTTTTCAAATAAAATTATTAAGCAATATTTTTCATCGCATTCGGTTAATGAGAAAAAAAAAAAAAAATTACGGGCCTGTCCGGGATTTGAACCCGGGACCTCTCGCACCCGAAGCGAGAATCATACCCCTAGACCAACAGGCCACCGTGAACGATCTGGTTTATCAATTACATTTATATTTAACATTTTCTACGAATACATTAATTTAGTGCTTTCGAAAATAACAAAAATTCCGTACACCTATTTTTTATTCGTTCAATTTAAGTGATTGAATAATAATTAACACGCGTATATAGTGTCGCCGATTTTAGACGAGGAAAAGTTTCACAAACGAATTAATGTGGGTTTTTTTTTATCACTTTTCGCAAACCGTTAATATAATTTTTTTTTAATCGTTTTTCAGTAATTCACTATACCGTACACGGAATTTTAATACTAAAAGAATTTTTTATTTTCTGATCGACATGAAATGTCTCAATTTTAAAAATATTTATTATAGGTATATAAACACATCGAAAAATTATCCGCAGCTCAACATCTAATAAGAATAATAATAAACACCCGCGTATAAAATTTAAATTTTATATAATAATGCACGACTGAAAGAGTTAAATGTATACGCTACGAACGAATAAATACGTAGTGTGAGTTGAGTTGAACGCATCGTAAATGCTACCGATATATTTATAAAAAATGTTAAAACCCTTTCAGTCGCAATGTCCATTATATGGAACGTGAAATTTGTTAACAAACATTTTTATACACGAAATATTCCAATTTTAATCATATCTATAGAAATATATTGAAAATTATCTAAGCTTCACCTAAAAATCAATATTGTATAATAAAAACCCGTATAAAATTTATGATTTAGACTTTTTATTAATTAATAATAATCCAAACAATATATAACACAATCGCTAAAAGTTTTTAATCGCGCGAAGCTTTTCGACAGTTACGTCATTTTCAAACAATAAATATTACATTGATTTATAATTAATTAATAAAATCACTACTCTCCAATATATTCAACATTTCAACATTTAGTTTTTACAATGTATGACCTTTAGTCGAAAATAAGGTGACCCCTCTCGTTATGATTTAACGAAGTTAACCAAAATTAATTTTGTAATATTTCAATTTTACGCGGAAAAAAAGTATTAGGTAGTAAATAAATGAACTATTTTAAATAATCGGATTATTTAAATAATTTGTATATATCAATGAAGTGCAAATGGATAGTTCAACGATGGATAACAGAATTTAGAAATACAATTAAAAGATTTATTGGATTTAAAAAAATCCAACATCATCGAACTGGTCAAAAGTGATAGGAATAAAAAGCATATAATATGAAGAAATACTGGGAATAAAAAAAGAAAAAGGTTGTTGTTCTCACATAAATGGCCAAATTGAAGGAGAACAAGGATATATATATATATATATATATATATATATATATATATATATATATATATATATATATATATTGTAGAACTTTAAATTTAAAATTTAAAATCAATTCTTCGCGTTTTTCTACAAAATTCTTCTAGTACCTCATCTGGCGTGATTTCAATGTCTGTGTGTATATTAAGATATAATTCGTTTGCTTGCTCGTCGTATATCTTAAATAAATTTTTAAACGTTTTAATCAGCTAAAACTTCTTTCTAAGTAAGTGTTTGAAATTGGCAGACAGCGGTAAATTTTCAATAATTTATACACATTCGGATACAAATCAACATTATATCGTTCAATTAATTCTGTTATATTTATTATTTATTTGCGCGTTCGCAGCTGCGTACATTTTGATTAGTAATATTCGTCATAATTCGATTTCTGCTTTAGATAGAACTTCTCGAGTCGTTCGTATACATTTTTGCCATTTCTACCGGGGCTTTTATTGGTGATATCAAGTTTTAAACATATTTTTATGTGCGACGAATTTTTTTCTTCCGTCCGCGCTATAACTGTATCTAGAAATGGAATGGAAACGTTGATACGACGGTACGTTTGCGGACTGATTTGAGAACTTGCCTCTGCGTTAGCTTCATTAGTTTATCTTACGTAAAGTCGAGCTAATTTGTCTATATGAAAACAAATTGCTCGATGGACACTTTCAATTTTTTTAGGCAAAAACCGTATTAAAGCGTTCAGACCTTAACTGCGTCACATATTCAGCGTTTCGAATGACTGCAGCTAAATCAACGTTTTCTTTTAGTAAAAAATAAGCGGCAATGCGTATACCAGGATTGAATTCAAAATGCGCGATGTTATATTAAATTAATAACGGCTGCGCAGACGTAGATTTTTCGCAATCGCCTCATTGAGAAATTTCTTCTAAAGCTGAAATGAAGCTCAACTGCAAATACATGAATACTACAATTGATGTTTGACGCTCGATCCAACAAGTAGCGTTATATTGTACCAATTTTTTATTTTTTACCGCTTCGTCGATACACTTCTCGAGATAATTTCGCCTCTTAGGCGTGTTAAAAAAAATTACGAAAACTGATTCGACAGTTCCGGCCGTGTTCTTAATTAAAGCGAGATCACTTGCCGTAGATAAAGGCAAATTTAAACAATGATCAGAACAACGAACATAAATCGCGGAATTTATTCTCGTTTTTTAATTATAGCTCGAACGCCATTAAATTTACCGCTCGTGGCAGCAGCCCGGTCATATCCTTGCCCTCTCATATATATTCGGTTTCTATTTCCATTTCATTTAGCTCGTTTTGATATTAAAAATCTGAGAATCACTAAAATTGCAGAAGTTTATAATTATTTTTTTATTATATACATTTTATATATATATATATATATATATATATATATATATATATATATATATATATAATAGGTATCAAATTAAAAATTTGTAATTACTACAATTGGTGAAGTATAAAAATATTTAAATTTTTAACATTTTCATATATATATATTTACATATCTATATTAACTTTCATATAATTCCACCGAATCATATTTTTGTTTATATCTAGGTTTAATAGTGCAGTCGCTGATGGTCAATACTATAAAATTGGTCATTCGTCGATCACCTCCTACTCCGAAAAATCGATCGAAACTATTCGAAGAATTTCCTAATTCATCGTTTTGTTTTCCATCGTCTGTTTCTTGTCGATGTTGTTTCTTGTTTTGTACATTCGCGTACGTAGACGGATGCTCTAATCTTCGTATTCTGCTGACGTTACTATTGTTTGTTTCGACCGTGGCGGTAATTAACGTTTCCAGCGGTAAAGAATACGTTTCGGATGCGGTAGGCGGATCATTATTAGGAATATATATCGGTTACATGTATATTAATCATCTTTGGATTACAGCCGAATCTGCTCCGATTATTCGGATTACTTTTAATATTATACTGAAATTAATGGAGCCGACCGCTTGGGGTTTATCTTGTTTATCGATGATCGTGATAATGTTAGTCGTAACTGTGCATAATTTAACGTAGTAATAGTAAATAATAATAATAACAAATATAGTAATAATAATAATAATAATAATAATAATAATAATAATAATAATAATAATAATAATAATAATTTTCAAAATTCGAATTTATTTATTTTAAAATCAACGGCGCAATTCGTATTATATGTGTAAGTTATTGTCGCGAAAACTAGACTTTTAACCCTTAATTACTCGCGCGGGGTCTATATGACCCCACCCGTTTTTTAATCTATGTTTTTAGTAGTTTTAATTCCGCGATTGCGCTGCTATGTCTAGTAGTTGATTTTTTCTCTGGATGTTACCGATCAGTATGGTTTAATTTGTAGTAGTGTTCACTCGTTCTTTAGAATACGACTTTTGACCCCACGCGAGTGTTTGCGTAACAACATATTCTTTAAACAACGCTGTAACAAGGTACGTAAAATAATGTTAAACCGCCATTAATCAGTACAGTTCATTTATTTTTAATATTTTTTTTTTTTTTTTAAATTTAGTTATAAGCCATACGAATAGACATTATAGGGGTTAACATTTATTCATTCTTACAATTTTCGTTCTTATACCTGACTATTGTTTTTGAAATAATGTCTCTCTACAGTTTTTGTTATTATTGACTTTTTTACGATGCTGTATTATTATTTTAGATGAGCACAAAAATTTTACGAACGAAGGAGGAAATATTAGAGGAATTTTCAGGCAAGAAGTCGAAGAACCAGTTTTTGACACTTCATCGGATGAGTCTGATCATCACAAATTATATAGCGAACACGACACGAAGTCTGAAGGGGAAGCTAATTCTGATGAAGAATGGTCATGTAGATCTTAATATACCTGTATTTAAAAGTAAAAATAACTGTAAGTGGAATGCTGTTCCTATTCCAAGAAAAGGAGAATACGTCAAGAAAACATTATTAAACATCTTCCTGGAGTACGATCTTTAGCAAAAAAAGCTGAATCGGAATTTGAAGTTTTCTCATTATTATTCGACGAGAATATTATAAAGTTAATTGTCGATTCTACAAATAAATATGTACAGTCCATAAAACAAAATTTTAGCCGTGATAGGGATTCCAAATTGACGGATGCAATGGAAATGAGAGCAGCGATTGGTCTTTTTATTCTTGCCGGTGTATATAAAGCTGCTCATGTAAATTTTAAAGATTTATGGGGTCGTGATGGGCCTCCAGTTTTCTCAATTACGATGTCCGAATCAAGATTTTTGTTTCTATTACGTTGTTTACGCTTTGATGATTTGACTACCAGGGCTGAGAGAAAACTGGTTGATAAACTTGCTCCTATTCGGCAACTTATTGAAATGGTAATAATTTTGAAAATCATTTTACTCCTTCAGAGTTCGTTACACAGTTGACGAACAACTGATACCGTTTCGTGGCAGATGCAGCTTTAGGCAGTTTCTTCCTAATAAAACTAAGAGATATGGAATAAAAGTGTTCGCTTGCGTCGATGCCAGATCATTTTATTTGTTAAAATTTGAAATATATGTAGGTTCTCAACCAGATGGACCTTTTAAGAAGTCAAACGCAGAGCTCTAGACACCGTTATGAGATTAATCAAGCCAATTGAGAATACTGGTAGAAACGTAACAACAGATAATTGGTATACTAGTATTCCATTGGCAAATGCACTTTTAGAGAAAAAGCTAACCTTAGTTGGTACTATAAGAAAAAATAAACCGGATATACCGCGAGAATTTTTACCTAGAAAGGACAGAGCTATAAATACAAGCTTATTTGGATTTACTCGTGAAATATCTTTGGTATCATACGTTCCACGTAAATCACATTCTGTTACATTAATTTCATCATTCCATCATGATGCTACTATAGATATCGAAACAGGAGGTAAACAGAAACCAGAAATTGTGACTTTTTATAATAGTACAAGATACTGATGATGCACTAACAGCAACTTTCGCTGATGACATGGCAATCATTACAACGCGTGCGAACTCAGAAAACTGCACAAAAGATCTACAAAGTAATCTAAATAAAATCACGAAATGGTTGAATAAGTTGAAAATTGTAATAAATAAACATAAAAGCAGTCGCATTGACAAAAAAGGAAATCTAATGTAGTATCATATAACTATATAAACAAGCAAATACACATATACACTCGTTCGTAAAATATCTTAAGAGTACACCTAGACGAAACACTTACATGACTTCCAAATATCTTCTGTTATCGTAACAAAAATATACCTAAAAAAAATGTCGACATAATAATTTGTTTATATGCCGATTACTATGACGTCAAATTATAACCCGTAATTATCGATGAATATTAATTGCTTTTATCATCATGTTCACTACTAAAATAATTTCATATGGGATTTCTAAATATTTCTTACGCTAGGCTACTATTGTTGTCCATCAAAACTTTATTTTATTTTTTTTAGTGATTTAAACATGATTAGTATTATTTTACGTTGCAAGCATCGCATTTTAATAGTTTTTAACAAGAAATCCCATATTTATAAAACACAAGATTATAATATGAATAACGGATAAAAAAAAATATATATATATATATATACAAAAATTGAATAAATGTGAAAATATTATCTTATAAATACATTACAGAAGACACCTATACACACTACTTGGCAATGGTCATTACATATAAATTTTTTTCATTCATAACACGATTTTCTTGTTGATTTATTTTTAGCTCGACCAAGTAAATGACGACCTGGTGTTGTTCTCTTTATTTCAGGAGCAGTATATTCATCTTTATCAACCTTCAGTAGCTGCTGACCACGTTCCCTGATTTGCCTGAGTATCATCTGCTGGTTAATTCGTTTGGTTCCATCAATTTTCAAAAAACTGCTTCAATTTATAATATTACTAATAGTATTATCTGTTTATTTACTGAAGGCATTACTTCCACCAATATTCGATAAATTGAAAAATACGGTCACTAGCCAACGACGGAAGTTTCTAGATACATTATACTTTTTTTTTTTTTTTTTTTTTTTAATAAATATTTTATTGAGATTGTGTGAAACTAATTACATTTACCATAACTAATTATAGGAGGATTTCACAAGTAGTTAAATTATTTTATAAAAAAAATTAAATATTAATAAGTTCCAGCTGATGTTTCCTTTCAGCCAACGGGTGTACCATAGACGAATACAGACATTTATCATCATCGACAGATAGAAAAATCCCTTTTTTTTTTGGCAATTCTTTGAACAAAACAGGAGAAAGCCTATCATGGCCGGGGATTTGTTAAGATTTAGGATATCAATAACCTTGGCTACTTCGAGGAGAGAAATTGGTTTAATTCTGCCATTAGATGTAATGAGGCAGAAGGTGCTATTGAGGATTGAATGCTATTGTCCTCAAAAACATGTCAAAATGTTGGACAATATGCTTTTTCAGAATCGCTCCGACTCATGAGTATCTTTCTTCCTCGAAGGAAAATAAGGTTGAGTAGATTCGCCTGGCGGTAGTCCGTAATGAGCAGTTAGCTTCTTTAGTGGAGCCAAGGGACAATAGGTAACTAGAAAATGAATTGTTCCTCCATTGACGAATTGCATGTATAGTTAGATACATTATACTGGCTACATATTCTATCCAACAGACTGCTCTTAGTTTCAGTTTCATTATAGGCTGCGATGATTTCAGGCTTTATTTTGTTCGTTTTTGTAGATTCATCGATATTTTTGTCAAAGTGCATTGATGATATTAAAATAACTGATCTATTCTTGCTCGAGACGTAAGTAACTAGCGTACAGTTCTTTTCAAATACGAATAGATTTACTTTCTTTTAGCATTTAGACCCGGTCGATAAAACACAATATTTTGTCGCCGTGTCCAAGAAGTCGAGACTATTGCAGTTTTTAACCATTTGGTCACCGTATTTTTCCCAAGGTAAAAGGAATATTCATCAGTTGTTGTACCTTCATTTTCTTCATCTATGTGACATGCATTATCGACATACTCTTCATTTTCTTCCTCATCTGCTAAGCCAAAAATTTCTTCTGAATCGGAGTAAGGTGACTCTTCTAACCATTTGTGTAGTTTAATAATGGTGTAACACACATACACATATTGTTCACTATACGAAGCACGAAGATATCAGGAAAAATATACAAAACGCCTAAAATAAAATTCGACGCTGAATATATATAAAAAAAATTAATACACGTTGTGCGTCACACTGTATTAGGAAGGTAATAAGAAGTTCATCACCCAACTCACACAAATTTAAAAAATAAACAAATAAAAGAAAAGTGTTGGACTACTATTGTACTGTAGTGTTAATAGATATCTTTTGCTTTGAAAAAATAAGAAAACTTACACAATCGCTCTAATTTCTAACCTTTCTTTTGCCAGCTTTCTCAATAATCAGTTAACCGTTTATAGTTACTTATAATCCAACCTGCGCTTCACTTACAAAAACAGATTAGTCGCTTCACACATTAGTCTCTTGTTTTCTTGTTTCTTTTTAAATGTACTATTATTTTTATTTTTTATCATTATAATCATTACTTCGGGCATACATATATTTCTTAAATATATTATATAGGTGCAACCTTCACTCGATAAAATTAATAAGCATATAAATCATCAACTTTACACCTATAAACAGTACCCATTTTTCTTTTTATTTGACACAGAATTTTTAATTTTTCACCTAGTTTTTAAATGATCTAAATTAAAATAGCTTATTATAACCTAAGTCAAAATTTATCTCAATGCTAGCTCTAGCAGATTACTTAAAAAAAAAAAAAAAAAAAATATTAACTTATTAGCTAAACCTCTAGGTAGTATTAATGCTTGAACATTTAACATTGATTTATACTAATGGCAGTTGCTTATAGATACGTTCATTTGCTACCCCTTTCATATTATACCACTTTATTGAATTCGCACTAAACGAAATAAGCAGTTGTATTTATTACACCATTTTTAAGTTGTTTCTATTTAATAACTAAACATTTCGACTAAATGTTATTATAGTAATCACAAAAATAGTTCGGTGCGAGTACTGTCTTCAGTTTTTCTAAAATATTTATTGAAAGATTTACCAAAAATAAAACTTTTTTTATCGCATTTTGAACATGTATTAATTTGTGGATATACTTAATTTCTTGGTTTTTTATATATCCCAATTTAAATATGCAAAATCACACTTGTTTTTCCTATTTATCCATTGTCACAACGAAATACGAACTATACTTCATGTGAAAATAGCATTAAATAAAATTAATAAAAAATTTACTCTAATGTGTACGAGGCTTTACAATAATTAGCCAATAAGAAATTAATATTCCTTCGCTATTTCGCTAATGTGTTTTACTGTATGGTGTTGAAATTTGTACACACCATTTTTATTGCATCTTAGGTACAGTTCAATTTTTAATACATTTTATTTTATAGCGTTGCGTTGATTTATTTCGTTTGTGTTACAATTCGAATATATAATCAAGTAATTTACCAAGAAAATAATTATTTTGATTTTTAATATGTGACACAAAAATCGTTTTTATTTAATTAAATTATACTTAATTTCTCCTCACTGGATGATATTTATTAATGTGATTCGAAACTAATTTTTAGTCAGCCAAATTTGTCGATGTATATTTATAATCAATTGTTATAGTTGTCTCGTGTCATGTTTGGTTTTTACCTACTTCAAACGCTTGCACATTTTCAAAGCCGAAGTGTAGTTTAAAATAAGAATGCCATATTTTACTTCATGTAGATTATACTAATGGAAGTTCTTGAAAGTAGATACATTTATTATTAAATTCAATTTTTACTGTTTTATATCGGCATCATAATTTTATTAACCACTTCCTATTTTGTTAATAATCGTAACGGAATATTAGACAATAGTATTGTAACTAGTAACCCCATTCATTTTATTTATACGTATATTATAGTTATATTATTATGTTTCTTTCATTATTTCAGGCACTATGATTAAGACTCAATTAATATGTTGTCGCGTGTGTTTATCTGATACTAATTTGTCGTATATAGATGATTCCACTCGGTATAAAATTTTGGTAACCATGGATTTAAATGTAGGTACACGTTTTTAATTGTAAATTACGTTTGTTGTATGTAACGAGCTTAACAATTTATATTATTTTTGTTTAGATGGATTGATACGTCATAAATATAAAATAAATATCTGCGTAATGATTTAATTTTTACGATTGTTTATAATAGTAGATCTAAAATAAAATCATCGTAATTTCAAATGTAGATATTTTAATATATTTGTTGTGTATTTTTTGTTTTCAATTACGATAAATAATCAGATCGGTATCTTATGTATAAAATTCGCGTGGAATTTATTTACATTTTCTTGTCATTACGATTAGCATTGATGACTTCATTTGATTTAATTTTCAAATATTGAATGAAAAAATATATATTTTCAGATTTTAGAAATATATTATTTCTTTAAAACTTATTCGTTTATAATTTATTTTTTCCGGTGAAAATACCTATAATATAAATACTATTAGTGGAATCGTACTGCACTAAACGAGAACGGTAGTTATGTGTTCGTGTCGGTTTACAACAAAGTTTTTACCTACTATACCAGTTAATTTTTGTTTTTGAGACCCGTAACATTACTGCTGTATTATCCGTCTATTGTGATAAGCGTGTACATATTTTCCAGCAAACAATTACAGTAGGTTACCTAATTTACAAACATATATAATTAATGGTTTTTATTTTAATGAAGAAACATATTTTAACATAGGCACAAATGTAAATAAATATTATTGCTTTGTTATTTGTTTGTAAATTTCCTTTATGAATTTATACATAAGTATTTAACTTTATTATATATGTAGCTAATTCCTACTGATTGACATTTTCAACAAAAATTCATCGTATGTAATTAGTAGTACAATTACGTTTGTAAATATATCGGAAATATAAATTATAGCGATTTAATATTTGGTCGTGCGTGTTTGTTAAATATGTGCCACTTGGTTTCTAACGATGTTTATATAATTTTATGTATATTATGAAAATTGATTACGTTCGAAAAAATTTTAATGACGTTTTTTAATATTTCTAAATTTTCTGAGACTATATTCAAAGTAAAACCAAGGTTTTGTTCTACATTACTACTAATCATATGTTAGATTGTCGTTGATCTCAAATTTATATCATACACCTGTGCACAGTATAACTTTAGGCCATGAAAAAAGTATATACTGAAGTATTTAAAAGAATATGTCTTCTATATAAAAGCAGAGTCACACTCTTTGGTGTACTCTTGACTTTACTTTGACTATGAGAGTTTTATTTTCGGGAATGCTTTCAATCATTGCCCTTTCCAGTCTAGATAAAATTCAAAACAATGCTCTCGAGATTGAGGGAAAAGTTCTCCCTTTATCCGTACGGATCAGATGAATTTCTAAAAGTATTATCCCATATCGCCATCTCTTTGTTTGCTCTATACTTAGAAATTATTCACAACTGGCGGTTCTCTATACCTCGACGTCCTTTGTTATGCCATTCATCTTTTCAGGTACAGTGATATTCTTATTCCACCCTATCCTTATCCCTTCTACACTATTCCCTTCGAGTATAATACTGTTAGTTTCGATACCAACATACAACACCCAATCCGAAATACCTGGTAATCCATGGTTCTACAATATTAAAGTTGAAACGATTAAATTGCGGAATTTTATTACTACCATTTGTTTGTCGTCTGAGATTCGACAGTAGTCGCCTTCCTGTTTTGCTACGTATATATTGAAACTTGTTAGTTCTCCTAATTTCTTACATTCTATGGATACCCATTTAGTTGCCAATGCGTTAACAAGCTCTTCAAAATATCCACCTATATGGCTCTATATTCCTATATTTAAAATTTTGGTATTTCATTTTACTCATCTCTGCATTTCTTTTTAGTCTGCATATATTATAAATGGTCCCTTCTTATTAATTTTGCAATATGCAATACTATGTAAATATGGGTAAATTGTATGGAAGCCCAGCCATTTGGGTTGCAAAAATTTTTAATTGGTTATCTAATTAAAACTATTATATAGAATTAATCGTACGACCAAATTGTACGTCTTTTTTTTATAATTTTTCATCGATTAACTGCCATTGTAGATTACTTTTGTTTATAATTCAAAGACGTATCTAATTCAATTTTAATGTATTATATACTTTCCAAGCATAAAAATTAGTAGAACTTAAAAATTATACACTTCATATCAAACGGATTTCTATGTTAATATTTATAAAAGCTTTATATATTACGCAGAATTACACCCAATATGGCCGTTCATATTTCATATAAAACTTCACTGATTTATATAATTAAAACTATTTTAGATTCGCAGAAATGATCCGAGACCCCAGCATATTTGCCAAGTCTGTTCGGTAGATGTGGAAGAGATGTATGAATTTTTCAATATGTGTCAACAAGCGCAGATAAAATTACGTAAACAACTTGAAGAAAAAGTAAGCTTTAAAAATGAAATTAAATAAAGCCTTGCGATGTAATTTTTTATTATCAATAACGCATACATTATTGACGGGAGTCTGTTTTGATCGTACAAATTAATTCCGTAGAATTGAAACAAGCACAATGCAAGTTGTCATTAATATTTTAAAATGTTGTATCGGTGATTTCAAAAATATTTCATAAAATCAATAAGATATTCTCTACTAACTGAAAGCGTGAGACGAAAAAGTCGTTTTGAAAATAATGTGAGTACGTACAGAAATAAACAGACGGGAACTAGTGTGAATTCTCTTATGTAATTTACGTAATACGTGTCATTAAAAGGTGGAAGCGTAAATCAATTAATTCCTACGAATAAGTTTAAGCAAACTCGGGAAGATTGCAAAAAATCTTCAAGTATAGAAATAACATTAGTACATGCAAGTACATGGAAACTCATAATAACGGCTATTTATTTATTTATTTATTTATTATTAATCAAGACAACTACAAAATAAAATAGGTCAAATTCATTTGTAAACATCTTTACAAATTATTCTTTGAAGTAATTAAAATGATCATTTTTAATGATGATAGATGTTTTCCTTTGCTAAACACTTTATTGTAGTAAAGATTCTAATTTTTAAGAGAATATTACTTGAATTATTATGATTATTATTCATTCTCAACGAAAAGTACAAAATATTTCGTGTACGAAAAGAGTGAAGCGTATGTACAAGTATAATGTCAGTTTTCATCGACAGAATTTAATAATATCTCCATTTATAAAATGAATGATCGTCAATTTGGTATAATGGCAATTACAGTGATTTTGTATGTTGCATAGAAAATAATGTGATAAACAATAATATAAATATTATCAGAACTTTATATAGTATTTAACATAGAGTTAACGATTTTCACGATATTTTTTTGCTATAAATGTAAAATTGTCCTAATTTTTAACAATATGTATGATCAAATCGAATTTGTGCATTTTGTGGTACAATTATTAATAATAAAATTTAAAAACATGTCGGTAGATACCATGTCACTATTTTGAAAATAGCCGACATTTCGGACATATTTACACAGTTCATTATCGCGGCAGAACATCGACTGACCGAATTACCAAAAGAAACATCTATAGAACTTTGAGGGACCCTGCTGTTTCTTGGGTCATATCTGTAGCTACTATTACTACTACTAAAAGTATCACGTATTTGATTGATTATTAGAGAACCACACCTCCATCTGCTGGTATTCTTCGCATCGTTTTTTTTTTGTTGGTGTTTTTTCCTAATTTGACCTCTAAATATCGCTGAAACGAAAGCTATATTTATCCACTGTAGCCACAATGGAGACATCTTGAATTTAATGATATGGACAGAATTACACGTATGATCAGCCACAGCATATTTTTTAGTTCCAAAGTTTTTACATCTGCTGTATATTCCACGGGAACACGGAATGTAGTACACGCCTAGAACTTGCCCTCATGATATTTTGGCATTTCTAATAATATTTCCATTTTTTTGGTAGTTATTAAACACTGTTATAATATTTTTTCTGCATAACAATCTTCCAAATTTATCTGTAATGCCTTTTATATGAGGTAGAACTGTATTAGCATAAAATTTCCCATTAATGATTTCTATTCTCTTTTTCGATGCATTAAGTTTGTTGATGAAAAATTCGACATTATGTCCATTATTTAACATGGACAGCTTTCAATTATTTAGCTCTTCTGATACATCACCGCAAGTTACTCTTATTGCGCGAGTCGTCAAAGTTTTGAATACACCTAATCATTGTTCAGTGTTCCTTTTATATATATATATATGTATGTATATATATGTGTATATATATATGTGTGTGTGTGTATATATATATATATATGTGTGTGTGTGTGTATATATATATATATGTGTGTGTATATATATGTGTATATATATACACCTGTATGTGTATTCTTACGCAAGACAGATGTCAAAATTCTTCCACTATTCTAATTTTTTTATTATGACATCCAAAAATGCTAATTTCCATTTACTTCTTTTTATATAGTGGGTCTTATATTTAGGTGAAAAGAATTTAAATCAATTAAGAACTCTTCCAATTTTTTGGTTCCATGTTATCACAAATGTATCATCTACATAGCAGCACTGCCTCTTATGATTCCACTTTTGGAGTACAAATTTGTCAATTTCTTCCATAAATAGGTTGGAAAAAATGTTTATATATTTTCCGGACAAACTTCGGTATATTGTTATCAGTAGACAGTTTTGATGAATTTCACATCAACACTAACACCAAATTTCATTAATAGTATCAATTACAATCACGTTAGTGAAAAGTGGTGCAACTTCATAACTTTAATTTCATCACCACTTTCTAAAATCCCTTATTCATTGAACAAATGCTCCGAATTTTATGTTTGAAATGTCACCTCCAATCAATCCTCTTAATTGCCTATTCAGTCATTTGATGTTTTAAAATAGTGGCGTGGTATCTGCCGAAAGTTTTTTTAATTTTAATTTTTAACAGTATTTTTACATTTTTCAGGGAAGAATGGAGAGAGCAAGAAAACGTAAAATATCAAAACGCAAATCTAAAACAGTAAGTCTTTCTAATAAATTGTAATTTTAATGTTTTTAGTGGGATTGAATTTTTTAAAAATACTTCTTATAGAATAAATATGTAATTCAAAAACAGCTAAAATTTGATCTTTAATTTGATAGTAACTTTTCATATTTCTTCAAATAATAATTTGTGTTTTGCAGGAAAAAACGAAGAAATCTACAAAAAAATCAAAATTAAAATACATTGAAAAAAGTTTGTGTGCGCCTGTAGATTTAATTCTACAATTTTTTACTCATTGTAAAGTCTTTTAAATATTGGCATTTAATATATATATATATATATATATATATATATATATATATATATATATATATATATATATATATATATATATATAATTTCTGAACAATTCATTCGTATAAAACTGTTATCTTGTATTTGATAGTTACTTTTTATATTCCTTTAAATAATAATTTGTGTTTTTCAGGACAAAACGAAGAAATTACAAAAAAGCAAAATTAAAATACGTTGAAAAAAGTTTGTGTGCGCCAGTAGATTTAATTATACAATTTTTTACTCATTGTAAATGCTTTTAAATATTGTCATTTAATATATATATATATATATATATATATATATATATATATATATATATATATATATATATATATATAATTTCTGAACAATTCATTCGTATAAAACTGTTATCTTGTGTTTTACGTGTTCATATTATATCATATTAGTTGTAATAATATGTTTTTTACACCTACATACGATTGTGAAGGGACAGTACAAGAACCTGCTGTCTTAAAATTAGAAGAAGAGATGGGACGGTCAAAACACCCTCTACCTCTTCATCTGCATTTAATAATACTGCGGTTCGTCGAAGTCTAATGACAGCTTTCCAGTCTGTCGGGGAATCTGACGATGATTTCAGTAAGAATAATGCCAAGAAGGAAAATATAAAGGAGGTAGTTCTCCTTAAAAAAAAAATGAGAGAATGATAAATCATCGAAATTAAAAATTGATATCCACTGCTACAATGGACACACAATCCAGATAATAATGAATAAGTAACGCAGTTAACAGAAGATAACCGATTCGTAACATTAACTTTATATTTAATAATAATAATAATAATAATATCATAAATCGTGAAATTACTATCCCCCTATAATAATTCCTGGCACATTGACAATATCCTTGTTAGCAAAGTAAATAAAAATTTGAAATTTAACGTAAAAATTAAATTAAATAAAAATTCATACATCCTATGTACTAGTAGTATTGAAGATAAAATGAATAACTTAGCTAAAATGAGAGTAGAGCATTTTACGCATACCCCAAAATAGGAAACCAATTAAAATGATATTAAAAGTAGTACCAGTTAAAGTTACATTTAATGTAATTAAAGAAGAAATCGAATCTAGAATTAAGATTAATGATATTAAACAGTTTACAAAGAAAAATTTTGAATACCAGATAATTAAATTTACTGTTATATTCTCAGCTAATACAAATATTAACTTAGTAATAAAGTTATCCAATGTTTTCGGTGTCAGGCCTGCAAACACGTATCTTATAATTGCTTCAACAAAGTGAAATGTTTAAAATGTAGCGGTCAACATTCTCTTAAAGAACGCGCCAAAAATAATCAGATAAATTGTGCAAATAAGCACATATAGCAAACACAAAAAGGTGTGTCCCGTCTATATAATATATTAAATTAGAATCCTATGACTAACATTAACAGTCGTACCGGAAATAGTAATAATAATAATAATAATAATAGTTATGGAAATAATAAGCTCAATGCTAACGTTTATGACAATAGTGATAATGGTAATAATGATAATAATTACTTAAGAAATACAGGTGATAACCCAAAATGCACTCAATTGCAGGATCTTAATAGAAATAAACATATAGGCAGAATTTGTGATAACGAGAATAATTACGATTTATCCTTTGTTATAACAACGTTTAAATCAAGAGGTTTAAACAACATATTGTATTGAAAATATTATAACATCTAAGATCGTGGATCTGATATTTATACCATAATTACTTCAATTATTGAATGTGTAATCGAAACGTTCATACAAATGTGTACACTTGTATATGTTATAAGAGGGAGTACTTGTAATTGCGTTTAATGGCTAATTCAATTAGAAATAAGATATTAGAACTAGAACAGTTTACAGAGATCAAAATTGATGTAAATTTGATTTTATTTTAATTTAAATTATCAAATATTCCGAAATTATCGAACAAATAAAATAGGAGGAGTCTCTTTAATAGTTCATAGTAGTGCGCATTGCACGCCACTGCCTGTACCACGTACTAAACCGTATATATATATATTATAAAGTTAGTCCCAATCGTGTGAAAAAACTCGTTCTCGCATATAGTAACTGTGACATCACTTGTAGGCCAAATAGTTGTTAAATGTTACGCTTATAAATAGTGTACATGTAGGATAGTTACAAATTAGATAATTTAATATTTGATTAATATTTGAAACTATTAGATATTATTTAATTTTATTATGACGAAAAACACAATCACTACAAAATGATACCTTCATTATATAAAATTATAATAAAAAATTAGATGACTTATAACGTTAATGAGATTTACCTAATTCAGTTTCTTCATTTCGGTCTTTAACTTTCTATCGTTTCGAGATATTTTGTTAACAACTCTTGTAGTCTTTGATTCAGATTTAGTAACCGGATAAAAGTCCTTTGTTTAATATATGTATGACTTTTTCAGGGACAGTTTTGGAATTTCTTTTGTTAACTAACTGTTCCACAATTTGCATGCAACGCCTTTATCTTTGTTATACTATTTCCATGATATATTGAAAATATCTTCAAATTTTATAATGACACACATAATAAGGCAATTCTGAATAATTAAGAAACAACAAAAATTATATATATATATAATCAATTCTAGTCTAGTCGCGTTTCTTTTTTACCAATCACTGGCTCATCTTATAATCTCTTTTTTACTCGTTGAGTTGGTTGACGGTATTTAGTCATTAATTCCAATCTTTTTTTCCCTCTATCGATTTTGATTGTATTTTTACCCTGCACCACCGCGAGCAGCCTGAATATTCCGTTTTCTCGTATTTCGTGGTTTCAGCTTTCTTTTCTCGAATTCTTCGACTAAAACTGTTTTCTCTATTTTTGCGACTACTTTCGCATTTCGTACATAATCGGCCTGTGATATCTTTATCAGTTTTCGATAACACCAAAATTCAAATGCGAATATCTTTCTTTCATATTCACCGCTCACGGTCTATGTTTCGCACGAATATTTTAACACTGTCCGTACGTAGTAGCATCCCATTATCCTTTACCCGAGTTTCAAACTGATTTTTCGATTTACGAATACTCTGCTCAATTTAGTCTTTCTTCACCATGGCAATTCTTTTATTTCTTTTATGTCCTTACCATCGTTACTTATGAAAGCTTCTTATCTTTCAGTTTCTGTGTTTCAATATTTATATTTACCTTTATATCTTCGCTTCTCGTGAACTTCATCACTTTTGTTTCTTAGCATTAATTTTCTCGAACCATTTATTTAATTCAGAATTATTTGCATCTGTGCCTCTGTTTCCGCGATTGTCACATTACCATTTGCATAGCTTATTGCATTTATTATTTCACCAGTTATCTTCAGACTTTACTAATTCACGCCTTATATATATATATATATATATATATATATATATATATATATATATATATATATATATATAATTCGGAATAATTAATACGATTAAGGAAACTTGTCCGTGCGCCGATTCAGCAACTGATGTCGATGACCACAAGATAGATACGACAACGGCGCCCCATATTTGCTCCATACAACAGTAGTTTCGACGCAATTGACCTCAGACAAGCTATCACGACTTTAAAGAGCTACTATGAAATGATGTGCATATGTTGAAAATGTTAGCATTTGTGAATCTAATACTAAAGTACTTAAAATAATAAGGAAATACAAAAAAAAAGAGATAATATTATATATTTATGATCATCAAATACGATAAAGAAAGAGATAGAAAACAAGCCTGACGAAAATTATGTTGAGAAGCTGATATTTTCAAAATGCTTGAAAATAAACACAATCACCGATGAGCTCAGGACCAGCTTTTGCCCGTTAACAGGGTTTATACGTGCGTAAACATATATATATATGATTTATATATATATATGTATATCAATCGTATATTTTAGGAAAATTGTATGTATTAAGGTACAAAGGACCGTATAACGTGAAAATTATGTATTAGTTAATCTACACATATATTGCTTATATATTCATACATGTATAAATAAATATTTCAATCGTGTGTGTGAGGTTCTTTGCTAGTGAACTTATATTTAAGAGCAACAGTCACGATGACGTAACATAGTCCCAACCATTACCGTGTAATATATCGTATGTAAATACTTAAAATTAAAAAAAAAAATACCAATAAATTAAGTTTTAAAAAGTAAATTTAAAACATCTATATATTAATAATGGCCATGTTTGCCGGTGACTTATTATTATACTGTTTCTATAATTACTGTTATTCACAAACTATATGTACATACACACATATAATATATGCGTATAAAAATTTACCATGACATGACAAGATTTGTGAGTTATAGAAGTTGATATTCGGATTTTTAATCTTCATTCTCTCAATAATACTTGGGAAGAAATGGTGTGTTTTTTTCCTGTGGTTTCAGAATCCCACCTCCTCTGCCACTCTGATAATAATAATTTAAAAATGTGTTTTTTAAATATATTAATTGGCATGTTATTGTTGAGTGCTGTAATTTATTATTTATAAACTTACTGATTTGAAGCGAATTCAAATCCTCAAGTATGCGAAATTCACTAGTGATTGCTCTGCGTATATGGTAAAGGTCCATTATGAGTAGACTACTAATGACACAAGCTGCTGATGATGGTGCAGTTCGATAAGGAGATGAGATACTCAAGAAAAATTTCCTCTGATGTTTGTTTACATTTTTTAAAATGTTGGGGTGACATAGGTAACAGCTCCATAACCATAGATAGATTGGATTAATCCTTTATAAAGTATAGCCTCTGTGAATGGCGGATGCTCAAAGTATTGTGCTGAAATCGACTTATGTTGCTAAAGATAATATCACATTTGGAATGTATGTAGTTAAGATGGGACATAAATGTAAGTTTATTATCAATTAGAATGCCTAGGTACTTTAAAATGGGTGCATATTTAATACTGTGGCCCAATACGAGTTTCATTTTCTTAATTATATTTATAACCGTTTTGTCGCAAAATACAGGGAATTTACACTTGTGAGCAGAAAAAGACATTCCCAATTTAGTTACTGTTTCCTCTAAAAAATCAATGATCAACTTAATTTTTGTTCAAAATTACAGTAGTTGGTGACATTGAATACCACACAGAGGTCATCAGCGTAAGAAATTAATTCACAATTGTTGTTAAAAAGCTTATAAAAGTTCTGAAGTTTATAGTGTACACTAGAATACAACAGATTCCAGAGTGTAACAGATCCTTGACAATCTCCGCAGCTGGTTTTTTTGAGCTGTTAACATTGTTGATCCTGAGATGAGCAATCCCATCTTTGAATTAACTTATCAGCAGATTTATTAAGAATGGGTTAAATTTATGATTTTTAATTATATCAAAGATTGCAGACCACCTGCAGTTGTCGAATGCACCTGCAATATCTAGAGAGAACATAACAGCTGTTATTTTTGTACTCGGAATATTTTTTACTATATGGACTAGTTTATAAATAGCAGTTCTCTGCTGAGCAACCCACACGAAAACAAAATTGGTTATCGCGCAGTAGACCGCGTTTATTTATCTCCAGTAAAAGAAGATTATTGGCAACTTTTTCAAAACCTTTCTAATGGAGTTAAATAGGGAAAATGATAAGCTGTAATATTTGAGGTTACCTTACCTGATTTGGGTATCAATTTTAAATCAACAGTTTTCCAACACTGAGGAAAGAATTGTAGACTTAGGCATTTATTAAAAAGTATAAAAAATATATCTTTAACTTGTAGATTGAGTTGTTTTACTACCTTATTGTTTATTTTTTCACTGCAGGTTGCCTTTTTATTTTTGAGACCTTTAATTATATCATTTATAGTTATTGACAACTGGAGGAAATGCCCCAACGGTAAATACAAGGACAAGCACTATATCAGATTTTTTTAGGCAGAAAGTGTTCCAAAAAGACGTTACACTTCTCATAGTCATCGTTAATTACCCGCTGATTGTTTTCTATATCAGGAATTTTTCCAACCGTGTTGTTTTTATTAAATATGTTGTATGGCTTACTCCAAGCAGTACTTTCACTAACAAAGTCCTTCCGCTGCTGGAGTTTTGCTCTAGATATTTCTTGCTTATACACGACATTCAGTTGTTTTAATATATTATTGAAGTAGAAAAGTTTGAGTCCTTACATTTGTTTTTATTTTTGCGAACTAGGTTGATTTTTTATTTTCGAATTTATCAATCCATCAATCACAAGTAGGCACTGACACTTCACTTTGAGACTTATGAACAATATTGCTAGAGTAAGTGTTTAGCTTATTTATGTGCTTATCCAGATTGATATTTTATTGAAACATCGTGAGATAATTTCTATTCAAAGTTTGATTAAACTTAGAAATGTTTAATTTAGTGCAGGCAACGCCTAAAATCTTTTCAAAATTATAAGACACTGTAAAGGAAATGTTTCTATGAAGCGTTAGATGGAAATGCTTTATTTCAAAACTTACTAATTGAGTAGTGTTAGCAGACACTAGCAAATAGTCTATAATGTTTTTCCCATTATGGTTACTAAATTTAGGCGTTCTATGATTTTTAATAACTACGTTATTACTATATATTAGGTCTTGTAATAAGAGTGAATTTAGGTTTAATTTAATATTGGGCTCCAGTTTAGGTAGCCTGAGATTTAGATCACCTATTAAAATTATGGAGAAAGCTGGAAAAAGCTTGATAATATGATCAATATTATTTATTGTCGAATTCCTAGGTTTATTTGGTGATGTATAGCGTGATATCAAAATAAATTTACCAATATTATAGTTTATGGACAACATTGTTCTTAATAATAACAACGACCCTATTATTTATATGCATTATATAGACAGAATTTGTAGATATGGACTTATTAGTTAGATAAAGTTCAGCCAAAATACAAATATCCACATCATCCTTGTAGAAATCCCTTAAGAGAATTAACTGGGCTGCGCGACAGTTATCAACGTTAAGATATGTGCACCTAAGGGGAACCGAAATCTATACTAGATTTTAGATTTTCATAAGTCTTAGTGTATATGGTGCAAATTTTATTATTGGCCACATGATCAATCTCTTCAGCATATTTATTTAACACGCTTATATTACCTAGCTTATCATCTAAATTGCTTTTATTAGAACAGGTTCTAATTTTATGAAAAACACAGTTTTAACAAGCGTTTAGTTCATCACATTGCCGGACAAAATTTAAATAAGCATTTGAGGACTTACAGTATTTTTCTGGGTATCCATACCTGTGACATTTGAAACACATCCATGGATTGATGGCATCAACGAATGTTGGCGACCCCCCATTGTAGAAATTTTCTTGTATTGTTCCGGATGCAGTTGAATATATGTTCTGCAAGCACGATCTGTGGTTACTTTGGACACCATTATTGGCTCCTTATCAGTGAAATCTTTGATGTAATCTTTTACATCTTCCTCGGATATATTTCTAGTGCGAAATATAAGAATTTTGGGATCAATCAGTTTCTGTTCTAGGACCTTACAGTCTGGAATATTGCGCGTTATCTCATCGTAGAGTTTTTTGCTGTCATCTTTTATAGTGGAATTGATGATAGCGGTGTTGTTGTTGATTTTTTGTAAAAAGTTATATTAATTTTATTTTTTGTCAGCGAGACTTTTTATTTTAACGTTCAATCAAATTTATCTACGTCCTCGCACTTACTGATTAATTTATTTCTCGAATGATCTTTTTGTTTGTTGCAATATCGCGATAAGAGATTTTAGAACCGTTAGACCAGTTCGAAGCCGGTTTATGAAGTATATCTGTGACGAGTGACGACTGATTGTACATCTGATGCCTTCGTATTTAAGAGCACACTGATGTTACTAATACTTTTTAGTGCTTTACCAACACACGTGTCGATCTTATTTGATGCGTCTACTATATTATTTTTATTTTCTCTAGTTACTCCATTTAGTCCCTTTGCGACAGTAAGAAATTGCGAGCGAATAGAAGTAGTAAGCGCAAGCACATCCTCCAGATATGTTTTTAACAGGTCTATACATCACCCGTTACCATGTTGCCGATTGGTACAGGTGCTTAGCAGGGCGACCCAGCCAGAAACTGGAACGGAGAAAGCCAACGATTAGATGTAGCGACAAAAAATCGGTATTTCAGCCGGCGCGCGTGGTAATTTTATCTCACCTTAAATAAAAATGTCTAAACGGATGTAAAAAAACGAACACAACTATAAATCAAAACTTAATTGTAATTCGGAAAAACTAAGTTGAAAAATGAATTCCTGATAAAAATTTAATAAATTAAAATAGTCATTTTACAACTTGATGAAAGAACAACAAATAAGGAACAGTTTTAGACACGACTGAACACGCTCGCTGAGGGGTATAAGTAAAGTACGTGTATATATGAAATTATATATATAACATAATTTGTATTAAGTATTGAAAATGATCATAAATTAACATTACTGATAATAATGTATTTTTTTAATTAATACTTTATTATTCAAATTAATGTTTTACAGTTTGTTTCCCCCATTTAAAGAGGTGTAATACACCGCACCACCAATTTAAGCTTACTACTCACCCCCTTTACAATACTTTATAATATATACAATGGCGATTATAACGGAGAGATCCAGACATCACTGAAGTGAGGAAATAATGAAATAATAAAGTACCGTAATCTGAATTACAGTAGATTCCCAAATTCAGCGACCTATGCTCGAAAAGCCTTCCAAAATTTTATAAAGACAATGAATGTATTATTGCAAGTGGCTGTTATCTGAACGATATTGTGTTCGACAAATGATTGTAAGCTAATCTGTTGTTTTCCCATTTTAAATAAAATTTCATTCGAAAATTTTGAACGAGTAGTTTTTGATTCACTTTTCAATTATCAATTTTAACATAATACAACTATCATCATCCGAATTTAACAAATAGAACAATGTTCGTTTATTCTTGGCATAAGAGTCGATAGAATTTTCGCTATTATCTTTATAGATAATCGTCAGCGATAATTTTTAAATCTACTTGCATGACTAGCACAATCCTGCTCTATCCGTCGGCTGGATCGAAACTTATTATAAATACTTTTTGGGAAAGTGAAAAATTTTCTTATATTATATATAAATAAATAAATAAGATTTCGTTTTATTTCTATGACATCCTAAGTAAAAATAAGAAAAAGAAGTCAAATTTCGGATTTCAACCCTATAGTACTCGCGTGGGGTTTGAACTTAGGGGTAACGAATATACGTCATAAAATCTCCATAGACGACTTAGTCAAATACGCGATCTCCGAAAGTGGAAAAATACTTTGCACGAAAATCACACGCTATTTCAACTCTTATTTTTGTGGTATAAGGGTTGTTGCGTTTTGAAATTGTAGCGACTATTAAGATTTCTAAGATTTGAGCAAAATTTAGCTAGATCGATAGATTATTTAAAAAGTTGTAGAACATAGTAAATTGCTAATAGTAATATTTAATTTAATTCATTCATAATGATAAGCGGATTTGTCTAACACAAGTATCAACTCTAAACAAAATTATATAACATATTAAAAATTTTCTAGTTATTTAAAAATCAGAGTCTCGCCATCTCGAGTAATTTTTATAAATTTCTATGAAAAACTGATAACACGCGACTGAAAAGGTTCAAGAATTTTCATTCGATTTCTACAAATATTTATGGCTATCCGACATTCTACAAATATTTATGGCTATCCGACATTCTACAAATATTTATGATTATCCGACATTTACACGTGCGACTCAAATACTTTCTTTTTTGTTTTCATTTCAAATGTAGTTTAGAAATAAATCATTTCTGTTTAATAAAGCTTTAAAGTAAAATGTAATCGAGAATGATATCCGAAAATAACTGATCGACCAGTATTAGCTATTACGCTTTTCCGAGAAATCCGCATTCTTAGCGACGTTGAATTAGTTTTAACATTCAGCTACAATATTAACAACTTCTATTTGCCGAATTTGTACATTCTACAAGCGGAAAAGATAATTTTAGAAGAAATCCTATTGCGAATCATTCTAGAAATATAATAGAAGAAAAATATAACGTTATATATTTACGAATTTCTGTAATCATAGTTTAGATATAGGAAATAATGCGTGGCCTTTATTATCTTAATACATTCCTTTATCATAACAAAAATATATCTTAAAAAAAATGTCGAGACAATTTGTTTATGTGCAGATTACTATCGCGTCAAAATTATAACCTATAATTATCGATGAATTTCAATTGTTTTTATCATCATTTTTACAATATTTATAGGTACAGTACTAAAATAATTTCCCAGATGGGGTTTCTAAATATTCCTTACGCTGGTGATTTGTAAAATTGATCCTTGCGATACACGTACACTACAGTGCGTGAGTGGTCGCGCGGGCTACTATTGTATTCCATCACAACTTTACATTCTTTTTAAAGATTGAAATAGGGTTTGTATTATTTTTTGTTGCGCGCATCGCATTTTAACAGTTTTTAACAAGAAACCCCATATTTATAAAACACAAGATTATTAAATACAAATAACAGATAAAATAAAATAATACCCTAAGATGTGGTTAGAATATACAAAAATTGAATATATGTGAGCATATTATCTTATAATTAAATTACGAAAGACACGTATTCACACTAATTGGCAATGGTCATTACATATAAAATTTTTTCATTCATCACACAATTTTCTTGTTGATCTATTTTTAGCTCGATCAAGTAAATGACGACCTGGTGTTGTTCTTTTTACTTCAGGAGGAGTATATTCATCTTTATCAGCTTTCAGTAGTTGCTGAGCATGTTCCCTGATTTGCCTGAGTGTCTTCTGCTGGTAATTTGTTTTTCAATAGCTGGTTCCATATCAATTGTAAAGCTCGCGTTTTCAGAAACTGCTTCGATTTGTAATGTTACTAGCATTATTATCTGTGTATATACTGAAAGCATTACTTCCACCAATATTTGATAAATTGAAAAATACAGTCAGTAGCCAACAATGGGAGTTTTTGAATAATACTTTTTTTTTTTTAAATAAAGATTTTATTGAACCTGTAAAACTAATTACATTTACTATAACTAATTATAGGATGATTTCACTAGTAGTTAAATTATTTTATTAAAAAAAAATTAAATTAAATATAAATAAGTTCCAGCTGATGTTTTCTTTTTAGCCAACGGGTGTCATTAAAATCATCTAATAATAAAACTATTTCAACGTTTGGATGGAGGTCACGACGATTTATGTAGCTGTTTGCCATCTGGTGAATGATAACAGGAACTGGATCGATTTTGAGATTGGTGCGAAGTTGGAAGTTCGAGACAAACCAAGGTGCTTTTAACTTGTTTTAAAATTTTTTAAGAATTTCGAGATTGTATTTGGCTGCAGTCCCCCCAAACCTCTGTCCATAGCTCCATGCTGGTCAGAAAATTGTAGTATAGATGAATCACTCGCTTTTGAGGCTGAGCTCAGAATGGAGGCTGAAGAAGCCGTCGAGTGTCGGAGAGCAGAAGGTGCAACATTTTGCGTTTTCTTCTAATATGCTCAAGCCAATTGAGCTTACAGCCATGAAGCAGACTTAAGTAGCGAGCAGAGTTCTAACTAAGATCGAATGTATCGATATTGTGTAGGAGATTAAAGTCTACTCGTACTGACCAGCTGTCATTTAGTTTAATTTTCCAGGTATGAGCTCAAGTTGAAATATTGTCTACAACTGTTTGAAGGATACATGAAGCTGTATCATAACTCCGACTATGTGAAATTATGCAGCGTTATCGGCAAAAAGACTTCTTATTGTCTCAGATGTTTGAGGAATATCCATAGTATAAAGTAGGAAAAGGATAGGACCGCCGAATGCCAATGTAGTGCGAAGTAGCTGATCCAAGATGTATATAGAACTGGTGATCAGTTATGTATGACATAAGTAGTCTGCAAAAGCCCGATGAAAAAAAGGTTTTAATTTTGTAAATTAAGCCAAGGTGCCAAACTTTATCAAAAGCAAAACTGATATCTAGATAATTCTCATGTTCGAAGGAACTGAAGCCCATTAAGAACCAAATCTAAATATATATATATATTTTCGCATATATTCACATTAAATATTTATGTATATATGATTCTTATATGTAAGAAAACAATTTTATTAATGAGTTATATTTATAGAACATATTCGTGATCAGTGATGTTATTAAAACGCATTAACAGTACCAATTTTTCTTTTTATTTGGCACAGATTTTTTCACCTAGTTTAGAAAGCTAGTTTTTAAATTATTTAAATTAGCACAGCTTATTATAACCTAAGTCAAAATTACTCTTATTAAGTTATTATTAAACCTATAGCCTTATTAATGCTTGAACATTTAACATTGATTTACACTAATGGCAGTTGATTATAGATTTGTTTATTTGCTACACCTTTAATATTATACCACTTTAATGAATTCACTCTAAGCGAAATAAGCAGTTGTATTTATTACACAATTTTTAAGTTGTTTCTATTTAATGACTAAACATTTCGAATAAATGTTATTATAGTAATCACAAAAATAGTTCGGTGCGAGTATTGTCTTCAGTTTTTCTAAAATATTTATTGAAAGATTTACCAAAAATAAAACTTTTTTTATCGCATTCTGAACATGTAAAATAATAATTCCTTACTTTAAATTTATTAATTTGTGGATATACTTAATTTCTTGGTTTTTTTATATATCCCAATTTAAATGTGCAAAATCACACTTGTTTTTCCTATTTATCTATTATCACAACGAAATACGAACTATACTTCATGTGAAAATAGCATTAAATAAAATTAATAAAAAATTTACTCTTATGTGTACCTGCCTTACAACAATTAGCCAATAAAAATTAATATTACTTTACTAATGTGTTTTATTGTACGGTGTTGAAATTTGTGCGCCATTTTTATTGCAACTTACGTTACGGATACGGTTTAGTTTTTAATACGTTTTATTTTATATTTATAGTGTTGCGTGAATATATTTCGTTCTTGTTAATTTGAATATTTAATCAAGTAATTTAACAAGAAATTAATTATTTTGATTTTTAATATGTGACGCTTTCGTAAAAATCTTTTTTTGATTTAATTAAATTGTACCTAATTTCTCCTCACTGGATGATATTTTTTAATCTGATTCGAAACTAATTTTTATCCAGCCAAATTTGTCGACGTATATTTATAATAAATTGTTACAGTTGTCTCGTTCCATGTTGCTTGGTTTCTACCTACTTCAAATGCTCGCACATTTTCAAAGCCGAAGTGTAGTTTAAAATAAGAATGCCATATTTTACTGCATGTAGATTATACTAATAGAAGTTCTTAAAAGTATACTATTTTTACTATCTTAGATCGTCGTCATAATTTTATTAACCATTTTCTCGTTTGTTAATAATCGTAATGGAATATTAGACAACGGTAGTGTAACTGGTAACGCCAGTCATTTTATTTATAATTATAATTATATTTTATGTTTCTTTCATTATTTCAGGCAATATGATTAAGAATCAATTAATATGTTGTCGCGTGTGCTTATCAGAAATTAATTTGTCGTATATAGATGATTTCACTCGGTACAAGATTTTGTTAACCATGAATTTAAATGTAGGTACACATTTTTAATTTTAAATAGTTACGTTTGTTCAGTTTGTTGTATGTAACGAAGTTAACAATTTATATTATTTTTGTTTAGGTGGATTGATACGTCATAAATATAAAATAAATATCTGCGTAATGATTTAATTTTTACGATTGTTTATCGGAGATCTAAAATAAAATCATCGTAATTTCAAATGTAGATTTTAATATATTTGTTGTGTATTTTTTGTTTTCAATTACAATAATTAATCAGATCGTTATCTTATGTAAAATTCGCGTGGAATTATTTACATTTTCTTGTCATTACGATTAGCATTGATGACTTCATTTGATTTAATTTTCAAATATTGAATGAAAAAATAAATTTCCAAATTTTATAAATACATGATTTCTTTTAAACTTATTCGTTTATAATTTATTTTGTCCAGTGATAATGCCTATATATAAATATTATTAGTGAAATCGTACTGTACTAAACAAGAACGGTATTTATGTTTTCGTGTCGGTATACAACAAATTATTTACCTACTATACCACTTAATTTAATTTTGGTTTTTGAGACCTGTGACATTGTTGCTTGTATTATTAGTCCATTGTAATAAGCGTGTACATATTTTCCACAAAGAATTGCAATAGGTTACGTAATTTACAAAGAAATATAATAATTAATTTTTTTTTTATTTTAATGAGAAAACATATTTTCACAGGCACAAATGTAAATAAATATTATTGCTGTATTATGCGTTTGTTTAGACTATGAAAAAGTATATACTGAAGTATTTAAACAAATATGTCTTCTATATAAAAGCGGAGTCACACTCTTTGGGGATCTTCACTACTTTTGTATAAAAATTTCGTTTGTTATATTCTTGACTATTATAGTTTTATTTTCGGGAATGCTTTCAAACATTGCCTTTCCAATCTATATAGAATTCAAAACAATGCTTTCGATATGGAGGCAAAAGTTCTCCCTTTATCTATACGGATCAGATAAATTTCTGAAAGTATCCCATATCGCCATCTCTTTGTTTACTCTATACTTACAAATTTTTCACAACTGGCGGTTGTCTATACCTCGACGTCCTTTATTATGTCGTTCCTCTTTTCAAGTACCCTACCCTTATCCCTTCGAGTATAATACTGTTAGTTTCGATATCAACATAAAACTGTTTTCCTCATTTAAGAGTCATGTTCTCGTACTAACCGCCTGTTACAAATTTCTCTCCTTAGTTAATAGAAACTATCCTAACTCTTTTAATTTTCATGGATGACTCGAAATTCACTTTTTCACTCAGAACTATATTCGTCATCCCCGCCCTCAATATCTCCAAAGATTTACACTCAGTAGAATATGTTCAATTTCTACTGCTGAAGCTACTGCTATTCTGCAGTCTCTTCGATACGTTTCTATCCATCGCCCTTCTATAAGTATTCTAATCCTCTCTGATTCTAAGAGTTGCTTAATTGCATTACAGCGCTTCCAGCTCAATTGTCGTTTACCGTCAATTATTTATAAAAATTTCTTATTATGTATGTCAGTTAAGCTCGTTCGGAGTGATGTTAAATTCGAGTGGATCCCCTGGCTTAGCGGTATGTATGGTAATAATTTAGCTGATCATTCAGTCACCCCAAAGGTTACATTAATAACATTCTTATTTTATACTACTTTAGATCTCATAGTTTACATTAAATTTGCGCATAAGGAATACTGGAAAAATCTATGGTCTGATCCATTTACAACTAGGTATTATAAATCCACCCAACCCGGCATATCTGGTAAGTCATGGTTCTATAATATTAAAGTAGAAACGATTAAATTGCGCAATTTTATTACTACCATTTCTCGATTTGTCGTCTGAATCTCGGCAGTAGTCGCCTTCCTGTTTTGCTACGTATGTTGAAACTTGTTAGTTCTCCTAATTGCTTACTTTCTATGGATACCCATTTAGTTGCAAATGCGTTAACAAGCTCTTCAAAATACCCACCTATATATGGCCCTATTCCTATATTTAAAATTCTGGTATCATTTTATTTTATTCATCTCGGCATTTCTTTTTAGTCTGCATATATTATAAATGGTCCCTTCTTATTTATTTTATAATATGCAATAGTATATAGATATGGATAAATTGTATGGAAGCCAATAAAAGGTTATAAATTATGCAATTAAAAACTTAAATATTTTACTATATAGAATTAACCGTATGACCAGATTGTACGTATTTTTTTAAATAATTTTTCACCGATTAATTGTCATTGCGGATTAGTTTTGTTTATTAATAATTCAAAGACGTATCTAATACAACTTTAATGTATTATATACTTTCCAAGCATAAAAATTAGTAGAACTTAAAAATTATATACTTCATATTCAAACGGATTTCTATCTTAATATTTCTAAAAGCTTTATATATTACGCAGAATTACACCCAATATGACCGTTTTTATTTCATATAAAACTTCACTGATTTATATTATTAAAACTATTTTAGATTCGGAGAAATGATCCGAAACCCCAGCATATTTGTCAAGTTTGTTCGGTAAATGTCGAAAACATGTTTGAATTTTTCAATATGTGTCAACAAGCGCAGATAAAATTACGTAAACAACTTGAAGAAAAAGTAAGTTTTAAAAATAAAATTAAATAAAGCTAATGCGATATAATTTTTTATTATCAATAACGCATGCATTATAAGTTTGAGTCAAAAAAGTCGTTTTGGAAATAATGTGAGTGCATACAGATTACAAATAAACAGATGGAAACTAGTGTGTATTCTCTTATTTAATTTACGTAATACGTCTCATTAAAAGGTGGAAGCGTAAATCAATTAATTCCTACGAATAAGTGTAAGCAAACTCGGGAAAATTGAGAAAAATCTTCAAGTATAAAAATAACATTATTACATGCAAATACATGGAAACTCATAATGACAGCTATTTATTTATTTATTTATTTATTTATTATTAATCAAGACATCTGCAAAATAAAATAGGTCAAATTCAGTTGTAATCATTTTTAATGATGATAGATGTAATCCTTTGCTAAACACTTTCTTGTAGTAAAGATTCTAATTTTTAAGAGAATATTACTTGAATTATTATGATTATTATTCATTCTCAAAAAAGTACAAAATATTTCGTGTACGAAAAGAGTGAAGCGTATGTACAAGTATAATGTCAGTTTTCATCGACAGAATTTAATAATATCTCCATTTATAAAATGAATGATCGTCAATTTGGTATAATGGCAATTACAGTGATTTTGTATGTTGCACAGAAAATAATGTGATAAACAATAATATAAATATTATCAGAACTTTATATAGTATTTAACATAGAGTTAACGATTTTCACGATATTTTTTGCTATAAATGAAAATTGTCCTAATTTTTAACAATATATATGATCAAATCGAATTTGTGCATTTTGTGGTACAATTATTAATAATAAAATTTAAAAACATGTCGGTAGATACCACGTCACTATTTTGAATATCGATGCAAAACATCAACTGACTGAATTATCAAAAGGAACATCTATAGACCTTTGAGTGACCATGCTGTTTCTTATCTGTAACTACTGTTATTACTACTAAAAGTATCACGTATTTGATTGATTGTTACAGAACCACACCTCCAGCTGCTGGTATTCTTCGCATCGCTTTTTTTTTTGTTGGTGTTTTTTCCTGACCTAGGATAGGATTCTAAATATCGCAGCCATATTTATCCACTGTAGCCAAAATGGAGAAATCTTGAATTTAATGATATGGACAGAATTACACATATGATCGGCAACGGCATATTTTTTAGTTATAAAGTTTTTACATCTGCCGTATGTTCAGACAGTTTGATGAATTTCACATCATCACTAATACCAAATTTCTTGATAATATTAATAGTATCAATTACAAGCACATTAGCGAAAAGTGATGCAACTTCATAATTTACATTTCATCACCACTTTCTAGTTTTAAATCCCTTATTCATTGAACAAAATGCTCAGAATTTTATGTTTGAAATGCCACCTCCAATCAATCCTTTTAATTGCCTATTCAGTCATTTGATGTTTTGTCTCGATTATGGACTGTTAAATATATTTCAAACATCGGCTATTTTCAAAATAGTGGCGTGGTATCTGCCGAAAGTTTTTTTAATCTTAATTTTAACAGTATTTTTATATTTTTCAGGAAAGAATGGAGAGAACAAGAAAATATAAAATATCAAAACGCAAATCTAAAACAGTAAGTCTCTAATAAATTGGAATTTTAATGTGTTTAGTGGGATTTAATTTTTAAAAAATACTTTTTATAGAATAAATATGTAATTTAAAAAACAACTAAAATTTGATCTTTAATTATCACCTTAGTCTTACTTACGTGTAATAGTTACTTTTTATATTCCTTTAAATAATAATTTGTGTTTTGCAGGACAAAGTGAAGAAATGTGTAAAGAAGCAAAATTAACATATATTGGAAATAAGTTGTGTGCGCCTGTAGATTTAATTTTAAAATTTTTTACTCAATTTTTAAATATTGTCATTTAATATATATATATATATATATATATATAATTTCTGGACAATTCATTCGTATAAAACTGTTATCTTGTGTTTCACGTGTTCATATTATATCATAGTTGTAATAATATGTTTTGTACACCTCTATGCGATTGTGAAGGGACAGTACAAGAACCTGCTGTTTTACAATTACAAGAAGAGATGAAGGTGGTCAAAACTCCTTCTACCTCTTCATCTACATTTAATAATGCTGCGGTTCGTCGATGTCTAATGACAGCTTTCGAGTCTGTCGGGGAATCTGACGATGATTTTAATAAGAATGATGTCAAGAAGGAAAATAGAAAGGAAGTAGCTCTCCTAAAAAGAAAAAATGAGAGAATGATGAATGATCAAAACTAAGGACACACGATACAAATAATGATGAAGAAGTAACATAGTTAACAGAAGACGTTAACACCGTTACCTAACATTAACTCTATATTTAGTAATAATAACATAAATCGTCGAATTACTATCCTCCTGTAATAATTCATGGCACATTGAATCAAAACCACAATATCCTTGTTAGCAAAGTAAATAAAGATTCGAAGTTTAACGTAAAAATTAAATTAAATAAAAATTCATACATCCTATATACTAGTAGTATTAAAGATTGTGATAACGTAATGAATGAATTACGGTTAAAGTTACATTGAATGAAATTAGAGAATAAATCGAATCTAAAATTAAAATTGATGATATTAAACATTTTACAAAGAAAAATTCTGAAAACTAGATAATTAAACTACTTATTTTTACTGTTATATTCTCAGCTAATAGAAATATTAACTCAGTAATAAAGTTATCCAATGTTTTCGGTGTCAGGCCTGCAAACACGTATCTTATAATTGCTTCAACAAAGTAAAATGTTTAAAATGTAGCGGTCAACATTCTCTTAGAGAACTCGCCAAAAATAATCAAATAAAATGTGCCAATTGTGCAAATAAGCACATATAGCTAACACAAAAAGGTGTCCCGTCTATATAATATATTAAATTAGAATCCTATGACTAACAATTAATAGTCGTACCAGAAATAGTAATAATTCAATTCAATTTATTTGTTTTTACATTTACCAGAAACAAGAAAATAAGTTAATAATAAAATCCGCAAATGCGCATTATCTACGCGAGCAGCGGAAAATAAATTCATGCATAATAACAAATTCGATTGTCTTAATTTATTACATTGTTATTAAACAAAATTAATTATGGAAAATAAATTATAAGTTATCGATATACTTTACAAAAATAAAAACGACCGACCGTATACAATAGGTAAACATTACATAAGGTAATATATATACATATACACGTATATACGCATACATAATATATACATACATACTACACATATATACATACATACATATAAATAAGCAAAAATATTAATATGAGAATATTTCATTTTAATCATATATACACCTATACACAAATGCACTTGTACACATATTTACATATCATTATTCACAAATAAATATACATACATATATATACACAACTACATGTGTATACACATATACCCATACGCACATATATACGTACATACATGCACATGCATCAGGTACGTGTACACACATATTCGCATACACCACATCATGCAGACATACCAACGCACATATTAATCAAACTTATTTAGAAGTATAATTTTCACAGTTATCTCTTACTAATAATATAACGTATTAAGGGCTTGCGACGTCGTTTATAATTTTTTAGGTCAATTTTCAATTGGGGTGTCAAAATATTAAACAATACTGATCCCATATATGACGACTGTATCCGACAATGATGCTTTGTAAATTTTGGCACTGTAGCAAATTCAACTGAGCACGTTCTAGTTTTGCCTGTTTTAATACCAATGGAGAACCTTGAACGAAACTGGAAAACAAAATCCAACAACTGCACCTCATACAGCTCTCGAATATTTAACATTGTTAAATTGCAAGGGAACTTGTTATAACCTCGGCATATTAATTTAAATATAGCATTTTGTAGCACTGACAACGAACGCATATACGATCTTGCAGCATTTCCCCAATGCATAATTCCATAAGTAATGACTGGTTGATATAATGTAAGATACAAACGATATAAATGTTTATTGGAAAAATATTGATTTAAATAATAAAACAAATAATTTAACCTCCTCGCTTTCTTAACTACGTACGCATAGTGCGCACGCCATGTCAATTTACCATCAAAAACCAATCCAAAATACTGTATTTCACGAACCCTCTCCACGGGATTATTATTTATAAATATAGATAAAGCATTATCAGTATAATACGGCTGAAATGTGTAAATCATATATTTAGTCTTACTCATATTTAAAACTAATCCATTATCATTCAACCATTTTGTGATACAATCAATGTCTTTTTGAATTAAGTTTTCTAAAATAATAATATAAATAATAGTAGTTATAGAAATAATAAGCTCAATGCTAACATTAATGTCAATAGTTATAATAGTAATAATAACAATAATAATGATAATAATTGCTTAAGAAATACAGGTGATGACCCAAATGTGCACTCATGCCCAGGCTCTTAATAAAAATAAACATATAGGCAGAATTTGTGATAACGAGAATAATTGCGATTTATCTTATGTTATAGCAGCGTTTAAATGAAGAAATTTAAACAACATATTGTATTAAAAATATTTTAACAGCTAAGATCACGGATCTGATATTTATACCATAATTACTTCAATTATTGAATGTGTAATCGAAACGTTCATGTAAATGTGTACACTTCTATATGTTAGAAAAGGGAGTACATGTAATTGCGTGGAATGCTAATTCAATTAGAAATAAGATATTAGAACTAGAACAGTTTATAGCAATAGAATGTTGATGTAAATTTGATTTTAATTTAAATTGTCAAATATTCCGAAATTATCGAACAAATAAAATGGGAGGAGTCTCTTTAATAGTTCATAGTAGTTTGCACTGCACGCCGTTGCCTGTATCACTTATTAGACAGGTGCATCTTGAACATAAGATATTTATTAAATGTGTTAAACACGTATCTTAATAATTGGAGATCTAAATGCAAAAAATCGAGTTTGGAATTGTCATAATGCTAATAAAGCAGGTAGTATATTCCTTAGCATTTGTAGCAAACTAGATTTTCAGATGAAATCACCGTCAGAGCCTACATAAAAAACAGGTAAGGTGGCTTATTCAGTTGAAAATAATGCGGAGATACTAGTTGAACATTGCACCAAGAACGAAAGGTGAAATAAATGATAGATAATTTTTCACTTCGCACCACAGTTATGATTTCACCAGTAGATCCTATAACATCAAAAAATGTTAAAAGCCTTATCTCCAAGGTCAAACAGAAAAATCGAGTTGGCCACAATCAAATTAGTATAAAAATGATAAAAAAATCTGCCAACTAAAGCAATAGTCGCCCCGGAAATTCTATTTAATGCATACGTCTGTGCCATTATCCTGTGTTGTGGAGAATATAAGTCACAATACTTCTAGCAAAACCTTGAAAAGATGCCTCCTTGGTTCAAAATGTTAGATCAATATAAGTAAGATTTTTGAAAAAATAATCCTAACCAGATTAAGGGCAAGGCGTATATATATATATATATTATAAAGGTGGTCTCAATCGTGTGAAAAAACTCGTTCTCGCATATAGTAACTGTGACATCACTTGTAGATCAAAGAGTAGTTAAATGTTACGCTTATAAATAGTGTACACCTACTAGGATAGTTACAAATTAAATAATTTATTATTTTGAAACTATTAATATTACTTAACTTTATTATGACGAAAAATTTATTCATTTAATTTAATAAAGACATTTTAATATTGTGTCTTTACAATAAATATTTGCTTACCGATAGAAAACGCGGTTATTACAATAACTACAAATCATTGTAGAAAATTATATTACTTAATCCGTTAATAAAATCATTTAAATATTTTGTCTTTGTCATTAAATTTTTTTTTTTTTTGGCCTGTACCATAGGTCGCTTTGGCCATTTATAGGATGATTTTCTTGTTTTAAACTATTAAAGTTGGTTATTATATTTATATTTCTGGGCTATGAACTTATATATGATTTTGACTGGTTCTGCATTGTTTAGGTCACTTACTATTGATTCTACATTTAGAGGAAGTGTGTATTTGTATTTTAATAGTTCCCGTATCATATTATTTCGATTTTGTTTGTATTTCTCGCATTTCCATATGATATGGTTAATATCCTCTTGACATTTATCGCATAAACTATTTTGGGTTATGTATATTCGGGTTAGATGTGCCGGTGTTTTATTATGTCCTATTCTTAATCGGATAATTGTTGTTAAAAAGTGTTTACTATATTGTAATGAGTTGTCATAAATGCATTTTATAGATTTGTTCTATTTCATAAAAGCACACATTCTCGCAGCATGCTGGTATATTTTCTTATCACTTCGAATTATGTCTGAAATAAGCTCAGCTGTGAAACGATGCCGATGCAGCCAGTAATGATGAAGAAGTTTTAGCGCACGGCTACAATTTACCGTGGAAGATCTGGCGTTCTGTTAATAGGTTAAGAACGAGTACAATACGACGTATGGTCAATTTAAAAAAAAAAAAAAAAAAAATGGAACATTGAAAAAGACGATAAATGCAAATGTGGAGAAATCCAGACTTGTGATCAGTAATTTCAGCGCTCGCTAATAGATCAGCGGTGCACAGCTTTCATTAGCCGAATGCAATGATAAAGCCCCATATATGTGGGTACTTACTGAGCCGATGCAAATAATTATCCGAATACGGAAAGTGAGTATCGTTTCCAATTCTTTACAGACGTTCTAGTTTTAATCACTATAATGCTCCTAGGATGATTTTTTATTTTAACCTTTTTTTTTTTTTTTTTTTTATCCGACTCGTTTGTAATTCCCCCTAAAGTATACACAAACGAATATGCTGACTATTTTTTTATGTCTTTATTTGGCGAGCGTAAATCGAGGTGCGTTATTTATTATTATTTTCATTTTTATACGTTGAGAATATAATTTTTTATAGATGCACGCTATTCTTTTAATCGCAATACTTTTTCTCTGTATTATAAAAAAAATTAAGTTTTAAAAATTTTTTAAATAATTTTCGCAGTAGTTTTCTTAAATACCACGCGGATAATTTTTAAACTTTGTTAACATTTTTGAACTATTTAATCTTTACTACAATGTCACATTCGACGCTCAAACGGCTCGCTATTATATCGCGATGCTGAGTAATGCATCTTGTTCGAAAAATCGATTAATGCGGCATGTCCGAAAAAAAAAAGAAGAAAAAAACATCACGAGAACCGGTTTATAAATGTATTTCATTTTTTAAAATATATAATATATATATATATATTTTTTAAACTGTATAAATCTCAATATACCGTTTGTAACTACCAAGGCTTTTACAGCGTAAGGAGACACGCGCCTAATTTATATGTACGTCAGGAGTTGCCGGGATTCTAATTATTGAGTGAAAGTCGTTTTTTAGATTTTATGTATCGGGCTCTGTATTTTGTTATTCCGTATGGCGTTAAAAACAGAATCGTACGACTGTTGATTCTGTTAAATAACCGCATAGTAGATAATTATGCGATACGTCTCTGTATGACATACGCACGCAGACACGGGGTTTAGCATATATGTAAAAATATTGATAAAACTGTAGAAGAAGTATTTTCACGCTGTAAAAAGATAAATTTTACATTTTCTCAATTTCTCAGCTAATTATTCGGCCTTGATAAAAACGTTCACGCATTTTAGCGATACGTCGAATCTTGTATTTAGTGTGAATTTTCAAATTTATTCGGTCTACATTCTTCTGCGGATAGAATTATATCGAGAGACTATGATATAACAAGCCTTATAGAGGCAAAAATAATGGCGAATTTTGGCCATATTCATGGCGCAGGAGTTAGAACAAAGTTATATTCTTAATCATTTTAATTCAGAGTAAAGTACGCGTTATTTTTAAAATTACGATCGTTTCCGACATGCTTATTCGGTAAAAATCTACAGAGTGGCCCAGAGGAGACGGGTGGTTTTTTTTTTTTTTTTAATAGCGCAGTTTGAACACTGCTACAACGCAAATCTCGTGTTCCGCGTTATTTTCGGCGTGAAATGATCACACGACGGTGCGAAGAGAGTTTTGAAAAGAATTTAAAGTAATTTTTTTTGTTTTTTTTTTGTGGGTGGAGATATGTTAAGAGCCACGTCCACGGGATCTGGAACACCTGAAAACTAGGATTTCTGCAGAATTTTCAAAAATTCAATCGCCTATACTCGGAAAATTTTGTTAAAGACTGAATGAATGTACCGTTGAAAATGGTATTATGTTCCCCGCAAATGATTATAAGCTAATCTCTGATTTTCCTATTTTTAAATAAAATTTCATTCAAAAACTTTTGGTTCAGTAGTTCGTGAGCTATTCAAAAAACAACAAAACCATCCTTCTTCTCTGTGTCACACCATATATATATATACATATATATATATATATATATATATATATATATATATATATATATATATATATATATATATATGTTTTATTTCAAGTACAAATTTTAACAAATTACAAGTATTTCAAAACAGATGTCTCAGACGTGTACTAAATGTCCCTACATACTACAAAATCGTTGACACGCATATTAAAATATTAAACATGCCTTATATTAAGGATCGTGTATACTAAATTTAACGCATAAGTTCTACCTTAAATCGACGATAATCATTTAATTTCTACCATAGGTAATTACGATTAACTCCAATTTATGTATAAAAAGTATAAACGTAGCAGGCTCAAACATAATAACCTTTTGTAACGTTATATGATACTTATTTTAGGAATTATTAACTCTTCTATACTTAATGTCTAACCTGGTTTTATTTTGTTTTATTATTACTATAATAACTTGTAATTTTTTTGCTGTACAATTTTTTTTTTTAATTTAATCTTTATTTTTTTTTCTATGTAAACATTATCGACGTTGTGGTTTCTAATGCTTTATTTTAAAAATTCGCTTAATTTTACGACTAAATTTAATGTCATTTTACCTTTTAAATTAAAAAAATAATTAAATGGCAGACGTGACATATGTTTAAGAAATCGTATTTAAAATTATTGCGATTTACAGTGTTGACAATTATTTACTACGTTTAACTGATAACATTTTGGAAATTACGAATATTGTAAATTCCGACTCAGTCCGGCGTTATTCGTTGGAATGTCGCAATATTTACGAATGAAAATAGAAGTGTATTCGATCTAATTACCAGCGGCGTAGCAAGGGGGTGGTTTTGTGAACTCCACAAATCAATCTGTTAATATGCAGTTTTCCATTTTTTTTTCATTTATTTTATTTAACGTTGTTTTTGAAGTAAATAAATAATATTACAATATAGGAGGTATTAGAAGAATTGTGTAGAAAAACGATAAGAATAGATTTTAAATTTTTAAATTTAATACTATGTATTATTCCTTCAAAAAATATAAAATCGTTATTTATTTTTTCGCGGAATTTATTGTATACTTTGTAACCCCTCTGTCCTCGATAACATACTATTAGTGCGTTCCGTTGATATTAAATATTTCTGCCGTCTAATAGAATTACTAATTCGACGTCTAATAAGTATAAAAATAACTGCGCTAAGTTGGATTGCTTATTGCGGTTTAACCTACTTGAGTTTTGGTTATTTAAAGTTCAATTTAACTCGGGTTTACCGTTATAAATTAGTTTCGTTTGAAGGACCCTCCTCAACCAAGTCTGGCTACGCCAGTGCAAATTACAATAACGTGTACACGCGATTATCTATATAGCCTAGTTCCAGTGTGAGCAACACCTCAACCGCGGTATTAATCCGTTGTTCAGCGACCACGTCCACTATATGGTACATAACGTTTTAATGCTACTGACGTGAAATGTCCCGATTTTTAAATTGTATAGTAAACGTCCGTAAAGTTTTATAATTTTATAATGTTCGACCGAATGGTTAACAACTATAACGCGAATACGATAAGCGGGAGGGATTTTAAAAACTGTCAAACGATGAAATATACACGTATCAAAATAGAAAACAAAATGATAAAAATGATAACACGCGTAAGAGTTAAAAAATAAATAAATAAAAAACTTATAGTAATTAAAAAAAAAAAAAACAATTAACTCGCTTCAAAGCGTGTACGAGATAAACGAAATTATAACAACACGTGCCAGAGGTATTAAAATATCTTAACGTTACTAATTGCGAATAATAACAATTGAACGTGTTTAGAAACATAATAATGAAATGAAATGAAAAATTTTTATTCTATTTTTTACACATAAACTGAAAACAATTTTCTTTCATAACTTAAAGAGCTAAATTAAACCTTAGCAACTCCAAATATGTAAAATTACAATTTGAAATTATTCGAAGAAAATAATTTCAAGCTAATAGAAAAAAAAAAACCTACCGAAAAAACAGACACACAGAGGAAAGAAAAATTAATACATCGATAAATTAATAAAACACAAAACAACGTGTTTAGAAATAATTATATTTTAAAAATATTTATACTTAACCATAGGTTTTAATAATTACAAGAATCTCTCTTTTAATCTACGATGCTTATACTTATTATAACGTACGCGTAGGCGTTCTATATTGTAATTCCCTATTACTACTCGAATTAATTTATTTCGATGAATTTTACAGTTTTTATAAAAAAAATTTTTCCATATTTCATTAATAAACGAATATACTAATAAGGAATGTTTAAACGATCGTGTAGACTAGAAATCCTAGTATATCGCCTAGTATCCGACGAAATTATGCAGCAACGATTTTGAACTAGTTTCCTATAATCAGACACTGATAACCATATAGGTCCGTCATAAATCTAAGGGCGTATGACAGTCGTATGAATTAATTTCTTTATTTACACAATTGAGACCGAATTGACGATGTAATAATTAAAAGTATCGATTATTCTACGCAGATTAAATAAACGAATTTTAATTATATTTTTCGTAGAATATATTATAAAAAGTAAAATTTAAGAAAAAAAGAAAGAATGCTTTAAAATGCCTAATTACAACGGTTGGTGGTTGCAAAAAAAAAAAAAATCGCGCGTACGTTGATGAGGGGTTAAAATTGCAACCGCTAGATTTTTTAAGACCCGCTAAACACGAATTGCCTATTTGCTGTTATCAGTTCGTCGCTACGTATACTACAATTTTATCTCTAATTTAATAGTCTTCAATACACGGAATATTTATAACACAACTATCCGGTATTCCGATATAACGTGATGCATTTAAGATGCGTCTTAAACGTTCAGTTTGCACCAGTTTTGCAGTTTCTTAAAATTAAAATTTACATATACGCAGCACCAAACTGGACAAGAGTAGGTTATTGCGCGGAAGACGGGTAATAATTTCCCCGTATAAAATTAATTTATTATCAATAATAAATAGTTTTATCCGTCCTCGCAATCTTGTCCAGTTTGGTACTACTGCGTATCCAATTCTAATTGTTGAAAAACTGCAAACAAAACGTTTATTAAGAAGTACGTCTTAAGTGCGTCTCGTTATCGACTGCATTGCAATTTATACGACCGTAAGACCAATGTGTTTTAATTTTTAATGAAAAATATATTACATTTCGAATAGTTGAAAATAGTTACCGACAGGATTTACATAAGGGCACTTACTGGCCCAGGGCCCCACAAAAAAAATTAAACTATTGAACAGTTTTTTTAATGTTTTTTTTTTTTTTTCGTGTGATTTCAATTTATTTCATCAAATTAATAAAGATCGTTTAAATCGAGTACGCAACTCGGATATATTACGAGAAATAGACATTTATAAAAAATTAACGTTTTCTTTAATTTTTCGTATAAGTATTCTGTTTATCTATTTGTTGGTATAAATGTATTTTATTCGATGTATTTTTAAAAAATACTTAAATTTTTCAAGAGTTCTAATAATTTCGTTTAAATTACTGAATTTTTAAAAGTATTTTTATATGTATAATTTTGTAGGCGTAATAATTTGCAAATCCCTAATTTTTTCTATCTTATAAGGGGGTAGTCCCCACGCTGTTTGTGGGCCTCGAATAATACGGCACTGCTTACCGATGAACTTCGTAAATGATGGTTAAAATAAATAAATGACGCCTTTTGAAATTTCATTCGTAATTACATGAAAATGTCTCTGTTGTAGCGATGTGCTTAGAAAGTGATATTTCTAAATACGGAGTAAAAATTAAAAATTAGTTATCACATTTATAAAAAAAAAAAAAAATTCACATTAGCCAACGATAACGGACAACGTCATGACTGATACGGGACTGAAAGTGTTAAAGGCTAGCGAGGAGAATTTTCAAAATTACATTTATTACAAATACGATTTTTACCTGTGAGGATATTTTACGATTTTTTCTTAAACAAATTTTTCTCGTCAATTTTACATTTTTCTACGGCGCTTTCTAGCGTCAACGCTGGGTTTTTGACTAAATCGTTTCTAGTGCAAACATCTCGTATGCCGACTATCAATCGATCGCGTATTAAATCGTTCGTCATATGTCCGTAATTGCAATTGACGCTTAAATTTTTCAGCCTATTTACGTAATCGGCGATCGTTTCGTATTGTTCCTGAACGGCTAAATTGAATTTCATTCTTTGGTATATTACGTTAATTTTCGACGACAGATGAACGTCTATAGCGTTTAAGATAGAATTACAATTGCGTTTTTGTTCGTTAGTTAATTTTAACGAACTAACTAAAAAGTAACCTTCTCGTCCGAGAGCGTTATACAACATGGTAAGTTTAACATCTTCCGAAACGCTATCCAAATTATTAGCGCTGTAATAATGACTCCATTGCGATTTAAACAGTTTAAACTTATCCGAGGCGTTTTCATCCAACGGTAATAATTTAGGCAATGGAACGAGATGCCTGTTGGTACTTCTGATCCGAGCGATAGACATTTTATCCTGCTTTCTACATCACACTCGAAAAGATTGTAATAATAATTAAAATTGATATATTTTTAAATATAAAACTATTTCTTTACACCGAATAAATATCATCGAATACACTTATCAGCGTTAATGACCCGACTATTTCCTCGAACAAATGTAAAAAATATTAAGGGGTTTTCAGAGGGGTTGTTCGGTGTACTACGAAACTAAACGGTAAATGAAACGGAAAATAGAAATGACGTCATACAGTAATTTACGACGTAATAAAAAAAAAATCGATAACCAATAAAAATAAAATGTCTACAGGCGAAACTTAAGTAGTTCCAAACCTGCTCTCTCACGCTATATTGAATCGGTTCATCTAATCGATTCATCGGTTTTTTTCGAATTACTTTCTATTTTTTTTTTTTTTTTAATATAGTAAACACGATAATTTACAGGAACACACTTTTATAAAGTTTTGTAAAAAAAAATGATGATGTATAAAAAATATTTAAGTAATAATTTTATTAAGTATATAAGTATAAAAGCACTTGCGTATTTCTAAAATTCATCCAATATACTATACATAACAATAAGAATCATTTGTAATATGTAATTAATTCCTACGTATATCATAAATGAATAAAATTATGTCGTCATTTTTGTAATAAGCCCTTTACCTATAAGGTAGATCTAATGATCTATACTTTTTTCTTTTTTCTTTTCTTAAAGTACAAGCTGTGTAAAATTTATCTTAATTTTATACCATTACATAATAAGAATCATTCATGATATGTCATTAATTTGTATATATATATATATACAAATTAAGATATATATATCATAAACGAATAAAATTATCTCGTCGTTTATTTTCTAATAAATATGTATTTATATAACATATTATAACGGTGACAGTGAAATTTTATTATAATATACGACTATGGATTATTTTTTACCACGGACATGCTATAAGAGATATTTAATATATACTGTAATAGGTGACAATATCAAACGGAGCTAATAAAGCCAATAAATTTCTTTTATTTACATACGTTTTTAATTATGAACATTTTTTTTTACTAGAAGTTTTTCAATTACAGAAAGGTCAGTATTGTTTTTTTAATGTATCGTATTTAACGATAAGTATGCATATTAAATATTATTCTTAATCACTAACGTGTATACTTATATATTTTTTACAACAAATTTTTTTAAAAATGCATGTCTCTACTGAGGGAAATTGATATTTGGAGGTTTCATCTTTTCATGTAAATAAAAATATGGCTATCGATAAAAAACGTTAATTATAATAAATGAAATATTACTTATTTACTTTATTGCATTTGCGAACGATATTTTTGTCTTGAATGTCATGGACGACGATGAATATAGCTGATAATTGAGAACGTAAAAATAGCATTCGACATTCAGAATTTTCTTATTTATTTTTGTTCTAGTTAATGATTATGATTGTAAAAATGAATAGATGGAGTAGAAAATGTAACACATGTACAAATAGATGTAGAAAATGATGAAGTTGCCGATTTTGTAAATAAAGATGTGGTTTTACTTCGATAAAATACAAAATGGAAGCGTGACAGATGAAATGGTATGTTTGGATATTTGATCTGCCAAAGCCGATCGATTTTTTTAATATGTTTGCCGGTATAATGTTTCATGAGATTGTATATTTTTTGTATGTTTCGCATAAATAGATAAGTAGTGACTACAATTTTCATATATATATATAAAGGTATATATTTTTATGTTGATGCGATGTTTTAAATAAATAAGTAGTGACTATAATTTTTATATGTAAAATGTATTTTTAACAATTATTGGTATGTGTATGTATAAAAGTTTACCACAGAATAAGCGAATGCAACATAAACAAATGGTTAGTTATTTTAGTTTTACGTTTAGAAATAATCGAAAATTACATTAAATATTTTATAACGCAAAATGTCCTTGTCCCTACATCAATTATCTCCCCCTTCCCCAAAATGAATGTATAATGTCGGGAAGAAGTTTAAAATCATCAGTAAATCAAGAATAATCAGTATGTCAAATTTGAAATTTTTTCAAGAAAAATTGGGTAGAGCACTGAAAAGGTTAACAACAGCGTATGTGTATTAATTTCGAAAATCCCGGATAAAATTTATTTTCTTTCGTAATCTACATTCGTCGATATATTTAGGATTAAAGGAAAATTTATCGAACGCGCTTCCAATGCATGAAAACTTTTTTCGATTACTTTGATTTTAGTCGCATTGCGTTTGAATTCCTCTTTTCTTTTGTGTATTATTTCATTTTTGCTGAATAATATACAAAAACGTAAATTCGAAAGTTTAGATGCGTTTTGTTCTACGGAACAAAAAAAATAATTCTAAATATAACGACAAAGATAAATAAATAATGACACAGTCGGAAATTGTGGCAGAAAGTATATACGTAAAGTATCATTGAAATTTTTTTTATGCAGTATGCGACCGATATTTACTGAACATGAAAAGGCAGGTATATCCGGTGTAACTTTTTTTTTTTTTAATTTACGCAATATGCGATATTTGCTGAACATGAAATAGAAAAATCGATTAAGAATACATTAAATATTCAATTAGGAAAGTGTATTTATATTTATGTATATATATATATATATATATATATATATGCGTATACACGAGCATACATGTGTAAATATGCAAGTTTACATGGACACGTATATTTCGCAATGTGTTGTGCAATGATGGACTTTTTAATGACTTGGCGATTAGAGCTTCAAACATTTGTAGTTAATGTGATAGCTCAATCGCATCATGAGTGGTATGAACTATACGGCAATTTGAATGTGTTAACATTAAATATGGTGTTAGTCTACGGAAACATTTTAATGATATCTTCATTTTCTTAAAGGACAGTACAGTAGACTATGATATAATCTTATTAACTGAAACATATATGATGATGAAATTACGCATTATTCCCGGATATGTATCAAAGACGCAATGCCGAGAGCATGAAAAATCTGGCGGAGTTATTATATAAGACGAAGTTTTCAGTATGAACGTAAACAACTGAAAGTACCGAGTGGGAATGTTGTTCACGTGCAGTTACGCTTAGGAACTAACATACACTTATCATGTAATATATCGTTTTTGTAAATCCGAGTAGATTTTTGGAAAGATTTAGATAGTATACTAGATTCTAGTGATTAGCAATTGTTACGGGGGATATATTAAAATAAGCTAAGTGCAATGCTTATTGTAATCTTATTTTAACGAGGTTTCAAAAGCCTTATAAATAAACGAACGTTTACACGGCAACGTAGTAATTACGAATCCTACTTAGATCATGTGTTCGTGCGTGGTGCAGACAACGGTGGTGTAAATATAACTGGGCGCTGTGATATATTAGATATAAGTCCATTTTATCAACCCCACCCATCCCTTTACTATATAAAATTGAGACTTCTGGACACGATACATCTAAACATCACCGACAAAGTTTGTCCCACCGACGACAAATACTTTTATTATTCACGCTACAAAAATTCGAACCGAATAATACAGCCTTATTGTCAAACCACTTGGTAATGATTACATCACCATCCTTGCTAATAGTTGTATCTTTAACCCTTTTGTTTTTTTTTTTTTTTAATTAATTTGTCACTTATTAGCAGAGGGAGTGAAAACCAATTGTTCCGAACTGTATCGATAGTAAAAATATCTCGTCCGTTTAAACACTGAAGTAAATGGTATGTGAAAAAAAATATACATCAAACAGTAATTGTACATTTCTTATTTCTACACGCCTGTTAATAGAACTATTTCCTTCTTAATTTCGCTACATTGACCTCCTGATAAATAATAAAATTATAAATGATTTCGCTGCGGTCAGCTAGAGCGAATACTTTTATACCTCGTGGATTTGTTTTATTTTTAATATATTGACAAACATTCAAGGATCATTTAAAGGGTATCTTCTGCTCGTCAACACATACAACCGTCCCCAATGGCGTCATATAACATTCGAACCTTCCAAAATCTGTTTGTATTTCCATCTGGTCAAGTCGTACTATTATCGAGAAAATGCAACGCGTTTCTCCTTCTGGAAACCAGCAATAACAAAAATAAATTCTAAATGTCGATGTACTTTGTTGATTGACAAAAACTTTACAACACAACAACAACAACAAAAATATATTTGCACAAGTTATAAACATAAAAGAAAATATAACATGGTTTAGAAACATTGCGTACCGGGGATTAGCACAATAACACAGTAAGAATATAAAGAATAAAAGAAAACTTTAAATGCTGCAGGAAAAAAGCAAAAATAAAAGACTACAAAATAAACAAGTTTTCTAATTACAAATAATACATGTTAATATAGAAAGTCTAAACTGCAAAAATATATTGTTTAGGTATAATTGATTACTTCATAATGTTATGTTTAAGACGTCTGTGTTTGTATTTGGAATATATGAAATGTAGTTGCCTAGAATCGTAATTGGCAATCGAGGAGACGAGTTCATTGTTTTGGTATGAACATTTAATAAAAAAAAAAGATCAGTCGATAGCTTTAGAACAATATCTATAATATAGGGCAGATCAGAAGATTCGTGCACGCTGTCGATTCTAGCATAGTGAGGTGCATTGGGAATAGATATGAGACATCTATTTTGAATGACTTGTAATTTGTTAAAGGAGGTTTTTGATATAGAGTTCCAGGAAGGACAAATGTAACAAAGTATTGGACGAATTAGTGCTTTATAGAGGATTATCTTGTCGTTAATGTTGAGGAAGGACTTGTGATTAAGGATAGGGTACAAGAAACAGAAGGCATTGTCTTTATTGCGATATTATTTATGTGTTTACTATAAAAGTAAGTCTATTTTACACCAAGATAACGAACCTTATCACACCACTTTAATGTATTTCCCTGTACTACCAGATTAAAAGAAATTAGCTCCAGTTTTGTTCAGGTTTGTACTAATTTGACATTTATTGTAGTATTTAAGTAGCTGTGATGTCCCATGCTGAAGTCTATTACGCATTGTGCTGGAATTGTTTTACCAGTTAGTGACAATATTATTCGCTATAGCTGGAATGACGGTGCCAAGAGATCAGTATTAAATTCGCGCGGAAAGGCTAAAATACCCGTGGTTAAAAGAATTCGGAACAGAGTTCTAATTTGTTGAAAAAACATTTCTGTTATCTTACATTTTTTTTCGCATTGCCTATAACATGGTGCAAAATAAACACATTGCATTAATAATGGTAAATAATTTATTATACGTTATAATAATGTGAATACAGTATTCTGCATATTTATATGTAATCTGCGAGATTAATCCGAATCGATATATATTTTATCGAATTATACGCTCACATAGGAGGCTGTAAAGCAATTATATCGGATTCAAACGATTTGAAACATTTTATAGGAACGTGTGGACCAACATAAGTTCCTTTCTTTCACATTAAATGACTACGTTTCGTGATCTGGTTACCTACGATGTACATATCATCTGTTTTGTCAAACAATTTAAAAACATAGTAGCTTCAACTTAATAAAATCTAAATTTTAATAATTTAAACGAGAAATCTAACTTTAAAATTGATTTATAAATATTACTTAATACAATCAATTTACATAACATAACCACAAAATCAAGTTTTTCGTGTACTTTCCAACCACACTTTATTACGGGCGAAAAATCTAAATTACCCATAAGGTCGAATTTCTTGAAAAAAAAAAGGTTCGTGTTCATCTTACATTTTTGTACTGCATTTAAAGTTGAAAAATACACACACATTTCATAATAGTGGTATATAATTTATAATACGTAATATATTTGCACACAGCAAGTATCCTACAGATTTACGTGTAATCTCAAAAATTAATTAGAATTGAAATGGAATATATACATATTATAAAACTATATGCTCACCTCGAAATGTCATCACTAGGAGGGTGTAAGGCAATTATATCGGATACTTCTCGTTTGAATTATTTTTCAAGAATTTCTTGACCAATATAACTTCCTTTATAACACTTTAAATGATTACGTTTTGTCTGGTTTGTGGCAAAATACATACAATCAGTTTGGCCCAACTTCTTCATATCATCAACACTCATAGTAATATACGCCAATTCGACTATATCCTAATAAACAGTTTCAGTAACTAAAAATTAAAAATGTCAAATGTTTATTGAAATTATATCGCATCAGATATTAAAAACTTGAGTACATACAAAATGTAGATAATTTTTTACCTATAAAACTTACGAATATTAAAATTCCGTTCATTTGTTTGTCATCGTCATCGAAAATTTTCTAATCCGAAATAACATCGCGTTACGGTAATTCTAATATCTGTTTATTGATATACGTTCCATATTCTGGATAAGAATATAACAAACTTTACGGTAAAATTTAAAAACCTAGTAGCTTCAACTTAATAAAATCTTAATTTCAATAATTTAAACGAGAAATATAATTTTAAAATTGTTTTATAAATATAATTTGATAGAATAAATTTACGTAACATAGCAACGAACCTTGTTTAATGTGTACTTTCTAATCTCATTTTATGACGAGAGAAAAGGCTAAATTACACATAGTTAAAATAATTCCGAACAGTGTTCGAATTTCTTGAGAAAAAACAATGTTCATCTTACAGACTTAATTTTGTACTTGATTTAAAGTGGAAAAATACACACACATTTAATTATAGTGGTATATAATTTATTATACGTAACAATTTGCACACCGTAAGTATCCTACGGATTTACATGTAATCTCAAAGATTAATTCGAATTGGGATGAAATATATACATATTATAAAACTATATGCTCACTTCGAAAAGTAATCCCTAGGAGGCTGTAAAGCAATTATATCGGATTCATCCGGGTTGAACCATTTTATAGTTAGGTGTGGACCAATATAACTTACCGTTTTACACTTTAAATGATTACGTTTTGTGAGGCGTTTAGCGGCAAAGTACATACAACTTTTTCATACCATCCATCCGTATTCATAGTAATACAGGCCATTTCGTCTCTATTTTCATAATTTCGAAAACTAAAAACGTAAAATATTTATTTAAATTAGTTTATTGCAAACTTGAGTACATTTAAAATGTAGATAATTTTTATCCTATAAAACTTGCCAATGTTCAGGTTTTCATTTAATTTTATTTCTTCGTTAATACATATCATAGCGTTGCGGTATTTATAAGTTTTTTTTCTTGATATACGTTCTGTCTTCTGGACAGAATACAACAAAATTAACGGGAAAATTTAAAAACATAATTGCTTTAACTTTATCAAATCCTAATTTCGGTTATTTAAACGAGAAATCTAATTTTAAAATTGTAACATAGTCATCTTAAATAACATAATAACATAGCCTAATTTTATATGTACTTTACAACCGCATTTCCTTTCGAACGGATAGTCTAAATTAGCCTTAGTAAAAAATTCTGAACAGAATTCGAATTTCGTGGAAAAACGTTTGTGTTCATCTTACAAAATTTTTTTTGCACTGCATATAAAGTGTTGTAATACAAAGACATTGCTTAATAATGGTACATAATTTATTATAGGTTATAATTTGCACACAGTAAGAATTCTGCAGATTTACATGCAATCTGTAAAATTAATTCGAATTGGGATGAAATATGTATATTTTACCGAATTATATGCTCACTTCGAAAAGTAATCTATAGGAGTCTTAAGTAATCTGATTTTGTTTACACGCCATATAAATATTGTAATTTTTAACGTAAAAACGTGAAATATGAACTCTGTATTTAGCGATAAGTTATTCTTTAATGAACTGTGATTAAAATTTTTCAAATAGTATTTGAATACGACGCTAAAATCACTTAAGGATATGTACAAAAACGATGCATCTGTTATTGTTTATTTTTTTTTTTTGTTTTTCAACATTCTATTTAAACATATGTATTATGTAATATTATATGGATAACTGGAGTTTGACAATATTATGTACAAGAGTTCTCAAAAGTTATAACGCTCAATATTTCTGAAAATGATGTACATAGTTATGTACACTATGTCGCCATTTAGATCATATCTGACATCTGACTGATAGCTTCTTTCAGGTTGTCACAAATGAAGAACACTCGTAAATATATATTCAATATAAACAGGCGTACCGTATGGTAGTTTGCCCGATTCTATAAATATATATACTTCTGATTTCCCCGCGTTACCATCAATACAACAACGGTCGTGTTCGTTGACTACACGGCTTAAGCAACTTCAGCAATAACCCACTTAGACAAGTGGTTTAAAATTTGGAATATCAAAGTAAATGAATTAAAGTCAGCTTGCGTATTATTCACAAACGGCGAAAATTATTTACATATTCATCTTAATGGACAAGTAATACCAGACGCAAGCTAAATAACCTTGGTCTGCACTCAAATGGAAGAATCACATTATTGCTAAAAAACAAATTTTGATGTTAAACTTAGTAACATAAATTGGTTGATAAATAAACATTCTGCAATATCATCGAAAAATAAAAGGATGTTACATAATCTTAAAACCTATTTGGACGTATGGCATCCAGATCCTTGGACCAACTAGCAATTCTAATCTAACTATTCCAGGCGAAGGTCCTTCGGAGTATAGGTCATTTAGGTGATTATGGGGAGTTAAATTAAATACATATTTTTGCGAATATGTGATAATAAAAGGTATTTTCGATTGTTGTTATTGTGTTCTGAATACATTGTTTTTGCTTGCAGTTCAATATAATTCAATATTTCCTGATTGGGACTATCGGAGTTAAAAAACAAATTTTGCTTTTGAAGCGAAGTTTAAAGATGATCTGCTGCTATGTATGAAGAGGATACAACAATTTTATTCGCGCAAGAATAATAGTTTTTCTAGTTTGAGCTACATAAAATCATCATGTTAGTCGTTGGGCAGTGTACAGCTGGAATAGCTGTGTCGAAGACAAATGTCGCTAATATTGTCTGATTCAAGATAGGTATATTCACAGTGTAGATGTTATACAATACCGGACTAGGTAGACTATCTTGTGGTACCGAAGCTGATGTTATGAGCCGTTGAGTCTGTAATGGTTCATTTAGGATCATCATTTATAGGATTGTTGAGATTCTGACGCATTAATTACGTGAAATCTCTGACAATAGCAAAATGTTAGAATAACGATCGGCAATGCTTAAACGAGAAAAAATAATAATATATATTAGGGGGGGGAGAAGAAATTAAAATGTTATAATTAATTCTTTATTAATAGCGCATTCTAAAATTATCACTAATGAAAATCCTAATGCAGTGGCGGCTCGTATGTGTAATCGCTGTACTCGCCGAGTACAGTAGAGAAATGGAAGAATACAGCTTATGAAATTTTATTATAGTTTTCTTTTTCTTCAAAATGAAACTAAATTACATTTGCGAATGCAAAAAGTTTACCAGTGCGGATACATAATAATCTTTAAGAGTAATGGCGCATATACAGTATACACGTTTACCTTACATTTTAAATGATGCACTGTACTCGTACTGGCTGGCGATTATAACAGAACGCAGTTCGCTAGGTTGAAACGCCTTCAATTTGTGCTGTAGATTATAGGATCGATCAAATCATACGATGTATTAACCTGTACTCGTTTTGAAACGCGAGTACCGTATAATAACGCATGACCTTGTCAATACACCAGCCAGAGGAAGCGGAATGTACATTGGCAGTAATAGTTCTCCCTCTTTCTAACTACTTGGAGCATATTTCAGTTATTTTGTAGGAGTTATAATCGCTCTCCTTTAGCGAGTATACACTATAGACGTACATTGTTTGGATTTAGAGACGCGCGCCTGTACATGGTTTGTTTGATTTTTCGTCGTCTTGTAGTGCCGTTTGTAAAAATTTCGCGGTATTCGAATACGATTGTGATTTTTTAAAATTATTAACTATATAAAAAATACATAATTATGGAACCTTTATTTGAAAAACCATTTAGTTCTCGACCATTTCATGAGAAACTTGCAATAATAAAAACTGGTAAGCCTGAACCACATTTAAGTTTAAAAACCGAAGTAAATGATGGTAAAAAGAAATATTTTCGGAATTTTCGAGTGCAGTGGTACAAAGATTACAGTTGGTTATGCGGATGTTTAAACCCTGAGAAGTTATATTGTTGGCCTTGTTTATTATTTAATACAAAAGAAGAAGATGCATTTGGAAATCTGAATCAAGGTGTTGTCGATATGAGTAACTTTAATAATTTAAGAATCAGACATGAAAAGTTGGTTTCCCATGTTAATGCTATGATTTCTCTAGTTACGTTCGGTAAGAATACAATAGAATCTTGCTTTAATAAAACTCATCAAGAAGAAATTACTAAATTTAATGAAAAAGTTACGCAGAATCGGTATATTCTCAAGTGTTTAATAGATGTAACGTGTTATTTGGCACAACAGGAAATAGCATTTAGGGGCCACAATGAAAAAGTGGATTCGAATAATAAAGGAAATTACGTCGAATTATTGAATCTTTTAGCATTACGAGATGAAAAATTGGCGCATCATTTAAAATTCTCTACTGTTTTTAGCGGCACGTCAAAAACTATTCAAAACGAATTGATCCAGTGCATTAGTACAGTTGTTAAAAATGAAATAAAAACCGAAATTAACAAGTCTACCTTCGTATCTATTATGCTGGATGAAACTGTTGATATTTCTAAAAAATCTCAGCTATCTACAACGGTAAGGTATATTTCGGATGAACATCAAGCTGTTGAAAGATTTATAGATTTTTCAGACGTTAGCAACGCTCGTACTGCTGTTGCATTGTATAATCATATCACCAAGTTTATAAGTGAATACGAATGTGGATGGAAATTAATTGCGCAGACTTACGATGGAGCTGCTGTGATGGCTGGACAACATAATGGATTGCAGAAACTGATGACGGGTAAATATGAACAAGCTCAATTTGTACATTGCTATGCACATCAACTAAATTTGGTGTTAAAACAGAGCGTCAATTCTATTCGTGAATGTAGAGTTTTTTTTGAAACTTTAAATGGATTCTCAGCGTTTTTTTCAAATTCATCGAAACGTTCTCATTTTTTAAATGAACAAATAAAACGAAGATTACCTTCTACATCTGCTGTTAGATGGAACTCTAATAGCAAGTTGGTTGAAGTAGTTTCCGCAGTAAAACAAGACTTAGTAAAATTGTTCGAAAATATGATGGATGAGCCTGATGTGTGGGATAGCGAAACTAGAGCATGCGCTCGAGGATTTCACCATAATCTTCAAGATTTTGAATTCAATTTTGTACTAAAAATTTTTGAAAAGATATTTCCACATGCCACAAAACTTTTTGATATCCTACAGAAAAAAATATTCGATATTCAGTTAGCTTCTAAAGAAGTACAGATACTGAAAACTTTTTTGAACAAACTACGAGATGAATTTCAGATAATTTATGATCAAACTTCGAATGAATGCATCTCCACTATTGGTGTAAAAAGACGACGAACTGGAAATTTTTCAAATGACGAAGATCCGGCTGTAGGATACCGACGACTTTTTTATGAAATCATGGACAATATTACAATGCAAATTGTGGAAAGATTTTCAGAGATTAAAAAACTGGAATATTTAGCGTTATTAGATAAAGACATGTTCATTCAATATGAAAGAAAGTTTCCTGATAATTTATTCAAAGCATTAATGAGACATCCTCATGGCAAGAATTTTGACATGACCAAGTTAAAATCCGAACTGATTGTGGTATACAGCACTCCGGAGTTCCGCCATTATTCAGTTCACGAACTGTATAAACATTTAGAAATTTCTGGTCTTTCTGTTGCTTTGCCAGAAGTTAAAAGATTATGTGCTCTGATTATCACTATACCAGTTACAACTGCAACGACTGAGCGCTCTTTTTCAGCTTTAAAAAGAATAAATACGTATACACGATGCACTCAGAGAGAAGAAAGACTTTCCGAATTAACTGTCCTTTCCATTGAAAAGGATGTCCTGAGCAAGTTGCGTCGCGACGTTACATTTCACGATCGTGTTATAAACGAATTTGTTAAAAATGGTAGAAGAGTGGATTTCATTTATCGATAATTTTTTAGATTAAAACCTGCCTACTTAATTGTTAGCATACTTATTATTTTTTAAATTATTTATTTGTAATTAATTTTGTAATGTCCAAATTTATTTATGTGTAAATTTTTGTATTGAAAAAAATGTTTAGAGTAAATACTTTTATTTCTTTTATGTTCGTGAGGGGGTTGCAGAATTTAAGCGAGTACATGTGAAAAAATTCACGAGCCGCCACTGTCCTAATGCCTGTAAATAAATCTAAAATCAATTGCAATCAACTTAGTCGTAGTTTAGCTTATTGTTTCGTTTATAAGTCATTAACAATTATTTTCGATAAATGTTTAGAATTTCAGATTTTTACAGTTGATTAGGAAATTATTGATTTTAAATTTCTTTCAAAACCCGACAAAAACCCTTCAAACCGATTTCTCTCTTAAATTTTATTAGTAGATAAAGTTTGTAAAAAATATATCGAGGTGATTTTAAAGGAAATTTATTTTTCACTCTGGTCAGTACGGTGAACATTAAACGCGTTCGCACAAATTTATCTCTAACGAATAAATATCAATAATAAAATATTCGTTACGAGTGGATATTAATAAACATACTAGATAAAATCGATTAAAATTAAAATATACCCCGTTTGATTTATTAAGATTTTTATTAGTATACTATTTAAACAATTCAGTAATTACGCAAATAGCGATTAATTTTGTTAATTTTTTAATTAAAGAAATATATAATATGTATATGTTAATTATATCGACGTAGGGTTTAAGTTTTCCTTTTGATTTACTCATCCTATATCTGAATTTCACAATTGTTGACACCTCACAGTAAGTTAATCTATAACGGCGGGATTTGAACGCACGTCGTAGAGTTTGAAAATGTTGCCTGAAGAAGAGTGCAATAAGAGACCGTATACCCAACATGCTGAAACATTTAACTTTCAAATGTACACACCTCGAGATAAACATTCATGCGCAGGGAACAACCATCAAGACGTCGGTATATTATAAATTCTACACCGGTCGGAAATATGATCGTCGCTATTTAAACCTGTTCTCATGTAAAAATTAATTTCTAATCTTACAAAGTGATGTTTTGTATTCACTTTAAAACATAATATCGGTAAACGAAGCAGGAATTATTTCGAAATTTTAAATATTTAATAATATTTTATTGGATCGTCTTGTTAAGAAAAAAACAAGTACGAAATTAACGGAGAGAAGTAAATGTTATTTCGTTAACTTGTTGATTCCCACGACTGTTGGTTGCATACCGCCTAATCGGAACATTCCGATGGAATTAATCATATTAAAAGAGGTAAAATATGGAATAGTCTGGTAATCCACAATTTAAAAAAAAATCTTTCTATATGAAAAAAAAACAAAAAGGGAAACACGTTTATTAAGTCTGCCATCGGTGCGAACTGCTATGTCAACGTATTTTCACAGAAAAAGAAAAACAAGAGGCATGTAAATAGTTTTTCTAAACATAAAAAAGAAAAAAACAAAACGTGTGTTTGTTTCTAGAAAAAAAGTATTTCAATCAGTTTTTCAACAAACTTCACATGTGCACATATGTATATGTATATATATACATGTGTGCGCGGACGTAATATATATATATATATATATATAAAATATATAAATTTGGCGCGAAAAAACAAATATTTAGATTGATTTTAGGCAATAGTTACGATGTTACTATTGGGTTTAATCCATTAAAAGCGTCGTCTTACATCTAGATCAGTAGGTACACTTCTAGATTCGGATGATTACTGAGCATTTTATCACGTCGGTAAGCCAAATCAACGATTATCTCATTAACGAACTTAATTATTAAATCGATGTGCAGTAATTCGTTTTGTTGTAACCAACTGGCATTGGTTATCGTACGAAGGAATTTATTTTAGATCACTCGAATAATTCGCTTGTTCGAAGCTTTGGTGCAACTCCACAGCTGGGGATTCGATACATCCAAATTGGCTGTATAATAGTTTGATAAATTAGTCGTTTATTTTGTAACTTCATTTTGGAATGTCGCCCTATGATCTAATACATTTGGCGTACTTTGCGCCTAATCCGGCGAGCTTTTACATCGATGTGAGCTATCCAAGTTAGCTTAGCATCCAGATTGTCCATTTTATTATTACATTGTCCTGAGTATGTTGAAGATTTATCGTTGCTTCAGTTTGGGGGTTACCAGTGTCGCTATGTCATCAAGTTGTTCGATGTAGTTGATATATCTGCCATGTATAGGAGATATAGGATAGGTCTTAAAAACACTTCCTTGCGATACTCACGCTTGGATTGTATAAAATGAGGATTTTGCATCTTTATAGATACACGGATTTTTCGGTTTGATAAGTATGGTGTCCGCAGAACGACACCAGTTGGCGAGCAATCTGATACCCAATTTAGATATCCATACTTAGTTAAACGCCTGTGCGATATCAAGAAATACTGCGGAGCAGAATTTTTTTCTTCGCACGCTTTTTCTATTATTGCCGTCACACGATTAGAATGATGAGCACGGAACCAAAATCGATGGTTTGGTATATATGTTAGTTGCCAGTAAGAGTGATATTGGTCGGTAAGACGTTACTTCTTCTTCCCGTTTTGCGGACTTTTGAATCGTAATAATGTGCACTTTTTTAAAGAATTCTTGAACACCTTCAAAGTCTGAATGAAGCATTGAAAATATATGTGAGTAGTAGAATTGCCTTTTTTGGTAGTTATTTCAGTATCGCCGGCGATATTCATTACTGGAGAGCAAGTTGATTTGAAACCGCCGTTTGTGTTGTTACTGTTGACTTTATATGCAATCGTTGTACGGTTGTTGTTTTTGGTCTGATTACCGCAGCGCTTTTTGCTTTATATTTCCAGTTTGCCGTGTGGTTTCCCCCGTATTTCGCACATTTTGTTATCTCATTCGTTTTTTTCTTGCAGTCTTTGGTCATATAACTCGCTCCACATTTGATACATTTGGGACTTCGTAAACAGTAATGTTGAGATGTCGAAACTGTTGGCATCTTTTACACTGTGGACATTCATTATTCTTCCGGGGTATCATAACAGACACTTTTTAGAGTAACCGCTGTTACAGATTTATTTTTAATTTGTGCACATCCCAGGTCGTTGCTTAAACTTGCATAGCGTTTTCCGTTACCACTATCATCACTCGTGTTAGATGATAGTTATCTATGAAACTCCTGTTTTGATTAATGTAACCGGATTTACAATAGTTACACCATTTGTATTTTCTTGCAGAATATCATTTGCCGCCGAAAATAGCATTGATGGTCGCATAGACGGAATCTTATTTACAATAAGAACATGATAAAACCGCCGTATGCATCGAAAGACTTCGAATGGTAAAGATTAAAATGAAATTTTAGAATTATCGAATCTAAAAGAAACGAATTTAAAGAAATCAGCGAAAAAATATAAACAAGCTACCAAACTCAGAGAATTAACAAATAAATGACGGTTGTGATAAATGTGAAGAACTAAACCATTATAACGATATGATGGAATATAATGAATTATATAAAATACATGGTTCGAGAAAAAAAATTATGTACTTCGTCGTTACATACCTAAAATGAATACAAAGTATAAGTGTACCTTGTTTATTACATTCAACCCAGTACAAAGTATAGTACATTATTCGATGTCAGTTTAAAGAAGTACGTGTGCAATGATAAGAATAATAACTTCTTTCTTCTTCTTCTTCATCAGCTATTTTCAATCCACTGCTGGATGTAGCCCTCTCGAAGTTCCTTCCATTTTTTCCTGTCAGCCGCTTTACTTGCCCAATCTTTTCGAAATTTATTTATATCGTCAACCCAACGTGTTAGTGGTCTGCCTATTCTACGGTTATCGTCTGGAGTCCACATTGTCGCTTTATTTGCCAAGAGTTCCTGGTGTCTTACCAGATGACCAGCCCATCTCCATTTTGATTCCTTTATACTTAGTATTATATCCTTTATTCTTGTTGTTTCTCTAAGCCATTTATTTTCTTTCTTGTCTTTCAGTGTTATGCCAATCATTTTCCTTTCGATTCTTCTTTACGCTACTCTTAGCCTTTCCTCCATTGCTACTGTTGTATTCCACGTTTCACTCCCATAGGTCATTACCACCGGGAGCACGCATTGATTAAACGTTTTTCTTTTCAGACTTACAGGAATCTCCTTATTTTGTAAAATATTTTTTAGTTTCCCGCATGCTAGGGCGGTCATTTTGATTCTTCTCGTTATTTCCTCCTCTATTCTATTGTCGCCTTTTATAATCTGTCCTAAGTAATTGAACCATGTTACTTCCTGTATTTTCGTCTGATCTATCATAACATTACTGATGTGCGTGAATTTGTTTCGCAACAGAACTGTTTTGGTTATGTTTCTAGCTGCACATTAATTTCGTGTACATAGTGTGCCAATATCGCTAATAAAATTTAAATGATAAAATTTCATTAATATCTCAAGTCTTTTCCAATGTTTACGCAGATCTGTCAAATGTTAAAAAAATCCAGTCCTGTGTGAAATCTTAAAACCGGTCAAGACAATATTGGTACGACAGTATTAAAAAATTTCATTTTTTTTTTTTTTTAACTCATAAATATAATAAATTCCATGTTTAAGATTGAATATTATCTCCAGCAATGTAAAATATCTAAAATCAAAACAATCCTTAGAGTGCATCATTAAACTTGTTAACCTACGCTGTAGTATGAGCACAATGGCTCTAAAAAGATAATTTGAATTAAATGATCATTACATCGTAATATCTGACATTTACATTTGTTCATAATTCGATCATTCTGCAACGCATCAAGATGACGGAATTTACGTCTAATTTCAATTGTCACAAATACACCGACTTGATAATTCGCATATTTACAAGATGATTCAAATTGAATTGCCACCACACCTGATATATAATAAAATTATTTGTGTCATCTTTTTATATCCGTTGTAATCAAGCCTTCGTGTTTATAATTTTCAAGAAATAAATGCTTATTAACTATTATATTAGTATAAATATTTTTAACACGATATTCTAATTTAATTAATAGTTAAAAAGTTGTTATCTCGTAATTACGTCAAAATGTCGAATTCTCGCCGCAAATCGTCGCAAATAATTGCAACACTTCTACAGCGTTTACTTCGAATTCGGGTACTGTTTATACATATTTAACTAATAATAATTCTAACAACGAAAAGCAATGGATGTGTCAGTAGATATAAATGAATCTACTTTACGCTCCACTTCCGACATGTTTATCTTCAGAACAACACACTGACTTCATAGACCACAGCTGTTAAGAAGTTGCTATTAGGAAAAAAAAGGAGCGTTTATTAGGAGCCTCTCTTCCGGCACAGTGGAGAAAAAAAAACGATCAGACGAAATCGTAACAATAGAGCTCCAGCAGTTGATGATCGAGACGAAGAAAACTCTGAATGTAGAGAAAATAATAATAGAAAATAACCAAAACCACCTAGAGTAACAGTTTATGGGGTTATAGAATATAAAAAAAAGTTCTAGATAATATTGCTAGATATTGGCAGATATTCGCTGTAGAGCTTTATCTGGTTGAAATAAAAGCGAATAAATTCGAAAACTATCGGCAAACGGCTAAATATTTTAAAGATGAAAATATAGAACACCACATGTATCAACTAAAAACAGATAGGTGCTATAGAACCCCGTACTTGTTAATACAAAGGATATCATCAGTGCTCTGGAAAAACATGGACGCAGAGTAAGAAACATAATTTACGTTAAACATAGACTACAGAGGCTTAACAGGGGGGTCTGAACCCTTTTGGAATCAATCAAGAAAATATATACTCGTTGTTAAATGCAGTTTTGCATTTGTTAAACCTTTTTTTTTTATTTTTTTTTTTTTATTTTCATTTATTTTATTTAAATTTCGTTGTTTTTTGAAGTAAATAAATAGTTTCGTAATATAGGAGATACTAGAAGAATTGTGTAGAAAAACGCGAAGAATAGATTTTAAATTTTAAATTTAATTAAGTATTACACTATGTATTATTCCTTCAAAAAATAGAAAATCATTATCTATCGTTTATTTTTTCGCGGAATTAATTGTACTTTGTAACCATGTCCCTTTGTCCTTAATAACATGCTGTTACTGCGTTCCAGTGACGTTAAATATTTCTGCCGTCTATTGCTTCTAATAGAATTACATATTCGATGTCTAATAAGTATAAAAATAACTCGGCTGAGTTGGATTAACCTACTTGAGTTTTGGTTGTTTACTTAAAGTTCAATTTAACTTGGGTTTAGTGTTTTTTTTTAATGGTTCCCCAATCCGCACTGACGCGGTGGGGCATATTCATTAAATAATTTGTTGTTACAAAGGCGCAGGGAACTAGTGTACTTAATAAATAAATGTGTGTAAGAGTTGTGTAGCTAGAACAAAAGAAAAACAACTAGTAGAGTACAAAAAATAAATAGGAGTGTGTGAAAGTCCCCTGCAATGTGTACTTAAAAAAAAAAAATAGGATGCAATAAGGGATGAGAAACATAGTCCCTTAGACCACAATAGTGTGTGTAAAATGAGTTTGTGTAAATGAGCATATATTAAAATGCATTATATATATATATATAAAAGATATAAACGTACAATTTAAAGGGATTAAAATTTAAGATAATGAAAAAAAAAACACAAAAAGGAAAATAAAGAGATTATATATATATATATATATATATATATATATATATATATATATATATATATATACACACATAATAGTATGGGAGGGGGGACAATTACATATAAACATAAGCAAAAATATTATTAAAGATACTAATTGAAAAACAAATATATATTAAGTATACAAATGGGAAAGAACATATCTATGTCATGAGAAAAAAAATATATATATATAAATAATTATAAAAACAGCTTTAGGCAATATTATTAAGTATGAATATCGGTAATAAAGTGAAGTTTACTGTTATAATTTAGTTTTGTTTGAACCCCTCTCTTCAACCAAGACTACGTCACTGATAGACTAAACAAGTTACCTTTACCATTGCTTTTTTGTACATTTAGAACTTGAAAAAACATTACTCAATATGGCAATACAAATAGAAGCTTCGCATAAAAAATGCCATTCCGAAGTGTTTTAGATGTCAGCAATTTGGTCATACTAGAACATACCGCAATAAATCTTTCATTTGTGTTAAATGCGGCGAACAATAGACATCAGTAGCGTGCAATAAAAATAACAATCTAACAGCTAAATATGCTGTCATGGAAATCACTGCGCTAGCTAATAAAAAATTTCGTGCACTTACATTCAAGGAGCACTTATCTGAAGTAAGAGATAATAAAACATGTAAATTGTCTACGACCTATACTAGCTTCCGTTAAATTCTCGAGAAACTAAAACAGATAACTATCCAAACAATAAAAGATATGAATGTCACATCAGTAAACATTCCAATTAATCCGAATGTGAAAATATCCCTAATTAATACGATATCAAACAAACCTGAAGTATTTTTCTCCGTGAAATTAAAACGTTATTTACTAATACGATACAACAGCACACACAAATGGTAATCTAATTACAAATATTATGACTACATTAATCAATAAAAAGTGAATAACCAAGACAGATTATGTGACAGTGTCAAGGTACAAATTGTACACTAAACTAACCAACAAAGCGAAAAAGGATGGGGGGATACAGCAAAGTTGATTAAACAGAATATATCGAACATTGAACAAGAGAAAATTTGCTATGATTTTTGGAAATCTACAGTCATTTCGATTAACCATATTAATGCAAATCTTACAGTAGCAACAGCTTATTGTCCATCTAAGCAGAAAATGTAGAAAAAAACAATTGACCGAAATTTTTTCTAAATTTGGACCACGTTTAATTTTTGGTGGTGATTTCATACAGCACGGGTATCACGACTCATTATACAGAAAAAGAAAATGTAATGAATTCCTCGCTGTTATCACCGTCTGTGGATGCAACTTTTATTCATCAAGTAAACCGACCATACTCCCGTACTATTGGTGCTTAGTCCTACTGTTTTAAAGAAAAAGGTTCGACATACACCGGCCAATAAATTTACCGATTGGAATTAATTTCGCGCTAAAATCGACGAATCAATATAACTCAAGGTCAGACTGAAGACTACAACTGAATTAGAGCAACGAACACAACACTTTATTGACCTAATAAGCAAAGTTGCGATGATAGTGTAACTCCGTCATTTAAAGAGAAACACAAACAGCAACATGTTACCCCCACTTGAATTAACAGACGACAACGTGTACGAAGAATCTGCAGAGATACCGTAATTCAATGGATGAAACTATTTAATCGTTTGAATAACAACTTCGTAAATTAATAAATTAAACAACAGTTTCGATAATTATATAGAAAACCTCAGTCCCGAAGTTGATCGAGGTTACTCGTTACGAAAGGAGGCTCATACTATCAATTAAAGATGAACAAGACAGTGTGTTCGTAGCGATGAAGCAAAAGCTGATCTATTCGCTCATTTAGGTTTAGTCTTTCAACCGCATGAAATTAATTCTGATATCAACGCAACTGATTATTGCACTCGACAAATTCTTAAACATGTTACAATTCGATCGAGTTTGGCACGAAGGGTTCACACATAAAATGAGTTAACCCATCAAAAAAAGTGTCAATTATTAGAATCGTATCTCCCGAACGAACATTTCACGTTTCTCATGAAATAAGTCAAAATATAACCCGATACATGCAGGTGTTCCACAAGGGAATGTCCTCGGACTTATTCTTTATCTCATGTATACCCAATATCAGTTGAAACGAGCATTGTTACATTCACAGATGATAAAGCTATTTTATATATATCAACGATACTTTTAAAAATGAAAAATTACAACGTACAATCAACAAAATTAACAGATGAACATGAAATTGAAAAATTATGCTCAATCAGTAAAAATATGTTAATGTATAAGTACCATATCGATAATAAAGACTTGCAAATAATTAAAGCAATATATTGGGAACAGATGATCGCGAACATCAGAGTACAAGACGAACTGTCAACTAAAAGATGTCCGATGACAAGAAAGGTGAGACAGGAATGTCCGCTCTCGTCGGGATTATTCGACACATACACAGAAGAAATTATAAAAAATGCGATAGAAAATATTGGCATTAGGATTAACCGGATACCCCCGGTAGGATGCGTAAGTTATGCAGATGATAAAGTATTGCTTGCACACTCAACTGGAGAGCTGTAAAATATGTTGAGTTAAATCGAGAACGGAAGAAATTAGGATTGAAAATCAACTTTGCAAAAACTAAAATGAGGTTTACGCGAACTCTTAATGGCAATTCGCGTCCTAAGATAAACATTGGAGTGGAAACGGTGGAGACAGTCAAAAAGTTCAGATATTTGGGAGCTAAAGAAATTAAATCGCGCATCGGAATAGCGAAAAAAGCATTTACTAACCTGCAGTGGATACGAAAATGAGAATTAATCAACGCTATGTAATGTCGGTAGCGAAATATGCCCGAGACATGGACTTTAAAGGCCGACTGTATAAAACCAAAACGATTAAACGCGTTTATAATGTGGACGCTCAGGATTCGTGGAAAGAGAAGACAACAAATAAAGATGTGCTACAAAAAAGCGGAATGGAAAAGATGATTCTGGTAGATGACGTCATGAAGAGGATAAGAAAATGTGACACACAAAATCAGAGGATCATTCACGCTGGCTATACAGGAGAAAATCGAAGGAAAGCCTCAGCGAGGAAGAGGAAATTATATCAAGAGTTTTGTTAAAAACCATTAAGGATAGTGGACGCCGCAAGAAGCAGACGATTATAGGAACAGATATCCGATTTAACTGCGTAAGATGTTGGTGTATGCAACCTTTGGAAATCAAAGACGCAGCGTGATTATTTATACATCCCGATGACGTTATAACTATCATCCAATATATCTCGAAATTCTTCAAAAGGATAGTGCCAAATAGCTAGGTATGCATTTAGACGCTCGATTGAATTGGAAAATGCATATAAAGATGAAAAAAAGAACAAATTCCTCATAAATGGCGACAAATGTATTGGTTAATTGGTCGAAATGCCAAGCTCAGTCTAATAAAATACTTTTATATATGCAAATAATTCGACCAATTTTGACGTATGGAATCTAATTGCGAGGATGTGTGAAAAAATCAAATAGGATAATTATCCAACACGGATACAAAACAAATGTCTTCGGTCCATAACTGGTTCTTAATGGTATCAGCGAAATGAAGACATGCTTCGGACTTGGAAATCCCATTTATTGATGAAACAATATGACACTTCGCTAACACACACCTCAGACGACTCCGTCTTTATCTAAATGAAAAGGCACGAAATCTGTTAATCACTGAAAACGGTAGGCGCTTTAAGCGTACGAAATCACATCGACTAGTCAAATAATTCTATATATTCTTTACAGTAACCGTTGAAAGTTTTGTAAATGTACACATATTTCGTTATCTGTCTTAAGTTTATTATTAGTACTAATTTAAACACTAAGTATAAAAATGTATCAATTTAAAATATATATTAAAATATTTACAACGGTATATGCAATAAAATAATCGGTTAAGGTATCTCAGGATAGTGATTTATTCTTTCTATGATTTTCACAAATTTATTTTAAAAAGAATAAAACTAATCTTCGAGGAAAATTAATAGCTTGGAATTATAAAACTGGTACAGCGCAGTAGAGCAAATACAGTATTATATAGTCGATGTCATCAACGGTAGTTCAGTAAAATTTTATTGTACAAAACTATCTTCAAACTATATGGACATATGGAATAGAAATTTGGGTTATAACCGGTAATTTTAGCATCAAAATAATCGTTTAAAATCAAAGATTCTACGTTACATAGTTGGAGCACCATGGTACATCCGAAATGATGATCTTATACCGGCTATAAACGAAATTGCACGATATACTACTACCGGTTTGGGAATTCAGTGATAAATATAACAAGCAAATCATGTTAAAACGCCACACAATTCGGATGATTCAGAAGATATTGGAATTGCACAGCGGTCTAAAATTATTTTGTATAGTTAACAGCTGCCATCGGGCAGTACTCGATTTAATAACAAAAACATCATTGCTACTGTCTAATTCAGGATCGCGAACAAAAAGGGAAAACATGATTTTTACACCTCAGTAAGACGATACATAGCTTTGTAAATCATTTAGACTAAATGCCATTTGAAATAAATTACATAAAGGTATTTTGCATGGGAGACAATATTTCAATAAATGGAGTCATCATTAATCCTTATAAAACTGAAACATGTCTCGATTTCTACAGGTTAGATATTTGTTAAATATTAAGACGTAAGTCTTTAATAAAAATTAATATTTAAAGAGTACATAATTATTAAAGCTACTATATTTATTATCTGTAATAAATCCGATGTGATTATCAATAATGAACTGATTTGTAAATGTTTTATTAAATATAATATAACATACTCTTCCCTGTGGGATACGGTCTTGAAAATAAAAACATCTAAAGTAACTGATATGCAAAATCAATAGAAACTCATCGATCAGACTGTACTATATTGCAAATATACAATTTTTTATGGATGTTAATTCTACACACATAAGTATAAATAATTTAGGTATGTACTCTTATCATATATGTGATTTAGATTATTTACTTAGTTCTATACTTAATGTAACTCAATTAAGATTCAGCTTGGATAAGTGAACTTTTTCTTTTCAATTATACTGGTTATACCTTTTCCCGTGGTCATTATCTTTGTTTCTTTGGTTTTTAATATTGTGCATTACTTATAATTAACACGGATACAATTGAAATAGACACGCCAGGACTCTATACGTTAAGCCATGATTTTGTTCAAAATAGTAATATTACAAAAGTTTTTATAATTAAAGAAGCCTATTGACCAAATGGTTTTTTTTTTTTTTTTTTACTTTTTTAACAATACAATATTTTAAAAAGATATAGCTTGAACAGAAACTAGTTTTGATGCGAAGCTGCACACACGGTTCTCGATACTTTCATTAAAATAATATTCGCCTATCACAGATACTTCAGATTTTTTGTCGACATTTTTATAAATTTTAAAATTTGTCTTGCGACGGATGATTAGATTTGAAAGAAATTATACTAAGTTTGTATTCTTTTGTTTATAATGTAAATATTTCTTTGTTATATTTGAACACAATTTTTACTTTACTAATCTTATTTCAATTTATTCAGTTTTACATCACGTACTTTGAGAAGTGTACAGAATTAATGATAGAACGTACTAATCAATATTTCATTTGCACTCGTAATTAATAAACTAGCACTATTTAAAGAAATCCGTGCTGAACCTTGATATGAAATCAGTTTAAGTATTTTAAACGTTTTTTTTTTATTTTATTTAATATAGTTCCAGTTGTTAAAAATATTATAAAACATATATTTTTGAAATGTTACATCAACAAATTTAAAATGATTTCACGAACAAACCCAAATATTTAAAACCACAAATAGTACGCTGGACACATTTGCGCATTACCTTATATAACGGAATATAAACAAAGAAAAAATCAGACAGGCTTGATAAAATAAGACAAAATATATTTCAAATTAAACATAAAACTTTTTTTATAGAGGGTCATAATTTTAAAACTTTGAGTTGGGTGTTATGAGTATTATATATATATATATATATATATATATTTCGTAAAAACCAATTTCACGAAATCCAGCAATGTTTTTTACAAGCGCCATAGTTTTAAAAACTTGAGTTGAATGCTATGATTATTATTATACATATATACACGCACATTTTGTAAAAACAGCTTATCACGAAAGATAGTAAATAAGACTATATAAAAATTATAATGAAACAAATTTTATTGTTTTTTTTTAATGTGGAAATTTTCGTTTGACATCATTTAATATGTTATTAAGTACCGTGAACATAGTTTAAATTTTTATGTTAATATCAGTGTATCATTATATGTATTAAGTTAGTGAACAGTAATTCTCATTGAACATTAATAATTATTAAAAAATAATTTAAAAACTAGATAACGACTACTTACATTAATAAGTACATAAAAAAGGACTTATGCGATAATACAGTCACATGATAATTCTAGAATAATTCAGAATAGTTAAAATTACGATTACATAAAATAAATAACGCAAATGAAAGGAACTCAATATGCTTAGTAACAATTATAAATGTACACTGATACCAACATAAAATAACGGTATTTCAATCAAATTTTAGCTTATAAATCTCTTTCAAGTATGATGCGATATTAAATACAGAAATTGAAACTATATTCAAGTATATAAATTTCAGGAAACGAATTAGAACTCACGCATTATGTACAACTGCTTTTTCTAAAGAGACGAAAAGCATATTTATTGTCATGTAATAAAGCAGTCGAGTAAAAATATTCCTAAACTTTAAATAAATTTCCTATAAACACCCCGCTCACCTAATTGTCGATTAACAAGTTTAATTCATAATAGTGACAAAAAAAAAAACGATATTTTGTAAAATAAATTATCCGTCTTCAGAATCTTTATTTGAAAATGTAGAAAAAAAAAGAATACATTTACATTAATCTGATTATTCGAAAATGAAAAAGTCGTATTACTGACTTCCAAACGTCTTCAGGGACTTCTAAAAACAAATCAAAATACGTCAATATTATTATCCGCATTATTAACAAACCGTATATTGTCGACCTGTATGTAAAAAGAATTATATTTAAATTACACAAAATACGATTAAAATAATTCACAAATATACAATTGCTAATAAATCAAATGTATAACATATTCACCTGAAATCTAATCATCAGAGGATTCTTTAGCTTTTTTGCCTTTCTGAGGGGATAATGCCATTTTACGTTTTCCAAGTCCATCCTGAAATTTAAACAAATTAAAATTACATTAATCAATATTCATTTTTCAAAGGCTCAAATTACTTTTTAAACTAAATATAAACGTAACACCAATAACTCACCGGAATTTCCTCGGTAGAATCCTCGGCTTCAATATCAACCTCTTCATCTTCCTCATCCTCCGCAAGCTCATCAATAGTTTCTTCATGCTCATCTTCTTGATCTTCTTGCTCTTCTTCTTGTTCGTCTTCATCATCATCATCATCAACAGTCACGGTAGTGTGAGCTGTAAAATAAAGAAGACGTAAATTAAACTTTTAAATTAAGACGAAATTAATTTAATAAAGAGAACACATGAAAACAAAAGTTACCATAAAACATATTAATACACACATGTGCACTTTAAGAAATTATACATACAAACACAACATTTGGTTGTACCTCCAACAGAGTGATTTCCCAAAAGGTACACAGGACCAGTTCCCTTAATAAGCTTAAAAGATACCGGAGGATCGGGAAACATCAAATCCAAAACCACATTTTGAGCCGAACCAGATTTTAAAACACAAATCGGAAATTTTACATCAGTTTTATATCCGGCAGTTTCCACTTCAATGACATGATCTCCGTCACCGGCATCGACACCCAACAAAGCCTAAAAAAACATTAAAATATAAGAAACCGTTGAAAAAATACTTAACAAAAATATATTTTAAAATAATTCGCTGGAACACAATACAATTAGGATACCTATAAACAAAATTTGTACGTTAAAATAAAAACAATGAAATTAGCTGACTGCGATTACAATAGTCATTATAAGTTCATACCTTTTTTACTAGCAATGTATGTTCACCGGTTGTTGTACCAGCTTCAACCTTGAATTCCGGATCCCAAATTTCACTAATATGATCTTTGTCCAAACATAATCCTAGAAAAAAGTTAACATTCTAGTATTTAACCAAAGCGACGATTATTAAAAACCAAATAAATAAAAACAATCAGTTAATATAATTTAAGAGCTTATACGAATATAAACTTCCACGTGTCAAAATAGTACTTCGTTAAAATTTACATTAAAATTAATAGATATTTGACCACTATACTAAGAAATTCCATTTATGCGTTGTACAATAATTGATAACAACTTAATAATAATTTAGACTAAAAATATTGACTACCAAGTGTAAAATGACTTAATTTCTTTAAAGTTTATAATATTCAAAGTACATGTAATTACGTATTGCAGAAAAGTTCTCGATCATTTTAGTTGCTAGTAGAATGTAACTTTTTTTAATTTGAAGAAAAAATTATTAAAATTAAATACAATGTAAAATAAACTAATTCTTCATTACAAAATAATCATATGCATAACTGTACCGCGTGCAAAATGGTTCATAACAATTTACGCTAAAAAAACAAATGTAAGATATTATAAATCTAAGCATAAAACTCACTAAGTATCCCTTTATTCTATGCATACATAATGAATGAAAACACGGCTTGAAAATAATTTGGATTAAAAAATTATGTTATAACACCACCACGTGCAAAATGGCGGCCAAATTAATTTGCTCAATTTACAAACTTAAATTAATTAAAATATATAATAAATAGAAACCCCAAAAATAGTCTTCTGTCATTTTCTTCGCCGTCTTGATGAGTTTTTAAAAATTTTAAGTTAAAAAATATATATCTTGAGAATAATATTTTACTAGACAAAAACTTTCAACGAAAACGAACAATCAACTTCTACAAGCACCGAACTAACAATATGGCTGCTACTACGGTTGGGCACGTTTTGAATAATAGCTATGTAACGTTCTGATTAACGGGGTGTAGGCAGTAGGCCGCCGTTAATGTCGTACAGCCAGCTTTGAATTTCATTAAATTTTTAAGCACAATACAAATTTATTATTTTTAAGCAAAAAATATTCAGAAAATAAATAAATAATTTTTATCGCTTTAAATGTGCTAAAAATTACTATATTGCGATGCTTCGGAGATTTAAATAGTTTTAATTATAATATTTATTCTCATTATGTACGATAACAGTGATGCCGATTAAATTTACTTTCTTAAATTATTTATTTAAATTTAAGAAAAATGTAAATAAAACGGACTCGTTTCCCTATATTAGGTATTCTGAAATATTATTTTGTACATTAATTACTTGTAATGAGTAATTTGAAAGAAATTCTAGCTGATTTTTGTGAGTCAACGGATCAAATCGTCGTTAGCGAACACGCCTTTTACTTTTTTGTGTTATGTAGTCAGAAAATTCGCATATATTTTATAATTTACTAAAATATAAAAAAACTAAAAATTCTGTATACGTGTATTATTAAATATTATATGTTTTTAAATAACGTATATTTATAAGTATCACTTTTTTTAAGCGTATATTTTCAGTATTTTTGTGTGGTTAATTGATCAATTATGTATCTTCCATAGGGAACATGCTTTTTACTTTTTTGGGTTATGCCGTGAGAGAATTTGGATTTAAATTTTAATTAACTAAAAACTGTATATACGTGTAATATTTACAAAATATTATCTGTTTTTAAGTAACGTATATTTTTAAGTATCGTATTTTTTATGCGTTTATAATTAAAAATATGATAATTTTAATATATTCATGATAATTGAATATCGATACTGGTTAATCGTTAAAATACCGCCCGGTATTTTTATGGTGTTTTCGTTTATAATTTTTCCTTCATAATTATTTAACAATATTGCAGTTGTACCCTAGTTTCAATTCATAATGGAGAATTTTTCTCGTTAGTACATTTTTTCATTGCATTCAAATAAATATATATGCGAATAATAATGATAACCGAATTATTTTAACTTTAGGTTTAAAATTCATTTACCGCATTTTTATACAGTTAATTAGAAAATTAATTTACTTTATAGAACTATTAGATGAGAACGGTCTAGCGGAAATTACGCGTATGTTTCAAGGGCCCGATGACAGTTTAATTTCCACCCGAGTAAATATCCTGCATCGATTTCTTCATACATTAAAAAGCAGCCGTAATTCTATAAATCGAGATTTGATATTGGAAGCAATCGGAAATTGTTTGAACCATCTGAACGACGAATTTTTGTATCCTGATATTTTGAATACTGTCATATTAGTACGTATTAGATTTGTGCTTTTACTATTCCTAGATAAAGTTTATCCAAATAATTTTATTCATTGCTTTTTTTTCTTTATTTAGTAAAATAAATGCATCTTTTTGCGAAATAAATAGAAAGTATGAATTTTTTTATAGTTTGGATTAACGCATTCTAATCTAAGAGGTTAAATTTTCAATATTCTAAAAATTGTTCTGGATAATAGCATGATTATTTTTGTGAATATGGTTAATAACGTACTTTATATTCGTATATCTATAACGAAAATCGAGTTAACATCGTAACTGATTATTTGATCATAACACCCGATTCTAATTTAATTTGTTCATGCTTCGCGTGTGATTTAGTTTATAGTAACGTAAAAATAAATAAAAAACCTAACATCGATATCGAATTGAGACATTAAAATTAATTAGTAAATGTTTAACAACTTTATGTCAATGTATCACATTCAAGATGAGAATGTTAAGTTTGATACCGGTTAAAAATATTTACAAAATTGAACAAGAATTTAAAAAACACGGAAGTTTCATGAAGGCGTTCATTTTAAAATCAGTAGTATTAACAATTATTTTTTTTTCTGTGTTAATTTGTTCAGGATGGCAAAATGTACGTATTTACACTGTTTATGATGCCTAAACGATACAAATGTTATTTATTCTTGATTCTAAAGGAGCTATCATAAAATATATCTAAATACATTTTTTTTTTTTTTTTTTGTGATTAATATAATTGCGTAAGATTAACGCATATCGCAATCGATTCATTTTTAAAACATTTATTACGTCAACCTTCGTTAGACGCATTAAACAATAAAAATCGACTATGGACTTAAATTTTTGTAAAATTTCCATAATATTAGAAGAAAGAAGAAGAAAGAAATTTATTAATAAAAATAAAACTGTTCACAAACTTATGGTCATAATTATTGGTACCGGCACGCAGGCCTTATCCGAAATAAAAGTTTTGTTTTATAATAAGATAATTAAAAAGCATTTTTAATCTTAATAATACGTTATGTCGCGGAAAACAAAGAAAAAACTCGACTACATCACAGGAGACTATACTAATAACAATAACCTCAAAAAAAAAAGAACATAATTTACTGACGCACAAATGCATAATCACGCATTAAAGATATAAAGTAGGTGTAAATAACTGTAACGCAAGAGCATTTACCGGAGAAAATTATGTTTAATTCTTTTATGTTTATATTTTTTATATCTTAATGATTCGTAATTCGATATAGCACTGACAGCGAGAGACGAGTTGCATTCGCATTTAAGAAACATTTTTTTTGGCAAGAATTGATATTCTCTTAGCAATGTCGTCTAGGTTTAACACTTGGTGTATTAATTGTATTTTAGTATATATATTGACATATTTAGATTATTCTGAATTAATTGGATATTTTTATATGTAGATTTAAAAGCATAATTCTAAACAGGGCATCCGTAAGTTAATAACGGTTGAATTAGCGATTTATGTATAATTAATTTGTTCTGAATACTTCGATTTTTTGTTAAATATAGAAAAAGGTGAAAGCATTCTTGCTCTATTTTTATTAAGACTATAATTAATATGTTTGTTCAAAGTTAATTTTTTGTCAAGTACGACACCAACTGTTTCTTTCCATTGAATAGTCGCGTTGATCAGTTCGTAATCCGGTTTAATATCCGCCTACTTTCGGAGAATAGTATAGCTTCTGTTTTAGCAACATAACTTACACTTGTTTAACAATACACTAAGTAACTTAAATTTTTGTTGTAATTACTCTGAAGGGCGATGTTAGTAACGCAATATCTTCAGCATATAGTATGGTGGAAACATCTTTGAATTTACGAATATCATTAATATATAATAGGTCCTAATATGCTGGTTTGCGAAACGCCTGCATTAATGGTTTTCGATGTGCTCTTTTTTAACCCTCACGTGAAATATTCTATTAGTTACATAACTTTTTGTCGGAATTATCAAATTAGGATGAAAGTTTAGCGGAATCATAGGTTTAGGTATAGGTATTGTTATTGAAGATTTTCATGTTGCGGGAAAATACTTATTTCTGATGTTGGCGTTAATGATATTTGTTAAAAGCACAATACCTTTACGTGGCATGTGTTTTAATAGAATTGATGGAATCTTTAATTTTTGAATGTGCTTCGATGCGTAATTTCAGTAGACAAGAATTTATTATTTTAATCGCTCGTGTGACTACTGCATGGTGATTGTTCGTGGATATATGATTTTGAGTGTGAATATCAGAATAAAATTTAGTTAGAAACCCTGCCTAGGGTGTGTGTTTTGCTGAAGATTTTCGTAATTTACCATATGCTGTTATTCTGAGCTTTTAAATTTTGTAAATTCTTATTCCATATTCTATTTTTGTGTTCGCGTTATCAGTAACTTAACTTTGCGCTTTAATAAGCTATATAGGAATTTATAAATAGGTCCAAATCTGTTGGATCGATTATTTGTTTTTTATACAACTTTCTAAACAGTTTACATGTGAAATATTAGGACAATGGCTGTTTTCACTAATTATTGGGATGGATTAATGAGCGGCGTTTAGCAGAGCTGTTTACAGATGATTAATAGCTAAGTTAATATCGATATTATTAAGGGGATGGTTACAAAAGAAATAACTACGTAAGTATTTTTTGAAGTGATTCCAGTTTGCTAACTTGTAAAGAGTTTTTCCTTCTGAATGATTTTAATTTTATTTTTTAGCTTGAAAAATATAGAGTTATGATCTGAGCTGAGTTTGTGCAGAGAAATGCGCTTTGATATGTTGAGGGATATTTTTGACAACGGCAATGTCAACGATCCTGGGTTTAGAAATTCTAGAATTAGGGTGGTAAAAAGTAGGGGTATTTGGGGCGAGAATATTAAGGTTTAATTTCATATACATGATCCACTTTAAGCTACGTACCTGATGTTAGTAAGAAATAGCAAATGACCGTTGTAATTAGTTATATTTCAATCAACAAATTTTATAGTAATTCGTGGAAGTATTTTAAATATCAAGTCGAAAGAAACTTACGAAAACAAATACGCAATGTTATAATTGAAGGGATAAATGATTTCTTCGCTTTAAATTTACAGGATATTAGAAAGCAGCGATACGGGAATTAGTCTTGTACGAGGGTAGTAACGCGCGAGTGTCATCTAGATTTAAACAATATCATAATTCTCGAATTCGGTATATTAAAATTTTTGGAAGCTTAAGATCTTTTAACGTGGTCTAAAAAATGTATTTATTATTTTCGGCATTTTCAATAAGGCAGTATTTTAAATACGTTCGTTTAGTTTTAAAATTATCGAGCAATAGTGATTCGATATCGCATTTGAGAAATGAATAAACAAAAAGTTATCGGGTTTATTAAATGTGTTACGAGGCGATTTAATTTTTTGTCATAAATACTAAATATTAATTTAATAAATAAACCGACGCGATAAGTTAATTAAATACTTTGCACATTCAACTGCTGTATAAAATCGTCTTGCTCATTTTAACGATGATTGTTTGTGAAATTATCGATTAAATAAATTTAAGACACGTAAGAAAAATATTTACAGGATTGAGAGTGAGAAAATAACTTGCGTAGTTTACGTGATGTTTTTCGATTTCAAAACAACGACCTAACCATGACGGGCTTCGTTAATAGTGTTTTTTAAAATGTATAAAATGACACCATGAACAAATTTTATAGTCGATGTTTGTTAATTTTTACTTGTATTGCTTACTAATTTTGTTAACGAGATAAAATAAAAACAAAATTAATCACCATAAAAGTTATTTTATGAATGCAAAGCTTTTCGACATTAACATAATTTTCAAGCATATACAAAAAAGTTACATATAAATTAATATATATATATATATATATATATATATATATATATATATATATATATATATATATATATATATATATATATATCGATTTACAAAAATGAGCCAAATGTAATTTAATTTACTAAAAAAAAATTATATTTACAATAACATTTACTTATAAAACTGATTTTAAAATTAATTCTTCATCGAAATTGATCATTTTATTTAATAAATTATTACTATTTCTATGTTTTATAATTTGTAGTTTTTCTAATATTCCTTTTTTTAAATTTGTATTCTATGTTTAAAATTTTTATATTATCTGTCATGTTTTCTATACTACGTTTTTCTTTTTTACAGTGTTTTCCATAAAGTGACTTGTCACCTTCATTTTTATATGAATTAAAGTGTTCTTTTAGTCTATTATTTATTTGTCGCCCAGTTTCACCTATATAAAACATATTACATTTTGTGAAGTTTATTTCGTATACTCCAGATTTTTGTAATACCCTATTCTCTTTTATTTTATTGCTATCATAATATTGAACTTTTTAAAGATTTTTAGGAATTTATACGTGTATTTTCCTATATATTTAATTTATCCTATATAATTATCTTTTTATTATTATTATTATTTTGTTGAGGACTGTTATTTTTTGGTTTGTTCCATAATTGATCTACTATATTCGGATTGTATTTAATTCGCTACGGCAATTTGCTTAATGATATTCTTTTTTTATTAAGTTTGTTTTTGTTATAACTTAAAATAATTTTGGCTCTATTACAGTAATTTCTTAAACTAGCTACTTGATGTGATTTTGCATGAAAAGAATCGTTTCGAATTATTACATCTGTTAATGTTTGTTTTCTGTGTAGTATATCAATGTTTAATATATTATTGTTTATATTGATAATGAAACCTAAGAAATTTATATTTTTATTGCCTATTTAAATTTTTTTAGTAAATTAAATTACATCTGGCTAATTAATGTAAATCGATATATATATATATATATATATATATATATATATATATATATATATATATATATATATATATTATATATATAAACTTTTATTATATTAATATCTCTGTTAATTTATATGTAACATTTTCGTATATGCTTGAAAATGACGTTAATGTCGAAAAGCTTTGCATTAATAAAATAACTTTTATGGTGATTAACTTTGTTTTTATTTTGTCTTGTTGATTCATAAAATCACTCCAATACATCAACATTACTAATTTTAAGTTTACGTTACATATTTCTAATAAGTTGAATTTTACTTTCATTTCAAATAAAGCGTAATAGGGTCCACTGTTTTGTATTACTCGATATTTTATGTAGCGTGTTTGTTTTCAAATATAGGATTTTATTTTTAAATAAAATTATTTGAAAATTAATTATATATGTGCATTTATTTAACGCACGCCATACGTTACACTATGTAACTGAAACTCTCGTTAGTATATTTTTAATTATTACGGCTTAATTTTCTTCTTATTTTTCTTTTGACGATTATATTAAAGCGTATATTTTATCGATACAGATAATTTGTCACTGCGATTGCACTTCATTATACGCGTCAAGACTCGTTACGTTTGTTTTGAAGAACGAATTTATTCAACGTCATTTCATTCACGATTGTGATGAATTTTTGGATATGTTGAAAATGGTAGTGGTGAATATTAACGACGTCCGTGATCCTGGCGATATTACATGTACAATTCACGAAGATATATTAAAATGCGTCTGTTATCTGAGTCAGCATGTATTACGTCCGTCATATTTCCGAGCTCGTTTCATCAGCGAGTTGTTAGAACCACTTTTGAAATTTGCTATGAAATTCAATCTCGAAGATAGTTCAAATAGGTATACGTTGATCAAAAATTGTTTAATACAGGTGAGTTCCCTTTATTTATTTTGTATTTTTTTTTGAATTTACAATTTATAAAAAATGATAAACGAAATGTTATTTGTCTTCCGCATATTTTAACGTTCGAAAATTTCTTTAGGTCTTAGAATTCAGATAAAACTGAAATGTTAAATATTTTCACACACACACACACACAATATATATATATAATACATATATATATATATTATACATATATTATATATATTATATATATATATATATATACATATTTATACATATTATATATATATAATAAAAATGAAAACACGTAAATATTAGAACGTAGAACAAAATTCAAATAAATTATAGTTTTATTTGAATTTCTACTGTATGTAATGAGTCATTAACAAAAATATTTATTTTAATTCGTCAAACCATTTCAGTTGCAGCGTTTCCTATTTAGAATATGAAAACTGTTAATCTTAAAATATATATATATATATTTATCTACGTATGACTGATACGAAATGTTTTAATTCCAAAAATATTCGTACAACACGTTACAAATTATGCAGAGAGTCTTCTAAAAAGGTAGCATTGAATACGAAAATGTTCCTCTGCGTTTCATGTCCACGTGTCATTTTGTGCTACGGAGGAATATTTGACATCACAAAAACGGAAATACCTATAAAAATAGACTTAACTGTAGTTGTTTTTGAGAAACGAGAAGCAAGTTCGAACGTTAAGATTGATACATATAAGATTTAACGTAAAATATGAACATTAATATATAAAATTTAACTTTATAAATGTTATATAACCAATTATAAACTTCAACGTGAATATGTATAGTACGCGCAGGCGTAAAAATATAATAAAATTATGTAAATTTTCTTATAAAATTACAAGTGCTGAATTTTCAATTAAAATGTGCTTTTCGCCTATTACAGTAAAGGTACTTGATGGTCTTAAGTTACGCGATTCCCCCGCTGCGATGGGACGAATGTATATTACTTTTTCGATCGGTAATGGGAGTCATTGTTTCAGTGTCAAAGTGATAGTTGTCAAGAGTATTATTGGCAATGACAACTTCACTCTTAGAAGAAATAACACGTTCATTTTAACGATAATACTCATGAAAGATGATAACTTAAAAATTCGTGCCCAGATTCGTGATTTTCCAAAAGAATTGAAGACTTGTCTAGATAAATACAGGACTTAGCGGGACGAACCTTAATCGTGGCGCTGGTAGGACGAATGATGTGACATGTATGTAGACCTAATCGATGTCCTATAAATGTCATAAAAGCGTATGTAAGATTTGCTCTCGAAATTTAACTACCCGTCTCCTTTATCTAGAATATGATGAGCGCGGTAAGTAGTATTGAAACAGTACGTAGTGCTTACCAAAGTATTATATATCAGCTTCTTTGCACTCGTGTAGTTTTATTTTTGATAAAATGAGACTCGTTTTAGCTAAAATTTCTGTAACGTGTATGTGGTTTTGTTATGTTGTACTAACGATATAATCATTTCTTATCGATCGTGTCAATCGACCTGCCACAGACTTCCACATTGTACTTAAATACTTTTCGAAATTTTAAAATTTTTCTATCCCTACCACATAATTCTCTCGTCATATATTAACTTTAGCTAAAGCTGAATTTTTCACAATAATGCCCTGTGTTTGCCTATAATCGCGTGATTGGTCAGTTAGTATAACCAATGAGGGGGATAATTTGAAACAGGACTTGACTAGATTACTTGCGCATTACGGCTCACTCATATTCCGATGACGAACAGAGCATTTTGTTTTAAACGCCATTATTACTACGCATTGAATCTGAATGGTTAAAAAAAATTCTGTAATTTTCGTTGTCTGCTTCGGTATTTTTTATTTCCACAGAAAAATTTCTTCATATATATAGAAAAAAAATACTTATCTTCGAATTTTATTATACGAATTTTTAATAATATACTTTTTAAAATAAATTTTTCCCGATTTTCATTGTGTACTGCGTAGTTATATCATCCGTATTTTTCTAAGATCAATCAAAGAGAAAAAAAAAAAAAAAACTCGAAAATAATTCAAGATAATTTAGTTGTATACTTCTCTAGTCATAAATTTTCGGTTTACACAAATATCCGTTTAAAAACTTTCAAAAGTATATTCATTCATTTTGTAACATCTATAGAAAGCGTGGTGGTGAAATTGAAGTCTCGATCTACAATCTACAACCTACTCTGTCTTGAACCGTTAGTAGCGCTTGGTGTAGAGACGTACCAAACTGTTTTTTTTTTTTTTTTTTTAAAAAAAAAAAACGTTATTGATATTATTTTCAAATAGAGGTTGACTTCGCTAACTGTTGCAAAGATTTGGTTTTAAATTTAGCTGTCTGCTTTTTAGTTCATACGACACTGAACACTTTTAATGTATGTTTCGCAGTTATATACATGTATATTAATTTATATATATATATGTTTGTTTGAATTTTTTTGTTGATAAGTACTTTTTGCAGCGTTGTAATAGATCACACGTCGCTTGCGAATTGGAAATTCATAGTAGATCATTTCACGCCTCAATTCCGTTGACGAAATTTCAACGAAAAACATATATATTTTTTTTATTGTTTTTTAAAAAAAAGTATGTCTTATTTATTGCGATATTATTGGACGGAATATGCCTTACGACGATACGGTAACACTGGTATAAGATTTGGATTCTATTATTATATTTTTTATCCGGTAATTACCTTTTCCGCGATCAATATATCGGAAATTTTGAAGTTTCTTCATTCATGTAGGAATATAATTTATGTATATCGAAGGTGCCAAATAAAATATTCGTTAATCTGCACCAAGTCAATTTTCCATATAAATTGTACTTGGTTCGTGTCATTCCACTCCTTATTCTGTTTAAGGTGCGCTATAAAGTCTAATTAGTTTCCTATTGGAAGTGATATACTTTGACTTTTCCAAACTATTTATCGTTCATACTTTGCCAAGTGCTCTTCGATTGTTTCTGTCTATTTTAATTGTCCGTTAGCAAATCCTGTATATGTAGTGGGTGACATTCGTTCTATGTTATTTTTCATCTTTCTCTTTTACACATTGCGTTTAATGTCACGTGGTGCAATGTCGTCCTACTTGTGTAGTTTAAGCATTTACATTCTTTGCACGATGAACGGTTTCAAACTAGACACGCATACTCTCCTGCTACGTATCAACTAGTACTGATGTTTACAGTACGTGCGGTTTTGCTTCCTATTTAGCGTTCATTTATACGTGGTTAGGACTAGTTATACTGATCGTCGGTCGATGGTGTGCGAAAAGTACTGTAGTATTTTATATTAACCGACTTTCAGTAATGCCTTAATAATGCGTTCGCCATGATTAATGTTTCACTTTCCAAGCAGACATTTATCTGGAACTTAATGATTATATATCTATGCGATTAGGTTTTAAAAATACTTCAGTTTTCATTCTATTTTTTGCATTTTAAATTGTTATTCTCAAAGGTGAGGTTGTTATTTAATTAGTTTAACGCGGCTGACGCGTTTTAATACATCCGTATTTTGTTGCATTAAGTGGTTGAACATCGATGTAAATTCATTTAAAAATATCGAGCGTGTAAAGTCTTTGCACCTCTCAACGTGCTCATTCTCAATTTTTGCGTACACTGCACATATGCTGTAGCCGGTAATGTGGGGGGTCTGTAACGTGACCTTATCATATTCCTTTTCTTTATATAACGTTTTTTTCTTTTTCGTTTGTGCGCCGCAGCAAAGGTACGAACATGTCGAAAGGCGTTAAGTCGATAGAATAGGCGAACCGTTTAACTATTTCAGTCACGATTATGTGGTACATTTTAAAGCTAATAAACTTGTATATCTTCTGACTGACGTGAAATGTTTCAATTCTAGAAATATTTAATTTATTATATAAACATATTGAAAAAAACAAAACAGTATTGTCTAAGAAAAGCTAATGTGAAGACTCAGTCCCCAAACAAAATCACTTAATTTTTTGTGATAATAATCGCGGTACTGGATCATAAATTGACGTGGAGAAAACACATTTATGCAAAAAAAAAAAAACAACTCAACATAAAATTCAATAGCATGTATTGGTTAATCGGCAAGACATCCAAGCTTCCAATAGAAAGCAAAGTCTTATTGTACAAGGCAATCCTAAGACCTATATGGTTTTACGGGATATTGGAGTTCAGCTAGCAACTCGAGTATCGATGTCATACGGTCAACCGAAGATAGGATATTGCGTTCAATCGTCGGTGCGCCATGGTTCGTGCGCAATGATGATATACGAAAGGATTTGGAAAGACCATCAATCGAAGAAGTGATCAGCAGTCATAAGGAACGATACATGCAACGGCTAGACAAACACATTGACCACGTGATCCATAATCTGAATCCAGATTCGTACGCTTAAAAAGGCGTAATATTATTAACTAGCATATCCTACAACACTGCGCCTAGGGCTCGCGTACCATTTGGAAAATAGTCCAGTCATAAGATACTGGGACACGCTCTATTAAATACATTTATTTTTAAAAGTTATCCTCGCCGCTTATTGCCTCAAATAGGCAGATTGCGAGCATTTAAAAAAAGACAAAAAAAAACGTTTAAACGCGTAATATATACTTGCTACAATTGTTGAATGACGTAAACTCGCGGAAAAAATATTTTGATATATTTTTATGTTATTCTAAATTTCACTATGTTTCATAGGTTTCTTAAGAAAGTAAGAAAATTTTAGTTATTCAGTGTTGCTAAGACATATTTATAGTGTATTCATGATTTGTAATCTAATTATATATTATTTTATAAATACTTCAGATTTGTTATCTAACTATATATTATCTTATAAATAAATTATTAATTCAGATTTGTTATCTAATTATATATTATAAACAAAATTTTATAAATAAACTATTAGGCATTTCAGACTTGTTTGCACGTTGCTATTACTAATTTTGAACTCGGGGAATCTTCGTATCTTCGGTATAATAATATAAGGCTACCTCCGGACCGTTTTATTTATTTATTTTTTAATAACTCGAAAACTACTCGACGAAAATTTTTCAACGAAATTTTATTTAAAAATAGGAAATGCTTTCAATCATTTGTGGAACACAATATCGTTCGGATGACCGCCATTTGCAACAGTGCGTTCATTCGGTCTTTTTACAAAATGTTCGAAGACTTTTTCGAGTATAGGTGGTCTGAATTTTTGAAATTTCTTCAGAAATCCGAGTATTCAAGTCTTTCAGATTTCGTGGACGTATTTCTTAAAAAAACGGCTTTTAAGATATCTACACACACACAAAAAAAAACACGTAACTTTAAATTCCTAAATCTTTTTACAGTGCAGTGATGGATTCACGCCGAAAATAACGTTCCACGAAAAATGCGCGCTCCTTCTCATTACAAGATGTCACGATAACGTGGAGCACGAGGTTTACGTTGTCAGCAGCGTTACCAACATTCAAAAAATAAAACCGCCCGGCTTCTCTGGGTCGTTCTATATTTCGTGTGAAATTTTTTCCGTCAAAATTTAATAATGCGCGACCGAACGTAGTAAACGCGTCATTCGTCCGTCCCCCCCTAGCTCCAAAATATTACGTATTCTATTTTACAGAATAATTTTATTTATTTATTTATTTATTTTATTTTTTTTTTTTAAATGAAGGTACTATTTTTCCACCCTGAAGACAGACGATTATCTAACGCGAATAACGACGTAAAGATTAACGATGATTGCGATGACGATGTTATGAAACTGATTGAACGTTGTACCGGTAGATTTACACGCGACGACGTTTTAGCCGAGTTTTACGTTCTATTTTTCGACGCTTTAGTCGCTACCGGTTCAGATAGTAACGAACTTTATCGATATTTAATCGCGATATTTCGTTTTCTCGATTTATTATTAATACGTAAAACGTTCGATAGCGATGATGTTTTCACGTGGAAAGTCGAATCGCGAAAACGACCCCGAGAATTACAACAACGGCAGGCGATCGTATTAAATCGATTATTGACGATTTTCTTCGATAAGTATCGTTTACCGACGTGCGTTAAATTAGAAAACGATATTAACGTCGAAACTCGTAAATTATTTTCCGATTTAGCTAAAATCGTTATTATGTCCGGACGTTTACGTGACGAATTACATTCGAATTGGTTGATAGTATTACGACGTACGATTATACTATATCCGACGATGGTGACCGATGACGATTTTTATCGACTGTTCATCGAATGCGTCATGTTAAAACGGAAACACGATCGCGCCTTATACGAAATTTATACGGAATTATGCGTTATCGTCGTGAATGTTTACGTACGTACGCATCGTCTGGACGAATTTATCGTCGTTACCACCCGGACGATTAAAAATCTACTAACGACCGTCTCGATCGACGAATTACCGAACGATAAAACGCAAATATTACCGTTCGATTTATACGAACTTTTAATCGAAAACCTATTCGTAACTAATAACGTTGCGTTATTTCGTTTGTTAATTCGAAACGTGCAAGACGATTGCGTCGCTATTTTAGAAAACGGACAAACGGTCGACGTATCCGGTAAGATGAAAGTATATATATATATATATATATATATATATATATATATATATATATATATATATATATATATATATATATATATATATGTATATATATATATATATATGTATATTTATTTTTATTTTTATTATATATATTAATGATATACCCACAATATTACGTGTAAATATAAATATGCTGATGATACCTTTTTAATTCTTAAAGAATAGACACCATAAGCAACAGTTTATCAAAAAATAAAATATCCAAATTTTTCTATAAATGGAAAACTAAAATTAATGATGAGAAAACTAAGTCAATAATTTTTACTATTTCATTAAAATTAAAAACGTTCATCTCGGCCGGAAAGAACATGTAAAGCATTTAGGTGTCATCACGGATAGACGACTTACATTTCATCATCGTCATCCTAGTTGCTTCCGCCGAGTCGGAAGATTGCATACATTCATATTATTCGCTTTGTCGGGAGAGCAATTGTCTCTTGTAAGTTCTGTCATCTTTCTCTTATTGATTTTCCAGTAATTTTTCCTTGTATTATTACCGTGAAGATTCCATTCTCTGCAAGTTTACGCGCCAGGTGTTTTCTATTTTTAATATCCTCCAGTAGTCTTTTTTTTTTCTTCTGCTTTTGCCAATACAGCGGAGTTTGTCATATGTTCCGACCACGATATCTTCATCAGCCTTCTATACATTTACCGAACATATTAATGATTCTGTAAATAGAACTTTTTTATATCTATATTTAACAAAAAGTCCGGCACTGTGCGCGACCCAAATTTTTAATATACGAAAAAGTAATTTTACCGAAATTACTTTTCACGCGCCTGCCCAGTATTGTCTTATATAAAATAAAATAAATAAAAAGTGTATTTTTACATTTATAAATAAGAAACAACAGATATCGTCTACACGTACCGAAATAGTGTAAAATTCTCCCCGTGTATCGCGATATACGGGGAGAATTTTACACAATTTCGGTACGTGTAGACGATATCTGTTGTTTCTTATTTATAAATGTAAAAATACACTTTTTATTTATTTTATTTTATATAAGACAATACTGGGCAGGCGCGTGAAAAGTAATTTCGGTAAAATTACAAAAATTTGGGTCGCGCACAGTGTCGGACTTTTTGTTAAATATAGATATAAAAAAGTTCTATTTACAGAATCATTCTTATACCAGCGGTACCAGATGTGCAAAGACTGCAAAACCGTCGTCTACGAATGATATCGTATAAACCTCCAATTAACTTCGATCAAATCTTTACACTTTAAAATTCCCTTATACAGGTATAACCGAAAATGTTGTCGATGTTTGTGGATATTCCGATAGTAAATTCTATATAGATTAATCAATCTCTACGACACACGGCTATAAAAGATGTAAACGCGGGCGTATAAAACGTGTCCTTTTCCAGTAAGCCAGCTATAAACCCTAAATGTCAACGAATACATTAATATACTTATAAGTTCATTTTAATAAGAAAAGTGTACAGTCTGTTTTAAGAAAGCGGATTTTTTGAAATATTATTTAAAACGCGAGTGAAAAAATAAATCTATAGTAAAAGTTATTTAAAAATTTATTTTACATTACAATAAAAGTGTTGCAACTGAGCTCCTTGAACATGTTGGCATTTCGAAGAAGGTTGGACTTTGCGTTCATTTTCCGGTGTATACGCCTGTGCGATGGACGTTTCTTCTCTTTGTTGATTACACTAGCAGTTTCACGAAATTTATCGATTAACCGTTTGATTGTGCTACCGACAAGTGGCTTTACATTTGGAAAAACCTCTTTAAAAAGCTCGGGAACGCGCGCGTAAGACGAAATGCAAAAACGATAAAAATTCTTCGCTGCATGATATTCATCATACTTGATCTCCGAGCAAACAACTATCACACCAGAGATCGCGCCATCTGTGACAATATTCATGGTATCCGAGTGATCATAAAAACGTCAGTATTGATATATATATAATTCGAACGTTGTCAATAACGGTATTATCGCTGTCACGAATGTGGACAAATTTGTAAATAACCACCTGAGACATGAAGTAATATGTTAGATTATGAAACTAAATTGAAATTATCAAATTCTGAAAAACGGGCCAAGGTCATTGACTAATCACGGCAGCTGTTCTGGGGTTCATAAATATAGCTCTACATTTTCATTTGCGTGATAAATGGCCATATATATATATATATATATGCAATTTGGCTCATTTCTAGAATACTTGTACACCTCAAAATTGATCGGGGCTTGGTCTAAACATCATCAAAAATAATTTTTTTTTTATTATAAATTACATCCGTTCAAATTTTGTTTATTTTTTAATTTACTTTTTAATCTAGCCCTAGCTGCTTACCTATCTATAGATAGTATCATATCGGTAAATTAACACGAACGGCGAATCTTCCAATGAAGACGTGTCAATAACGTCGCCACTTAATTATATGATTAAATCTAGCGATTTCTATCTACGTAATCGAAATATTTCTTCTGGGGTGTTATCGAGTAAATTGATTGCCGTCTTATTCGGGTGATTATGAAGTTTCTGTTTATGATTTTCCGCTTCTTCGTCTATCACTTTCTGATTTAACGCGTAAACTGAACACAACCTTATGCTTGTTGAAGTTTTCATCGTGAAGTCTATTGAAATAAGAGTTGTACAATAAAATTAATTTAATACAATAATTATAATAATAAACAAAATTTTAAGCGCCGTATTTGATTAACGAACTCTAAATTTCATAAAACAACATAACGGTGAAATAATGTTTTTAAATATAAAAAAAATGAATTTAGTTTTTCTTTGATTTAAAAAACATATATGTATATATATATATATATTTATTACACCACTCCAGTCAAATGTACATCAACCACTATTGACGAAGTCGTTATAAATTAATAATAAAAGTACTTATTTTAGAAGTTTCTTAATACACGCCCACTCCCATCGGAGTGAACAGTATTGATAAATTATAAAAAGAAAAACAAACAGTAAATCAACTAATAATTACTGAAAAGAAAAATAACTAATAACATAAACGTATATGCTTAAATGATGTCAATCATTCGACTTTGATGGTAGTGTGTTAACCAATCCTAATAAAATCTCTGGTTCATAGTATCTTCAGTCTTCTGGTAGGATTTCCACGTAGTGATTACTGGAAATGTTAACCTTAGCGCTAAATCGCTGCTCATTGGAAAACATATTGTAGCGTCTGACGTGATATTCACGCGCGTACTGATCGCGGAGATCGTTAAGAAGAGTACGTTTTGAAACACGTAAAATCGAGCATCAACTATCTGCCGAAGAATTTTAGACTGTTGCTGAATAAATTAGGTCGGGATATATGCATTTATCGCGTTTTTAATTTAGGTTTTTTTTTTTTTTTTTTACTAATTTAGTTAGAATTACATAATTATAGATACATCGAGCAACTTTGGTCGTGCGATTATACGAATTTAATTATCGGTATAAATTTTATTTAATTCGATTAGTTTTAAATCGAAATTATTTTGAAACTTAATAACGATTACATTATTGTTTAAGCGGACTTGAGATCGATTTTAATGATGGAATTAGTGACAAGTCTGCTACTGAACATAATGAAAAAAGCTCTGGTTGGTAGTGGTATGTTACGTATTACTCCGAAGAAGTTATTCGTCGATACAACTGACGAATTACAACAATTAATAAGACGTTTCGGATTAGGAATTATCGAGAACAAGCACGTAAGTTCATTCATTCATTTATATGCATCTGGTCGCACTTGAAATTATGCGATTCTTTCCGGTGTTTTCTTTTTTTTTTATATCGACTTTTCACGAGAAATACAATAATAATATAATCGTTTTTGTGTTATAATTATGTGTCTGTTAATTTCGATTTATTATTATTCAATTTCGCTAGTATGGAAAATTATTTCTCTTTTCCTACGAAGAGTTGACTTACTTCTGTCAACGGCATCTGAACTTGTTCAGTTTCAATGGCTGGAAGCACAGACAAGTGCTTTGTCCGTCGTCGTTCTACGGTCGACAAGAATTCGTGCAATGTTGGGATAAGTGCGGTACCAGGTTGCATGTTAAGTTACCTACGACGAATGTGAAGTCGTCAAAATGTAATTACTTGCTTCGGTTCGTAAGTTGATTGAAATAAAAAACTCATTCACATTAGGAGAACTGTTCACAGCAAGACACTAGAATCTATAGTCGACATACTTGTAGAAAAAAAGATTACTATTAAAATAAGACGTTAGATTTCTAATAGAAAACAAAATGGAGATAAAACAGTTAAAACTGGAAATGGTCAAACTGCTGATAGAATAAAATAAATCCTACAACTAAGCCTTTAACTACAGCTGATATAGGTTTTTTTCTTTTGTTTTTTCTTTTTCTTTTACGTTGTACCGACAATTATATGGCACAATCGACGTTGATGAATAAAAGTACGGAAGATAAAGAAGAGGAAGGAAGGGAAAAGGAAGAAATATATGCGACTAACATCTCCAATTAGATAAAGTTAATTCGAGGATGAAGTTAAAAAAAAAGTACGAGTTTATTGCGTTTAAATTAAATTGATACATAAGTAGTACTATTTGGCAAAAAATAACTATTTCTTCTAGTGATCGACAAGGCATCACGACACCATTTCCGTTTCTCGAATCGTTTGGTTGTCAGACTATATGCATTCGATTGATATTTGGATTTGAGGTAAACTGTAGTTTATTGAAAAATTTTTGATATACACATCGTGGACATTATTTGTAAATCGGAATGAAGCGTCAGGTTTCAGACATATTTCGGAGCAGATGCGATGGTACGCAATATATTCGACTGTTGTTGTTGAATACGTAGGAAAAAAAAAAAAACATCGAAGGCAGTAGAAAGCAGTTTAGATTCAGTATCCCTCTTGTGGGTTCCAGGTCATAAGGGGATTTTGGGGAATGAAGTGAGGGATAGGGCAGCCCATTCTATACTATGTTCTCCTACACACTATAAAGCACCGCCATCCCCTCGACTAAACACAGCCCTTAAATACTTCTTCCACCACAACTGGCAACAGAAGTGGAATTCATATCACCATAACTTCCTTCTCGCCATCAAATCCAATGTAGGATTCTGGGAACCAGCTGCCAATTTAACTCGTTCCAATTACATAGCACTCAGCAGGCTCCGCCTTGGTCACATATCATTCTCTCATGACCACCTTCTCCAACGTACCAATCCGCCAGCTTTTTGCCCCTTTTGTTTACTCCCAAACCCCTCTCTTATCTGCTATATTTTACTGTACTGCCCTACACTCCTCCCTTACCGGCCCAATATCCATCCGCATACCCTATCTGCTTTCCTCTCCAACAGTCCTTCAACTATTCCCTCGCTTATACAGTTCCTTTCCTCCTCCAACCTCAGTTACTACATCTAACTATTAAATCTCACCAGTGCCGTAATAGACTCGGTAGTTAAACACGGCACTATAAAAAAAAAAAAAAAAAAAAAACAAAAAACCACTAAGTCACCGTTAATGTCTTAAAGAAATAATCGATGATAATGATTTAGTGGAAAACCTTATTTGCGAAGTGCTACCGAGAACATTAAGTAAACTTCTCGAGAAGGGACTCTAGTAAACTTAGAATGGACAACGTGCCGTATCTGTGAGAAAATCCAAATAAACCAATGCTACAAGTGCTGGAAGATAGGCTACAAACAAGCTGACTGTCTACTGAACGAAGATTTCATACAAACTGCATAAATTAGATAGTGAATCTATATTAACAATAAGACTGATAATGAGTTTAATACTGATAAGAATAATGACAATCTTAATAAAGAGATCCAAAATAACTGCGGAAAAAACCAATACGAATACTTATGAAAATAATTCTTATCATCATGCTGGTAGTCATAAATGTTGTTCTTAAAATGAAAGAATTAAAAAAAAAAATAATCACTAACAACAGTCGTGTATAAGGGTTTTAAAATCATATTAAATAATGCAGGTCATTGTGTCACAGCATAAGATGTGTGCTTTATGATTATGATATAAAAGAAAACTGTCATACAATCTTAATTAACGAACAACCGTACCTAATGGATAATAACAGCAGGGTTCTCTGGATATAATATTATACGAAATAAATTTGCTGCTACCCGTGTCTCCCATAAAATTATCAACATCTACACGGTAATTAATGCAAAATCTAAATGTATCGCCAAATAAACCGATTAAAAACCATATTTGAGTACCCTAGACATTGAAATCAGTTACAATTCGAAATAATTTTATTAGCCGGGGACAAGATATCAAAAATATATTGTAGCGGAAAAATCTGGTAAGAAAACGAAATTATTTCAAAATTTCTCGAATGTCCCATACAATCTAATGGTAATAAATAATAATAATAATAAAAGATAAAGGAATATAATTTCTCGAACGCGTACGATGACTGTTGAATCTATTGTTTTAAAATTTTCTAAAATAAAACCCGAACATTAGATTAGTAAAAAATTCTAAACTAATGCAACTAGCACGTTATTTAAGCATCGCATTTATTAATTATTTAATATCGTCATTTACTAAATCTTTTTGAAATAATTGTAATTTCGAATAGGATGTTTACACTAACTTTTGGCAGTAGGGACAGGGGATAAAAATCTACGATCTGATCCATTTACAGCGAGGCATTATAAATCCATCCAACCCGACATACCTGCTAATCCGTGGTTATACAATATTAAAGTTGAAACGATCAAACTGCGAGATTTTTACAGTAGTCGTCTTCTATGCTTCGCTACGTAAGTTCAAAATTTGTTAGTTCTCCTAATTGCTCACATCCTACGGATACTCATTTAGTGACACCGATGCGAACCGTCTCGATTATATATACTAATCTTCGTGTTGCTTTTTATCAATTTATTCGTGGTGTTACTCGCTTTCCTATAAATATCGTATTTCTCTTAGCTCTTCAAAATAGCCGCGTATGTCCTATATTCCTATACTTTAAATTTCGCGTATCGTTATTTAATTTAATTCAATTTTATATTCAAATTTGCATTTCCTTTTTAAACAGTCCTTTCTTATTCATTTTATAATATCCAATCCTATATAGATATGGGTGTAAACTGAAGCCTAATAAAAAAACAACAAAAAATATTTTTTTTTATCTCTTAATTTAATTTTTTTATTATTTTTTTTTTTTGTTTGTAAAAGCTTTTATATCTTTTTTAATTATTTTTTTTTCTCATTTTATTTTTTAAGTTTCGTTCGTGTAGGCCAGTTTTCTGTGTTGAATATATTGGGAAAGATGTAATATTTATTTGTGCGTGCTTGAAAATAAATGACGTAATTGTCGAAATGCTTCGCAATAAAAAACTTTTAGTGATTATTATATTTTGTTTGGTTTATAATTATGTAAATGTGTTTGTTCGATTATTAAACGAATGGCAATTTTGAATTTTTTTAATTTTTCTTATTTTCTAGTATTTCTTTGTCAGAGATCATGTTTTACACGCTTTGTTTACTATCGAGTAGTATCTGGTTGATTTTGTTTTAAAAATTATTATTATTTTTTTTTTTTCGAACGGACACATGGTTGTAATGATATATGTACATCATAAAAGTAGCATCTCTAAGAGAATACGAATAACTTGATAAACAGCTATTTTAACGTTGTGCGTTACTTAAGGCGCCAAATCTATTCTCCATGAACGATTTATGCTATCCCATTCTTGCTTTACGTACGATGCAGAATTATACGATATATTTCTCCGACATTTACTCTCCTAAACCATAGCGACGTCAAATAATTGTAAAACGGACTTCTTTGGCGCTTTATCAGCCTTCAAGAACACAAAATCAAAACAAATCCTCTTGTTAATCGCATACAAAACCCTTCTTTACCAATTATCACAAGATACAGATCCAGTGTATCGCTCTTATGGTACCGGGTCACAAGGAAATTGTGCAAAATGAAGCGGTGCATAAGGCAACCCGTTTCTATACCATGTTCCCCAACAAAGCCCCGTCATCTCCCGTATTAAACACAGCCCTCAAATACTTCATTCACCAAAACTAGAAGTGGAATTCGTACCACCGTAACTGCCTACTTACTATCAAACCTAATGGCTTCTGGAAACCACCTGACAATTTATCCCGTTTCAACTATATATATATATATATATATATATATATATCTTAGCGGGCTCCACCTTGATCACATATCACTCTTTCATGACCATCTACTCCAACGTAATCCCTCTGCTTTTGTCCCTTTTGTTTACTCCTAAACCGTTCTCTTATTTACAATATGTTACTATACTACACGCCACCCCTATCGACCCCATAACCTTCAACTATTCCTTCAATTGTACAATTCCTTTCCGTTTCTAACCTCATCTACTGCATCTAACTGTTAAATCACCAGTGTCGTAATAGCATCGTATAGTTACAGACAGCACTATAAAAATAAGAATAAAAATAATCTATTATATACGTACGTCGACAACAATCCTTAATTTCTTTGTTGTAGTTAATTCCGTTCTTTTTCTTCCTCTAAGTGGTATTACCGGAATTTTACTACCGTGCTAGGTTGAAAAGCCAGTCTTCCCGGAATTTTATGCTGTTTAATTTTTCTTCGTTTTAGATCGTCCATTAATTCTGCTTTTCTACTACTCGACACCTCTTCTCGGTTAGTTGGTCACCTAATCTGTCTGCAGAATTCTCAGCATGATATACCTACATTTCGTCGACGTTAATGGCGATATGTCCGTTCGGAAATTTTCTGTATGAACCGCGATATGATTTATATAACGCGTTTATTTCGTAATTTTAGAATTCGCGTATAATGAAACAATTTTTGGATCTTTGCGTAATTTGGGGCGATATTCGACTGGCTATGCGACAGTATGACAGAGCCGACGAGCAAATTACAATCGATGTTAACCAAGCTATATCTAAAATTGCTACCAATTTCGAATGTTTGCATCCTTATATTTCGGGACCGGTTTGGAAGACTATAGCGCAAAGAGTGGTCAATTTCGGCGACGAGGAATGTTTAAATTTAACCGTACGTAATTATCTGCATTTATCTTATATTTTCAATAACGTTTTCCTAGTGATATTTTTTTTTTTCGTTTTAACGCTAGAATATTTGAAAAACCAAACTCGTCCATCGAATAAAAGAGAGTTTGTAAATTTTCGATACGAATGATACGGAATCGATTATTTGGATTTTGAAGAAAATAAATTTATCGATTCGTTATTTTTTTTTTTTTTTAAGAAATAACACGTTAAAATATATATTTAATATATGAAAGTTATTTGTACGTTCGATTAAATTAAAGATATAGTCGAATATTTTTATTCCGTTTTTAAAAAATTTTACAATCTAGCATAGTTAATTATTTAAAAAAGTAACTGTTATAATAATATAGAAATTATATAGAAACAACATTTTATATCGAATAATTAAATTTTTTTTTATTTTTAAATAAAAATATTAAATTTAAGAAAAAATATAGAAACACGTCTATAGACGAAACGAGAGAAGAGATAAATTTCGACGGACGAAATATAAATAAAAAAAAATCGGTATTCGACAATTTTAAAAGAATTCTTGATGGCCTAAATGTCGATTTGTGCTTTTAAATGATTTCGTCTTGTGTTCTTCTCGTTTATCGAGATTAGTATACCGAATGCCCCGATTTTAATACAGCTCGTACAGATTGAAAATTTTTGAGACCGACCAACAGACGATCAACACGATTAATTCTTCTTCTTCACTTCAAATTTGGTCATCCAGAGACCACCACGTGAAAACAACGAACTTTTTCTTTCATTTTCCCCCCCGGTATAGTTATGATTTTGCTTCCAATCGTCATGCGCTTCCATTAGATTTTGTTAAATCAGTCGAATTTTTAAATTTTATTTCTAAATTCTATTATCAAATTATCTATTTGCATTTCTCATTCAGTACTTTTTTCAACAATCACCTCGAGCTAATTTTCAGAACTTAACGCTGAAAGACTCATCTTCAAAGCCTATATCAGTTCACCGCTGAGCTTTTCCAACTGTTTCCAGTTATTACGATGCTGAGCTATTGTTATCCAATTTCTCGTTTCAAGTCATCACACCAACGATTTACCGGTCTACTCACTGTTTCTTTTACCCGTTTTGTTCATATGTCTTCGGATCTCCACTTTATTTTCGCTATTCGCTTTAATAAAGTCCAGTCTTCTCTCTTATCCGTTTGTTTAGCTTTCGGTCAGTTTTATGTTTAATAGCAGTCTTTCTTGCGCTATCCTTATCTTTCTTAATTTTGTGTAAACGTCCGTGTGTGCGAACCATATACAAGACCCGGTGAACGACACATTGATTATATAATTTCCTTTTCAAACATATCGATATTTCTTTGTTTCTCCGAATATACGCTGTTTAGTTTTCCAAAAGACCCGTGATATATTCTGCGATTTATTTCCGCTAGCATTAATATAATTCCTGTCTGTCGTAATTCTTTGTCCCGAGTTATGTGTGTATTCATTTATACCGTTTATCTATGCCATGAATTTTGTATTCTTTAGTTCCTCGTTCGTATTTGACATTACTTCGGATTTTTTTTTTTTGGTAAATTTATTTGTATATGCGTTTAATTCCGTTATCGTACAGCGGCTATTGCTTATTAATATCGCTACAACATCTGCAAATCTTAGATGATCGATATATTCTCCGTCGATCTTTACATATTATTATTTATTTATTTTTTTTTTTACTTCCAATATATTATTCTAAATATAGATTCTAATTCAGCAACAAACAATTTCGGTGACAGTGGACTCGTTTTGTCATTACTCGTTCTGTCAATATGAGCGTAATAAAATGACAATCTTCTCCTAATAAGGTCAGATAGTCTACTGAACATTACATTCTTTTCTTGGGTCGAGAATTTATTTATTTATTTTTTTTTTTTTCAATATTTCTAACGTTATTTAGCCTATGAACACTCCTCCGGTTTATTAACTCTGTATTATAATGTCGAATCTGGGAATTTATTGATATTAATTTTTTTTTTGTTCTACATTAAAACGTCGTTTCAAATTTTCTTGTCTTCATTTTCAACTCCATCCGATCCATGATAAACTCGCTTAAGTATGTAAAATTTCTTAAATTTTTTTTTTTTAACTTGACGGGATTATTTATTATATGGATATATATGTTTTTTATTTTGTAATTAACGTTTTTTTTCTGTCGAAAATTATCATTACGTAAAATCGCTTGTTTATAAAGTAAAATGAGACAAAATAAGCCTAACAATAATATCGACGTTTCGGTTATATGGTAATAAAATGTCAAAATTAATATTATATATATATATATAAAGATTAAAATTAATATATTTTCATTTTGTATTTATATATTTTTAAATATTAACTTTCGATAATGACCTAACAGCCGAAAAGCTTTACGATTTTTCATAAGGAAAAATTTTAGTGATTTTAACTTTTTTTTTTTTAAATAAAACATCACAACGTTCCGTATTCTTAAAAATTAAAAAAATATTGTATATTTATATATTTTTATTTTATTTTTAGAGCGATCTAGTATTGCAGAAATTACAAAGTTTAAGATCGATTTATAACGCGACGCTCACGATCGACGTCGTTAATTCGGCAACAAAAAGTTGCGTACATTATTTACTGACAAAATCTACGTTAAGCTGGATTCGTAACCAGGCGATATTAATTAAATCTTTTTTGACCGTTCACGATACGCTGTGCCTTGCTAAATCGTTAGTAGCCTATTACGTAGAGGACGGAGTCGATTACACGATGATTGATCAACATTTATTCATCGAAGACCGGTATCGTATAGAAAAATGAATAATTAAAAGAATTTCAATGAATACACATATTTAATCATCGAAATAGTTTCATACAGCATCGTCAGGGCTAAAACGATCCGAACTAGGCTAACAGAAAGTGATAAACTAAACTTTTAGTATAGAAAAAGAATCGTTCTAGTTGTCGGAATTTGTTTATTAACCAATTGCAAGGAGAATTCGAAGAAATTTCGAGCCAATCAAATTAGCCGCAGAAGTTTTTCAATATTATAAATAGTTTAGAATACCGTTATTCGATTTTCTATTAATAAACTCCATCCGTGACATTTATCTATTATTTTAATCAATAATAATCGCACTTATAACAGTTTTCGTAAGTCTACATACGCAGACTGTATCATTCGTTCGGATTCTCTTCATCCAATTTCAGCTAGAATGACAGTTTTCCACTCCCTAATTCATCGTATTTGTCCCTCTCAGGCCGTAAATAACTGAAAGTTTATCAAGTACGTCGCAGCTGTCAATTTTGCTATAACGAACATTTAATTAATAATCTTATGTCCTAGAAAAATAACAAGTCGTCTCTTAATTTTCTTGATTTATCTATTGCTTTAATCGATAATAATCGTATCGGAAAAGAGATTCTCGAACTCCATCTAGAAAATTAAAGAATACATCGCTCGCTGTTTATACTAAAAGAAAAAGAAAAATCGATATTTTAATTATTTTCGTGGCACCCCCGGGTGCCCCAAGTGCCCTGATGTAAATCCGGTCTTGGTCGTAATCTATTTAATCATTTAAAATTATAACATTAAATAACGAAGAGCTGTTCTTTCGTTCGTATCTGTTCAGACTACATAATTTATTGCCTTACGATATAACCAGTTGTTTCAGAAGGTCATTTTTCTTATCCTGATAAAACTTTTAAAGAATGGATAAAATTATCTTTTTTTTTTTAACACAAATAATCTAATAGCGTATTACTATATTATTAATAATAGCGACGTGTATAAACTTATTTGTAAAAGATTGTGTATATATATATTTATATATATATTTATATATATATTTATATATATATATACAATATATATATATATGTATGTGTAAAATTATTAGGAATTTTAATGTTAAAATTTAAAGAACATCTATGGAAAAACAAAATAATTGATCTTGCTAATTTTTTTCACAACATACATAATAAACAAAAAAAAAAAAAACAAAACGTTAAAATCACGAAAACTTTTCTTTATGAAAAATCATAAAGCTTTCCGACTGTTAGGCCATTATCAATTGAATATTAAAAAAAAATTAAAATAAATATTATTTTAAGATTACCAATTCACAAAAACTCAACAAAACGAAGAACAGCATTATTGGTTCACTGTTAGATTGTTTTATTAATACTGTTCTTCATTTTGCTCGGTTTTTATAAATTGTAACCTTAATATCATTTTATTTTTTTTTATTTTATTTTTAATATTCACTTAATAATGGCCTAACAACCGAAAAGATTTGTAATTTGTTTAATAAAAAAAAATTATGGTGATTTTAACTTTTTTTTTTTTTTCCGTCGTTTATTTTAATAAAAATCACTGCCCCGAAAATTCTAAAAATAATACGATATTTTGGGTTGCGTTAAATTACCTCTGTCGTTATTCTATTTTTAATTTTAAATCGAATATTGTCGCTTTCAGGGCATTAACCGTAGCTACGATATTAGAGACGTTTCGATACATCGGAGAACAGTTATTTAAATGTCGCGCCGAGCATATAAGCGTCGCTTTAACAGCGTTAGATTTTATCGAAATTATAACGTTCGAAGTTAACGGAGAAAATACGGGAAATTTGAAAAGTTATTACGCGATACTCGGTAAACTAGTTTCGGACAGGTTTAATTCCGCCGCAATGTCGGACTGCAATATCGATATAACCAAGTAAATGACGATATAATTAATATTTAACGATAATAATATATTAAAACCGAGTCGAATATATTCGTTATGATAATTAATAATTAATTTTCTAATTTTTCCTACACAGTTGTAACCGATAGAATTTCTTTCCCGTCTCAAAATAAAATTACAATATCAACATTTCAACAAGTTATACAGTTTTAAATTTCGTAAAGTATTATCAACGAGAGATTATAAATTAGTTATTTAAATAAACTATATAACGATATTTTTCGATAGATTTTTCTCGTTCGATCTGATGTAATTACTAAGCGATTAATCGCAGAATCTCAACAGTAATTGAACTCCACAGTTGTTAATTTACTTTTTGCCATATCGCTACTACAAATTACTTAGTTCATTTTGAAAAGAAAGATATTTTCAGATTTAATTAGGAGATGAGGTATCAAACATACAAAGCCGTACTTGCTGGAGTCCCACAAGGAAGTGTGTTAGGACCGTTCCGCTACTTAATGTATACAGCAGACCTTTCAGTATCTGATAAAAGCTTGGTACTTCGCAGATGATACTGCTATACTTTGCGATAGTCATTGCCCGGAGGAAGCTAATAAAAACCTTCAAAGCTCATTAAATGAAGTAACAGCATGGGGCGAACAATGGCGAATAAAGATCAATGAAAACAAATCCGAAAGAGTAATTTTTACCAATAGAAAAATTGTACCTAAAAGCATTACCATCGATCGAAAAGCAGTGTGTCGATAAGCGATAGTGCAAGATATTTCGGTATGCATCTAGATAGCAAGTTAACGCGGAAAAAACATATTCAAACTAAAAACAGTGAATTAAATATAAAAGTTCGCCAAATGGCTAATAGGTAGAAAATCAAAGCTACATTTGGATAATAAAATCACCATATATAAACAAATACTTGCTCCTGTTTGTCAAATATGGGGCTGCAGTGCTAGGACTAATATCACACTAATGCAGCGATTCCAGAATAAAACTCTACGAACCATTTCAAATGCACCATGGTTTGTATGAAATAAAACTTTGTGACCTACATGTTCCATTACTGATGTGATAAAACAGGAAGCAATAAAACATGCAACGAAATTACATGATCTAACTGTACAGCAGTCGATTTTCTGGATGACTCATCACAGCTGGCGAAGATTGCAGAGGGTTAGACCATTGGACACGATCAAATAAATCCACTTTGTACATTCTAGGCTACCTTCAATGAAGGAGTGCGGCTCAAGTAACTGCATATATATCATACTAATTAATAGCACTACCTAGGTATAGGGAGTGTTTATTGCGGATATCCTTTTATCGCTTCAGGCTGTTTAGTTAGAGAACAATCGACAGCAACGGTTGGATACGTAATCGTTATAATAAATTATCGGTTTTCCCTCTTTTACGTAATAAGAATATTTGAAATTTTTAAACTTTCGATAATGACGAGTACGTTTATTTTCAGCAAGTGAAATATTTGATTTATTATTTCGATAATAATATACGTTGTTGTTGGCACGAATTTGTTTTCAAAAAAGATTAAATTGACCATTTTGTTTTTAACGGCCATAGCCTATTACTAAGATACAATGTTAGTCGGTTGGCTAAATATTCCGTTGGTTACGCATCCGTTATATATAAATTTACTTATTTACAAGACTAAATCTACGGGATGACGACGAACGAATTCCATGTTCGGTATTAAGCAGTTGTCTTGCTTCTGCATCGACATGGCTGTGCAGACGTTGCTTGTGCAATTTAGCGAATTGCTCGATGAGATCGTTAATGAACATCAGATTTACGTGAGTTAAGTATCGTGCGTAAGGTGATGTTTTGACAGCGTTGTATGATATCGCGATTCTACTTGATAGTACAGCCTCACGGAGCAAGGCCGTAAGTCCAAATAGGTTTAATAATTTGCTTGTATAGCAGAGAAACATCCGACTTCGATTTCGTCTGCCTATTAACCAAGACTATTTTTATCATGGCGTTTTATCATTTCTACTTTTCTGAAAAAATGATTACAGCTTTTCTGGACGTGTGTTTCGGGTTAAATACAAAAGAAAAAGGAAACGAATAACTCAAGAGATATACTATAAACATGATGGACAAACGAAGGACGATCCAAGATAGACGTGGACAGAAATATAAGCAGATGAATAGAGTTATAAGAAATAAATGCAGAGAAGCAAAAAGTTCCTGATACGAACATAAATGTTTACAGATTCAAAGACTAGACGAAAAAGGGAAAATTCACGAATTTCATATACAGATATTTAATACGTGAAAATAAATTAAAACGTTCCAGAATCTCGAATAATAAGACTTAAAGATAAAAACAAGGAGAATTACATAGTAACGTTCAAAAAGTAAATGAAATGTAGACGAAATACATTCGGCAGATATACGACGATAATAACAGATCAGTCGGAGAAATGTAACAACGCCTGAAATAAACAGGGAAGTACCGGATTTTAGTTTATAGAAATTTGAGGCTGCATTAACAAAATCAAAATTGAGAAAAGCAGTCGGAGTTGACGAAATTCCTATAGATGTCTTAAAGCACGTGTCATTGCGTAGTAAGAAAATACTACTTAAAATTCTTAACATGTACATGACAAGATTCATACTTGTCTCAGATACTTCAAGTAAGCTACAGAGAGAGAGCTTAGTCGCAAAATTGACTGAAGAATGGGTCAAATTTGGAATAAAGATGAACATTCACAAATCAAAAGTGATGCAATTCGCTAAACAGCAAAGCAAGAATGAAAAACCATTAGTGATAAAAATAGATGGAGCACCGTCGAGATAAAAATCGGTATGGCACGAAGAGCGTTTAATAATTTAGAACGAATACTTCGTGGCGGAGGGATGGAAACGTGTATATTCTCGAAAAACACGGAGAAAAAGCTACAAGTGTTTAAATTGTGGACGTACATGTGAATGTATAGAATAAAGTGGACGGATAAGATAACAAACGCGGAAGTACTGCATCGCACTGGATTAACAAGACCGATTTTATTGTCATCCTTGGAAAATAATAAGGAAACGTATATAAAGCGAAAAATACAGATCGATCCCGTCTTTAAATTGGCCGTCGACGGCAAAATACTGTCTAAAGCACCACCGGTGATAAGAAAACGGCTTATACGGGACGGTTTAAATATAAGATAACAGCTTTCGTAGATAATTAGATTTATTAAATTCTAAATTTCTAATTTTATATCGTTAATTATATGTCTGAAAAATTTGTTGTTCTTATTATTATTATTATTTTGTTAATGTAAATTTATTCTTGTTTATTTTCAGTTGTTTTCGATTACTTTTCAAATTACCGGTGAAATATCTACGTTCCGAATTTCGAATAATCTTAGCGCATTTAGGATTTATGTTATTGGCTGATATAAATTCGTCGTGCTCACAAAATGACTTACCGCGTATATTGACATTTTTAGAAGGTACTGTCTATACATATATATATATTTGTTGATATATGGGTGTATATATAAAACAGTCTGAAAAACAGTCCGCGAGTTCATATGGACTTATTATATATATATATATATATATATATATATATATATATATATATATATATATATATAATTATATACTAGCTGTGCCCTACCACACCTTGCTGTTGCTCAGAAAAAAAAAGAAAGCATAAGTTTCTAATATGCTTAATTTGACAATACTTGTGAGTATACAATATTTTTAGTTGTATCATTCTTTGAACAGATATAGAGATTGTCTACTTTGCTAACTCTAGAACACGCAATATATAGTTGTCCATGTGAGGAATAATCTGTGTGTAGATCTAAACCGCACAATTTTAATGACTGGACTTGAACCTTGTTGATTGCAAAGGTCGATCGAATCGAAATCTTAAATTGGAATGGCATACCCGGTGGAATCATAGAAATGCGAGGAATAAAGACATCTTCACCTTTGAAAGGTTTTGTCAAGATTGTTGCTTCTAAGTCAAACATAATTATTGGCACTCCTATTTTTAATTGAACCACGTGCGGTGGCATTCTCGGTAGATCGAGTGAATTTAAAAATTCTGTTAGATAATGAAACGCTTCATCTGCTTCCACAATAGTATCGACGGACTTATATGTGATTGCCTCGCTTTGAATATTAGACTGAATAGTATTGTTTCGTAAACATTTATGTTCTTGCCGGCAAGAATAGTTCGTTCATTCAGCCAGTCGTGATTCTGATAATTGTTTTGAATATTGGGAAATACTTTTTAAAATCAATTCTCCTTTTGACGTCGCTAAATTGCACAAGTTAGAAGACAATTTGTCCTGATGCTTGATCAACTTGTTTCCGCTCCAAATTTCCAGCAATTTATGTGACAATATCTCAGCCGATGGATGTCTTTACAGCTGGACACTGATTGATCAACTGGCATGTTTCCGCTCCAAATTTCCAGCAATTTATGTGACAATATCTCAGCCGATGGATGTCTTTACAGCTGGACACTGATTGATCAACTGGCATGTTTCCACTCCAAATTTCCAGCAATTTATGTGACAATATCTCAGCCGATGGATGTCTTTACAGCTGGACACGCATATTTGTAGTTAATTGAACGTCTTTATGTGTCAAGTAAAATATTTCAGGCAAGCATTGATTTCGTCCGCCGCTACTGATCTAGAAATTACAATGTTTGCGTGAAGTCTTCTGCAAGTTACGTTTTTTCCTAATGGTCTGTTGTTTCCACACAAATCTTGCAATGATCGATCGAGAGCTTTTTGTGCGTCATTGTGCATTCATCCCAAACAATAAGTTCGCATTTCCGAAATACTCTTACCGTGTCGAATGTTTTGGAAATGTTGTATATGGGAGTTTCAATGACTTGCACATTCAATGATAATTTCCAAGCGGAATGAGCAGTTCTTCCATCGGGTAGCAATGTCGCACTGAGTCTATATCATTTTGGGATCGAATTGTCGCCGGAATCAATTTAATTAAGAACGTTTTACCAGTTCCTTTTGGTGCATCTAAGAAGATAATGTTGTAAACAACATCTATTGTTTTATTTTATAAATAGCTTAATTTTTTTCATTTTGCTAATTTTTGTAATAGAATTTTTTACATTTTATATTTTTTGTAAATTGTATACAATTATATGTTTACATTTTGTTTTTATGTTTACTTGATAATGACTCTTTGTGATTAGTGATTTTAACTCCTTTTTGTTATGTACACGATTTTTTCCGGTGTTAATGGTTTACACCGAAAAAAATTTGTACATGTGGATACCCACCATGAAAGTTTAACCATGAAAGTTTAAAAGTGTACTTAACGAATCCTTTTTTGTTGTTTACATTTTCCAATAGTCGATATTATATAATGTATTTTTATTTTCTTCCAATAACACTTTCAGTCACACGTTATCAATGTTTTACACGCAAATTGTCTAATAATTGGAGTATAATAATGGTTTTAAGATAACTGTAGATAATTTTTAATGTGTCATATGAATAGGATAAAAATAAGTTTAACCAAGTGTCCTTTATTGTAAAAATAGACAATTTTTACCATTAAAAATCTATATACCATATAAGGAACATTGCGACTGAAACGATTAATAGTTTGTCGAATGGATCGATAATGTTTTTTATCGAGAACCTTCTCTATTTAATAAAAGTCATCGGTTGAAAACGATATTATAAGCGCACAGTTGCAGTCGTTAATAATCTAGCCCTTCGGAGAAAGATATTTCCAGGTTAAATCGCGAGAAGGCGGTGTCTGATAGAAAATATGCGGGGTCTCACAATGGAATGTATCCTATATTTAATGTATACATCCGATCTTCCAGTATCTTTTGATAGTCTAGTAAACACATTTGCAGATGATACAGCTTTATATTTTGCGACAACCGCTACCCTAATGAGACAGATTAAATTGTCTTCACAGTTTAATAAATAAAATGTCGGCACGGTGTGAAAAGTGACGAATAAAAATCAATGAAGGTGAATTCAAACGAGTAGTTTTCATCGATTGAAAAATCATTCCTAATTACTATCAGTTCCGACAAGTGATAGTGCATAATGCCTTGGTATGCATCTGGATAGATTCGAAAAGCATATTGTGATCAAATAGCTAAATTTAAAAATTAGATAAATGTACCGGTTAAATAGGTCGTCGTTTGAAAGTTGTATTTGGACAACGAGGATTTTTCATGGCACGTATGTTGATCATAAATCACGAACTGGAAATGGTGAAATCCAAGTTGAAAAACAAACAAAAATTATTTAATAAAAAAAAAAATTATGTAGGTTTCCTACGTGCATAATTACATAATTACACACTATGTATATAAAAACATAAATACGTGTATAAGTTTAAAATTAAGTATAATGTGTATATTATGATTCATTTTTTAGTGGATTTTCCAGCAAAGATATAAATATTATTTATATCTTCATTATATACCAACTTATAGCATAACTGTGTGCACTGCGAATTTTATTAAAACATCTCTGTAACGCACACGCCTGTATAACCTTCATTTCCTTTGTGCTTCCACGGGTGTTCGTTATAAAGGGGTTCCACTGTGTATATATTTTTTCAGTTAACCTATTTATTACTATTATTCTATTTCGATTAATTTATTTTAAATTTCTAATATACCCCTCTACTCTGAACTTGCCATTATGTGTATATATATATATATATATATATATATATATATATATATATATATATATATATATATATGTATATATGTATATATATAAAATCTGTTTATGTTCGTAGATGTAATCGGCGATATTTCTTTACCGATGTCATTCAAGACGAAGGAAATTTTTAACTGGGGAACGCAGATTAACTGTAGTAGATCGGATAGAAGATCATTATATCGATTATTGTTTTATGTTAACGATTACGCTTTTAAATCGAAATTCGTCAATAATATGTTAATTCGTAATAATTACACGATAGACGAATTTCCAAATGTCATCGACGTAGCTGTGTCCGGCATTACTTGTACAGCGAAAGTAAGATACGTTTTTTATTTTAACTGTTTTATAATTTTTATTTATTTTTTTTTTGACTTTTCAGTGCGCTGTTTTATTTTTTTTTATTATAAAATTTCGCGTTAAACCGACCATACGTTGAATTTATTTATGTCGTTATAATATTAATATTACTAGCTGTGCCCTGCCACACCTTGCTGTGGCTCAGAAAGGGAAAAAAAGAAATCATACGTTTCTAATTTGTTTAATTCGACAATACTTGCGGGTATACAATATATTTAGTTGTATCATTCTTCGAACGGATATAGTGATTGTCTGCTTTTTCAACTTAGAGCACGCAATGTATTAGTTGTCCATGTAAAAAATAACTTCTGTATTAAAGACTGGACTTGAACCTTGTTGATGGTGATTGCAAATGCCAATCGAATTAGAAATTGCAATCTTTTAAATTGAAACGGCGCAGGAACGCGAGAAATAAAGATATATTCACCTTTCGTGTCAAGATTATTACTTTTACGGCGTTGTTAACCATTATTTTTTTTTTTTTACTCCAAGTCGCGTGGCTTTGCGAATCTTTGGTTGATTGATATTTCGCAATAATTGACATGGTTATTTTTAATTGCAGTATATGCGATGGAATTCCCGGATTTCCGGATGTTTGATGAGAAATACTTTGGTTCGGTTGTATATCCAATCAAAGTTTTTAATGATTCCGGACGTTCTTCAAGTTGAGGCAGTTTAAATTCCATTTTTATCTCCATTAAACTTCATAGCCTTGCAATGACACACTTTGGTCATAGTTCCGGCGAGAATATGTTGTCTCAAACTATCATCAACAGGTGGGCTTGTGCCGGTATTGCAGATCAATGGGTCGTTGACGTTTTTCAATCGTTCTCAATCTATCGTGTTTATTTTGCCGAGAACGAAACAGATGTGAAAGCTGCAGAACACGATCAACGAGCTCGCAAGCGTGTATTCTCAACTCTGGCTGCACGTCGTTCTACTGTTTCCTCACCGCATATTTGAGCCATTCTTTGTTTGTTCCGCTCGATCGCTAATGTTCTTTTTCAGTTTGATTCGCAATTACTCGTCGTATTGCTTTCGTTCGGCGATTACAACGACCTAAGTTTGATTTTCTGCGAGACATTACTGTGATCGCCTAAAGTATATCGATTGTAAGTACATTCTAAACATTTGTTAATATGAAGAAAAATAAAAAACCGAAAAATAGATTATATTCGCGTATTCGATAAACGACACAAAATGATTAAACTTAATTTCAACATAACGTAGCGCAAAAATGAATATAAAATAAACGTATTAAATTAACGGTAGGACCTTTTCCTAGACAAAGTTTTACCGTCGACCCGTTTTTATATTTAGACAACTTTCCAGCTAGTAAACTGGTGGTACAATTGAGAATAGCTGCCATTTGTCTGAACTAAACATCTACCAACACTTCGAACGAGTTGGTAATTAATGACAATTGCTACTCAATGAATACACAGGGTCACTATCTCCTAACGTACACGAAACTGGGAATGATTCTTATTTTTAGTTATTATTATCATGATAATGATAATAATAAATAATGATGAATAATATGCGGTGATTTTTTTCAGGCTATACAGTTGAATAAGAAAGTCGAATGGGATGAAAAAAACCCGTCATCGAAATGTTATGAGAGTACCGTTGCGAATTGTTATGAGTGTTTAAAATCTATACTAACAATCCTGTTATCGCGTAATAACGCGTCTATCGATTTAAATCAAGAACTGTACGTCCCATATACGACGGTTATGAGCTTTGCTTTAGAAAAACTGGATCAGCCTTTAATAGCGAGTTTAGCCCCGTTTTTGGAATCGGTACTCAGTTACGTAGTAAGTAGTTATTATTTATCGATTTGATATATATATATATATATATATATGTGTGTGTGTGTAATCATTATATGTTTATATTAATTCATTGCTGTATGTGAGCGTTCCCCCTTTTCTTCCAGATCACGGACTCATTTATCAATTTCACACTGGCTGAGCTCTGTATATTGTCTTATAATCCTGCGTTCTCCCCACTGCGACTTCGGTGTTCTTTCTTTGACCGCCACTCCGTTATTCGTTTTGTCCACCTGCTATATCTTTTTCTAGCCACTTGGCCTGTCTAGTTTCGTTTTAGCTGCGCTACACGTTCAACTACATGTTTATCCATATATTAGCTTTCCGATCTGACATCTTAATGCCTAATGTTTCATAGGCTCTCTGAGGCGGGTAGTACGGGATTCTACGTGTATCTTGAAGGTTGTGGGTGGGAAATTACCGTAGTGTCGTTCAATCATTCGCTTGATTATTTTTATTAAAAAACAAAAACGAAAAATAAATGTTGAATAACGCAACAATAGTATTATTTCTTTCTGAACGAGTTACGTTTACTATGCAACACTGTCATCTATCGGATTTTTAGCGAACTATTTTATAATTAGGAGAGCGGACCGATAGGTCCTAATTGTTTGCATTTTAAAATTATATTTGAAGATATACGAATTAAAATTGTAGACGGTGTTATCAGTGATTATTTATAAAATTAAGAGTAACATTTTTTAGTATAGACATTGATATATATATATATATTTTTTTAAATAATTAAATATCTTATTACGTAAAGCAGACCTTTGTTAAGTTTATATAAGGAGTTATTTTATAATCGGTGTCTCACAGTTAATATTACGACGTACAGAATCTGTACGATATATTTTTGCAACTATAATCATTTAACATATATGAGACCAAAGTTCATTAAAATAATTGATTTGTTGTGTTTGTACGAAATTTATAAAAAAAAATATCGAAAATAAAAAATGTTATATTATTAAATTTAAAAATTTTGTATTATGAAGTTAAAATATTTTCACCGCATTTGTCAACTTTAGCAAAGTTTTGAGGTTAAATTTACCAAGAGTTTTTTTTTTTTTTTTTTTTTTTTTATGTAGCTAATTACGATCTGTTCTATAGTTTTATTCATTATATTATTATTATTATTAAAGCGTTTCCGATTGGTTGAAATATAACTGGTCATTAAAAATTTTAGAAACCTAACAGTTCCTTCGTTAATATCTTGATTTAATCTTTTATTTTCAAAAATTGCAAATAATTTACAACTAAATATGCCTTTCATCCCATAGTACATCGCAGTCGCACTGGGAATTATCAGTCAGGCTTAAATTTGCTAAGTTATACCTTCTTCTAGTTATAATTTGTTTAATATTTTCCATAATGTATACCTTCTTTTTTTATTAGAGATTTTCTGGTTTCTCGTTTGTGCGTGTATTACACATACGAGTTCTTTCGATGTGTTCTTGATATTTTAAACGGCTTTTAGTTAATTCTTAGTATTTGTATAGTGAACAGCTAAAATGTTTAATAGATTACCATTTTTCCCGTTTCTGAAGTTACTGCTTTTTTAATATCAATGCCACACAATTCATGTGATGTGTTGATTTTAAATAACCGACAGTTATTCTGTATACTTCGTTAAGAGCACTACCGATTGGAAAAAAAGTTTAATTCATTTAACAAAAATAATGTATTATCCGTTTCACGAGCTTTCACGCGATCAATGCTTTACTAGGGTAATATATATATATATATATATATATATATATATATATATATATATATATATATATATATATATATATACATATACATAATTTGAAAAGTTGGAATATAGTGATTTAAAAAAAATAAACAACAAAAAAGTAGTTAAAATCAATAAAAAATCATTTTTCCTTTATGAACAATCATAAAAATTATTTTCCTTTATGAACAATCATAAAGCTTTTCGGTTATTAAGCCATTATCAAACGAATATAAAAATTAATTTATAAAAATATACAAATTTATAAAAATATAACATGTAAAACATATTACTTAGATCTACAAGAGTTAAAACAGTATTTTTAAATATCTGATAGTGAATGTGGTAAACAACACATAAAATTTATACATAATAATAATAAAGCAAGTAAAAATAAATAAAAACAGTACAACAATATAAATTTATACAAAATAATAACGCAATTGCCTTATTATTTTGTATAAATTTATATTGTTGTGTTGTTTTTATTTATTATTATTTTATATAAATTTATTATTATTTTATATAAATTTATTCTGTCGGTATTGTTTTTATTTATTTTTACTTGCTTTGTGCTATTGTTGTGTATAAGTTTCATATTGTTGTATTGTTTTTATTTATTTTTACTCGCTTTGTGTTATTGTGTTTAAATTTCATATTGCTGATTGTTGATTGCGTTGTGTTGTTTACCAAATTCATTATCAGATATTTAAAAATACTGTTTTCACACTTGTGTATCTTAGTAATATTTTTTACATTTTATATTTTGATAAATTTGTATATTTTTATAAATTATTTTTTATATCTATTTGATAATGGCTTAATAGCCGAAAATTTTTGTCATTGTTCATAAAGGAAGAATAATTTGTTAGTGGTTTTAACAACTTTTTTGTTTATATATATATATATATATAATATACCGATAATTTCCGTGTTTTTTAATTTTCCAGCGTGTTAACAATACTGATAAGATTATTGTTCGTCCTTTCCTGGAAAAACTAATAACGAAAGGCGGTCAAATCGAAACGATATCGCGGTTCTCGTTTATTTCGCTTATGTCTATTTTAGTCGATTATGTCGATGTCAACCAAATAACAAATATTAATAATAGGCTGCTCCAGTTCGGACCATCTGAAGATTATTTCTCACTAATGAATGATTCTTTAGACGCGCTGGTAAGCGAAGTGATAATTAAACTATTCGAAGTAAATATATATATATGCGAACGTATTGATATATAAAACATAAACGATTTCGAAATGTGCTTGGCGAATGCTGAGGATATCGTGGATAGCTAGAATATGTAGTTCATATTTTAAGAAATGATCATTACGAAAAATCACCCGATCGAAAATATAGGATGTGAACAAAAATGTAAAAGGGTTCTCTTGAGAACTACAAGACCGACTACTGTATCTTTCTCTCGGTGTCCATTGAGTGGTGTTGGTACCGGTTTGGCCAAGAATTCGCCTGTTCTTCTTGCTGTATAATCTACCCAATATCGTTTTTCAGCTGTCTTACACTTTGAAATGCTATTCGTCACTTAAGTCTGTTCTCTTATTCGCGTACTGTCTTTTACTATCCAATACTCTGAGTGCAATAGCGGTTTAATGATATATATTTGAGGATACCGTCATAAGTATCCACTCGACCATTCATTTTGTATTCAGTCAGTGTTCTGACCGTTACAAGCTGTTCTACGTAGATTTTGGTTTTAAGCTGTAAAGCCATCAGTCTAGCAAGCTAAGCACTTCGCCTCTTTGTAAAAAAAACCAACAACGAATTAATAAAACGACAGAGAGTCTTTAAACGATTTGTACTTTTTTTTTTATCTTTATATTTACTAGAATATTTATTTTCTGTTTTTTTTTTTTTTTTTTAATTATAAAATTCGCGTCACACTATTCTATTATATACGTGAGAATAATCGATCGAATCGTATCATATGGATAATTCAATAAATAACGTAATTTTTTTATTTTTATTGTTATTTCTATTTTTATTTTTATTTTTGTTCGTTATAGAGTAAAATTTTAGATTCGAATCGTCGCATCGAAGATAAAGATTTATATTTAACGAAAATTCGATGGATGCGATTTACGCGGTTTCCTATTGTATCTCCTGCTGCCGACACTATCGATGTTACGCAATTTGAACGTAATTACGAAACTTTTTCGTCGTCCATAGTCGATAAAATACGAACTTTCCTTTTACACTACGATCGATCTATCGAAAATCCTTTAGTTCTGGATTTTATTCCGTCCGTCGTACGTTCAGTGTTACAACTGTTAGTTATTATTTTTGAAAACGACACGGTAGGTAAATTAAATAAATCTATACTGGTCTATATCTATAATTACTAACCATAATTCGATACAATTACATCTATACTAATATATAAAACTACAGCGTCTGTGATTTGCGAATATTTTCATTATAATCACTGCATTGTTTTTTTTTTCACGCATAAACAGAAAATCTATTTTTTTTTTTACATCTTTGTCTATTCCGATTTAACTGAAAAATTGTTAATAATCGCACAGCTTATATATCGTTCTAAGCTTTGTTTCATATTAATATAACAAATAGAACGGGAAATTACAATAATTTAAAGTTTTAAAAAGTAAGAGACAGCGATATCACTGTCAAATTGTTTAAAATTTAACACGTTTTCCGGTTCGAATATACCTTCACAGCAAACACCCGCCATACAAACCACGTTTTATTGCATTAAGGGTGTGACCACAGTAACGGACCGATATATATATATATGTGTATATATATATATATATATATATATATATATATATATATATATATATATATTGTTAAAAGAAAGAGACAGCGATATTGTGTTTAAAAAAATAATTACACAGGCGAAACCGTAGATATTGGATAACTCCTAGTTATTTTATATGTATGTATAATATGTGTTATATATTTAAACGAGCAATTCTTGTATATAAAAGAAGCATTTATTTATTGTAGTAATTATTTCGTACATAACATTCATGGTTTAGTCTATCGATTAAGCGTAAGTGTCTAAATTACAAGTTTAACGTGTGTTTTTTAGAAAAAATATCAATTATTTAAATTGTAAACATAAAATACAACACATTTTACACTAAGCACACAGAATTGCCCTTAGTAGCTAATATAATAATAATAATAATAATAATAATAATAATAATAATAACAAAGTGCAACTTATAAGAGTTACACAATGATATAATAATTGAGGAAAATTTGAAAAAAAAAATGCCGCAATTAAAGAAAAAAGAAATACAAATAGCGTATAATTAAGTTGAAAAACAGTTAATTTACTTAATATATAATAAATAAACAAATATATATATAAAATAACGAATAAAAATTATGTTAAATATCGGCGTTTTAGTCGGCGATGTTTGTAGCGCGTATATTACGTAAGCTGGTCATATTATTATGACTTTAATTAATTTATTTTTGGCGAATTTTATAATTTTCATAAAAATTTTTAGCAAGTTTTTTGATATAGTAAAATAAGAGGTCAAGCTTCAGTTGAGAATGCATATCTCGAATCCTGGCAAACCGGGTCGCATTTAGCGTAATTCTGCAACGACGGTTTTGTAATAATTGTAATTTACAATATGTACTGTTGGAAACTTAAAACTAAACCAGACATGCGCATATGTTAACGGACGAATAATAGCTTTGTATGTAGTAGTTTTTTATTTGTAACAGTGAGGTGGGACCTTCGATGAAATATAAGTGAAAGAATTCGAATAGCTTTATAAGCATTATCGTAAGTACGATTAATATGATTATTGAACGACAAAGTAAATTTCCAAATAAATATTAAATTATTCATTCGCTGTCGCGGGAAAAATAACTGAAAAATCCCCGCGCGATATAACAAAGTAAGTCGTAATATTTCACCAACGATAGTACTAAATCAAAATTCGTAAAATAGAAATAATCCTAATATTAGTCGCGTTGTAGGCAATGGCAAACCACCACGCGCAACACCGTATGCCCCGCTAGTAATACAATATAGTACACAACAAAAACATGCGAAGCTGCATTGTGTCGTGGCAACAAAGCGATTACAATCAGTTCTCCCGTGTGTGTGTGTGTCTGTCTGTCTACGCTAATGCCATATTATGATCGCGTTGTACGCTACTTATACTGCACAACAAAGTATGTATAGGTAAGTAGTCGCCTACCCCCGATACGGAGACGGCACTTAATGATGATGAAATTATTATAATAACGAGAATAGAATACAAAAAAAAAAAAAAAAAGATGTTTAAGATGGCGATGTTTGTAATATATATATATTTTAAATTGAATAATTAAATATTTTGCCCTTGTGTTTTTTTTTAATTAATTTAAATTAATTTATATCGAAGACGGTTTTTTTCGAAGGATTTTTAAGTACAGCGTATTAATTTACAAAGTTTTTAAAAGTATATTAACGAAATAAAAATACTCTTTAAACGGTATTATAATGTATTAAGAAGTAAGGTCGACTAGTGTCACTTGCTACAAAGTATCATATAATCTTGACGATTCTGTGTCTCTGTCCAGCGAAACTAGTCGACTATTTTTATAAATATGAATAACTGCGTATAACGAGTGATTTTACTCGTTTTGGAATTGTAAAATACTTTTTGCGTGCGTGTGTATATATATATATATATATATATATACTATATATATAATATAGTATATATATACTATGTATACTATATATATATCATCATCATGTATAGTCGTCACCCTAAATAGGGTATCGTGATTAACAAACGGTCCGTTTTTGTGTAATTTTCCGCCACTCATGTCTATCTACTGCTTGGTGTACGCATTCAACGAAAGACAGGCCTGTCGTTTTCCGTATAATATCCGTCCATCTCATAGGTGTACATCCGGTTGGTCGCTTTCCTTTAACTTTTCCCATAATCATGGTGCTTCCCATACCTTTTTGGTTACGTATTCAATGACCGAAGATTTTCAGCACTCTATTTACGACAATCGCTGACAGCCTTACCGGAACGCCAATTTCTTTTAACGCCGATTCGTTTGTACGTCTTGCCGTCCAAGGAATTCGAAGGAGTCTTCGCCAGCACCATGAAGCTGTCAATTTTTCTTCTGTCCATTTTCTTTATTGTCCATGTCTCCGCCGCATATAACATGATAGAAAACATAATCGTTTGGACAAGCTGTATTTTCACACTTTTCGTCGTTATCTTTCCAGATGTTCAATTTCGTCATGGCACTTTTGGAAATTTCGATCCTCCGTTTTATTTCGGCTTGACAGCCACCTTTATTCTGTATAAGTGATCCCGGATACACAAAGCTTCCAACAATTTCATACTCGGTTAGTGTTCCTTTATCGTATGTTATTACGTTTGCTCGATCAATTATCATTATTTTTGTTTTATTATATATATACATATATATATATATATATATATTATATATATATATATATATATATATATATATATATATATATATGTGTGTGTGTGTGTGTGTGTGTGTATGTATATATATATATATATATATATTTGTGTGTGTGTGTGTGTATATATAAATATATATGTGTGTGTATATATATATGTATATATAGAGTATATATACTATATATAGTATATATACTATATATATATTATATATATAAAAAATGTGGTAATTTTTTTTAAAAAGTACACAACAAAAAAGGAGTTAAAATCACTAAAATGTTAAATGTTTTCTTTATGAAAAATCACAATATATATTATATATATATATATATATATATATATATATATATATATATATATATATATATATATATATATATATATATGGGAACTGTTAAGTTTCTAAAATTTTAAATGACAAGGTGTTTAAATAATAATAATAATAATAATAATGAAGAAACTACAGGCTGTAACAGAAGATACTTATATAAGACAATATTACGACCTAACACAGGTCATTAACACAAATACATGAAGATTGTCTATACATATAAATTAAGCACACAATAAAATTAAAAAAATCGTACGAGCTGGTGGTATCACAGGTATGAACCGATGGCTGCTTCCGGATAGTATATCGAATTCTTACGCCGTAACTCCGTACTTTTTACAGTATCTCCTTTTAGTGATCCGATACTTATTTGAAATTAAAATTTATTTTTATTCGGACTAGAGTCTTATTTGCTCGGAAAAATTTATTTCTAATATTATGATACAAACGAAAAGCGATTTTCCGACATTATCCGTAACGTTCTCGTCACGTACGAGCGGTTCGATTGACTAGATATTACGACCAGCCGTTACGATATATTCGTTCCTAATTAGAACTAACGACGAGTCTTATCGTTAACCGAATACGTATATATATATATATATATATATATATAAATTATATATATATATATATATATATATATATATATATATATATATATACTGATATTATTCGTATTTTAACTTTATTGTACTTATTATTACCGAGGTTATTACTATCATCATTCTAGTTATTATAATACTGCGAAGCTTTACGATCTGACTTCATATCTGTTTTGACGGTCTACATCATCTTACAATGGAAATACCTTTATTCTATGTATATATATTATGTTAGCTTAACCATTATTAATTTTTAAATTTATATTTATTTTATTTAATATTTCATTCGGTACCCCCATTGTATTAAATCGCCATAATATATATACGATAACTCAATAGGAAGTCTAATATATATATATATATATATATATATATATACGCGTGAAATTATATGAATGTTATATCTTTCGGTCTAGATACAATTGTCAAGCGATTTACTGATGGTTACTTTGTTGTTAGTCAGATTTTCGATACGAATCGCTAGTACTATATTGGACGGTATAGAAGTATTACTGGTTATTTATATAACACATTCGAAGATGCTTTTAGAGTATACTTCTCAAGTTTGCGGTTTGTATAAAAAAATTTTCGAGAAACTCGTAAAAATGTCCGAAAAAAATGAAAATTACGAAGAATTGCCGAAACAATTTCTCGCGTGCGCTAATAAAATGGAAAAGTACGTAATTTTAATTATTGTTTTTTTTTTATTATTATTTTTGAACTTTCATTTTCGTTTTTATTCTATTTTAGAATTAATTTTTTTTTTATAAAATTAATTTTTATTGGCTTTTCGTGTGGTGGTTTATTCATCGAACATATCTACTCAATACGCTGACTTATGCTATTTACTTAACGTAGACGTTATATATATATATATATATAGACTTAGAAACGAGGAAACGGATGCTACGTTGTTATGTCCGGTCGGTGCTGCTTTATTCAGCGGAAACCGGGACAATAAATGCAGAATGCGTAAGAAAAATTAACGCCGTTGAAATGTGGACATATAGACGCATGCTGAAAATTCAATGGACGGACAAAGTAACTAACCGAGAAGTGCTGAATAGGTATAAAATCAACAAGTTGCAAAAAAAAAAACAGAAAAATTAAATATATGGTTTACAAAATCCGGGAAGAAGAATTCTTCAACCTAGCAGCACAGGGTAAAATTCAAGGAAAGCCGCTTAGAGGAAGAAAAATAATGGAATTAACCACTACAAATAGAGGAATAAACGATTTCGTCAAATTAATTGAATCAGCCAGATGCCGACGTATATAGCGTTCGCGATGTGCAACCTCCTGAACAGGAGATGCTACCTTTATGATGATGATAATGATTATATATATATATATATATATATATATGTATATATGTATATTCAAATATATATGGTGACCCAGAGAAGACGGACAGTTACGTTTTTTGAATAGCGCAGTTGGTAAGACTGTTACAACGCAAACCGCGTGCTCGTCGTTTAGTGTACACACGAGAGATTCATTTTTGTCCAGTTTCAGTAGTTATTACGGCATCCTATAACGAGAAGTAGCGCGCGTTTTGCGTGGAACGTTATTTTCGGCTTGAATCGATGACGACAATGCAAAAAGAGTTTCGAAAACAACTCAACGTTACGTTATTTTCTTTTTGTTGGGTTACCTTAAGAGCCGCGTTTACGAAACTCGTCCACGAGATTTGGAAGATCTGAAAACTGAAGTTTCTGAAGAAACTCAAAACATTCACTGACCTCCGCTCGAAAAAATGTTCGAAAATGTTGTAAAAAGACTGAATGAATATATCGTATGTACCACAAATGATTGTAAGCTAATCTGTCGATTCCTTATTTTTAAACAAAATTTAAAAAAAAATTTTAGTCGAGTAGTTTTTGAGTTATTAAACGACAGTCCGTCTTCCACGGGTCGCCTACATAATAATCGTATATTTAGGCTGTAATTAACGCCGTGCTTAAGTTTTATTCTATACACGTTTTAGGGGCGTGTTTTTTTCGTACAATTTTATTATTTCTATAATACTCTACCTGCTAAATGATGTTGCGTTCTAAGTGATGCAGACATCGGTTTATTCAGCTTTACAATCGTGGATCTAGAGTAAAGTTTAAGTGGGTCCCTTCTCATTGTGGTATTACTGGAAATGAGGTGGTCGATGAATTGACGCGTTATAATCTATCAAGTGTCCCTTACGAGAATATTAAATGGAATTGGACTGATATTTTACCAAAGATTAAACAATCTTTACTAATTGATTTCCAACAGTACTACATCGCCGAAAGTCAAAATAAAGGGGAAAAATACTTCGCCTCGATGCATACAGTTCCCAGTAAACCATGGTTTCAATTACATAAAAACATTTCGAGGGATTATATATCAACTTTATTTAGATTGCGTACTGGTCATAATTTCTTCCCCTCACACCTAGCTAAATTGTGCATAATTTCTGATGGTACATGTGATGTGTGCCATGTTGACAATTGTATCGAGCATCAAATTTGGATTTGTCCGAAGTTTCGAAAACATAGAGATGAGATGTTGTTTAGTGTTGTACAAAAATGCACACATTGCCCGTGAGCATTGAATTGATTGTTTCCAAGCCACTGTCTTCTGTCTTAGATTAACTGGATAAAGGATTAAACTGGCCAAATGGCGCAAGCTGGGCAAAAAAAAAAAAGTGATGTAAATTACTCATCCTCGAAATTCCTTAATCTCGTCAAGATTGACGAATAGCTAATTCGAGATGTCGGAATTCTCTTCTACAATGCTTTCGTAATTGCTTGCATTAAATATGTTCGTTGTATCCGAAGGACATGTTCCTTCTCTTAATTTTCTTAATAAGCTTCTATTTTCACGAATTAATTTGAATATTTCTTTAATTTTCTGCGTCCACGATATCCTCCAAAACCGGGGTTTCAAACACTTCCAATTGATTTTGCGTCTTTTTATCTATCGTCGGAGCTTCCGAACGATAAACTAAATGATCCGTACGAATGTTTCGATCGATTTCTTCTTAATATCTGCGTTCGTTTGTCTCGATTTTAATAATCGTTTCTTTTTCATAAACACCAATTTGGCCAATTCTATTCTTTCTTCTATATCATCCTGTATATACTCCTTACATAATTTGTTACGCTTCCTAAATATGTTTGTATTTTTATTTGTTTTATCAATGTTCAATCTATTTTTATGTTTATTTCTTTATTACCGTATTATAATAAGGTTCGTTATCTTGGTGTGGTCCTCGACAATAGGCTTACTTTCACTAAACACATAAATAATATCGCAATCAAGACAATGCCTTCTGTTCCATGTATTCTAAATCACAAGTCTTTCCTCGACGTTAACGACAAAAAATTGCCATTTATTATTATGGCGTCGATTTACGATATTTTTTCTTGTACGTATTTTTCTAGCGCATTTTAATTTTTCCACACGTAGAATATATATTTATTTTTAATTAAAAAATTAAAATCGTGTTTTTTTATTATTATTATTATTATTATCGGACAAAAAGATTCTGGTCGTTTATTATTATTTTTAAAAAAATATATGATTACAGATTAACCGATAAGTTAACTAGTAATAAAGAAACATTTAAACCGGTAGCTGTGTATCAATTGTACGATCTGGTGGATGTCTATTATTCTCAACCGGTTTCGAAGTGTTCTTCGAAAGTAAGTAGTATATTTTACATCGAAAATTATGTATACACGCTCGTGTGTTTTGTAAGTAGTTTTATATCTGTTCGATATTACGGAAAAGTCCAAATAATAATAATTATTTTAATTTTTTATAATGTGGAATGTTTTTTTTAGATAAAAAAATCAACTGAAAAATTAGTTAAATCGCTAACATTTATTTTCTCGTGAAAAACACAAAGCTTTTCGGCATTTACGTCATTATCAAGTAATAACAAAAATTTTTTAAAAGAAAATCCTAATTTTACAAGTATAAATTAAAAATAATTACTTAAAAAATATCCGACGGTGACGATGAAACTATAGTCCGTAAAATGTTATCCTTCTTGTCTGTTCTGTTATTAATTTATTTTTTGAAATGTTGAAATCGAATATATTAACATCGATATATTTGTTTACTTTTTTTTTTTTTTTTTTGTTTTTTTTTTTTTTTTTTGCTAATATTGTTTTCCGGATTCTGCAAAAGTTGTATACTGGTGGAATTTTAAATTTTCATTTACCGTCGCAGCGTATGATATCCAAAAGTAAAATATAAAAATATACAAACGCAAAAATTTTTTTTTAAAAATCTGATAATTCATTTATACTTGTAAAATTGTGTTTTTTAAAAATTTTTGTGTTTGTATATTTTTATATTTTATATTTTACTTTTGGATAATTTAAGTAATTTTTCAATTGATTTTTTAATAATAATTATCATTAATAATTAATAATAAAAACGAAAACGTATCCCTTTTATTTATTATCAGTCTTGCCGGCTAACGAATAACAATTTCGGTTTGTATGCATGTCTTATAATTTCAATACGTATTTCTCTAAATGATTTACGGATAATTTTAGTTATATTATATTTGGCGTTCACGAATGTCGCCGATAGCACGATTATTATATCCGAATTATTTTTAATTATAATGATTACTATATATATATATATATATATTTATTATTATATATTTAATATATACATTACAATTGAAACAAAAAACTGTAGTAGCATGCAAATTTTTGCTTATTGCTACTAGTAGCGATTATCTATAAATGTACTTAATTTTAAATATTTCCAAGATAAAAACCGGAAATTGGTTTAATAAAATAATTTCATTCGGTTTAAGCGTACAGTCAATACTATACAACTGCCTCAGGTGATCATATTTGTTACATTTGTATATTATATGTTGCACATTTTCAACTACATTACACTTGCAGTTGTGACATTTATTATCACCGATTATATTTAATTTATTCAAATAATATCCGATGGAACCATGACCAGAAAGTATCTGAGTCATGTAAAAATTTACTATAATCTTTTTATTTTTAAAACGATCTATTACATTCGGAAAAAATTTACTAATTAATTTATCTTTTGTTAAAATTTTGTATCTTACACTAAATTCATTTAAAATTTGTGTATTCAACTGTTTAAGAACTATTTTACTTGTGACACCATAATTATTTTTTTTTAGCATTAAAAATTAAAGATCTTTTTTTAATATAAAGATCAATAGGTAAGATACGAACAATAGTATATAATGTTATATTTGATACAGTAATATAAGAAGAGATTGAATCAATAAGAAATTTACGGCAGTTACAAATTACATTATGTATTTGCCGCTTAGTTAAATGTTTGAAGTAGACACCAGCGCAATATGTATATAATGACTGTACTAAACCTTTATAAAGAATTACCTTAGATTTATAGTTAAGTCCCCATAATTTACCACCAAGAGCTTTAAATATATAATAATATTTGTTGGTTTTATTATTTATATATTGTATATGCTTATTATAATTTAACGTATTATCTATAATGAAACCCAAATATTTTATGTGATCAGTAGAACTAAACACATGATTGTCAATTTTAATGTTATCATAAATTATCTGATCAAAACTTTTATCTCGACCAGAAACAACCATAATTTGAGATTTAGAAATCTCAAATTTAAGATTTAAGGCATTTATTATTGTTTTAAGCTTATTAATAATTTCATTACAATTAGAAATATGAGACGATAACGTCAATTTACTACATCAATTAACATTATATACTAAAAGCATCTGCATAACTATACAACCGTAAACCAACTAAAGCATTGTTAAAATAAGAATGTATATTGGAATATAAAATGTTCCACAGGACCGGTCCAAGAACAGACCCTTGGGGAATTCCAAAATTATTACTGACATCTATGATATCGTTCTGATATTTCCAAGTAACTCTCCTATTGGTTAAAAAATTATGTACTAAACTTATTACATTAAAACTAAATTCATTTACAATTAACGTGTCAATTATAACTTAACGATCACACCTTCAATATCAAATGAGATAACAATAGATCTATTATTACGTTGTTTATTTTGTGATAGATTATCTATTACATCTGATATAGCTAATTATGTAGAATAATACTTTCTGAAACCGTATTGATACGGATTGAGCACAGGTGATTTAAAAATTTTAAAATAATTTTTTCATAAACTTTACTTAACGAATTTAACAAACATATTGGTCTATAACCATTTATATTACTGGGATCTTTATTCGGTTTATTTAACATGAGTATACTAGCACTTTTCCACATAATTGGAAACATATTAGGCTGTAAAAGCTTATTATAAAGCGTTAATAATAAACTCGGAAAGTAAAAATATATGATTTTAATTACCTTATTTGTTATACCATCAGAGGATGGGGCTTTTTTATTGTTCAGATTCTGTATTATTTCCTTTAATTCAAAATACGTCACTTCCAATTTTAAATGTTTATTTTTAATTGTAATATTATCAAGTGAAATTGGGATACCATCTTTGAAATTAAAAAATGTATTCATTAAAAAACTCATTTTATCTTTATTCCTATTGATACATGAATAGGAATCATTACCATTATTAATATTTAAATCAGGAAATTTAAAAGTTTCAATGCTCGTTAATATTTTATATGGTTTACCCCAGGCGCTGGACGAGCTGCATAAATTCCTCCAGGCCTGCTGCTTAAAATATCTAATTTTAGATTTATAAATTTTTAATATTACGTTATAAATTAATTTATTTATAAGATTTTTATGTTTAATATTACTAAACTTACGAATGAGAAATTTAAAATAATCGAATTCTTTATTCCGCCATGATTTGTTCATTTTAGGCTTTTTTACTTTGGAGCAATTTACAATATCACATATGCTATTAGTAAGTTGTTCCGTAATATTATTAACTTGAGATTCAGTATTTGCAAGAATAAGATTTGTTTCAAAATTTAACATTAAGTCACCATTTAATTTGCTGATAAATTTATCGATGTCTAGGCTAAAAATATATTCATTATTATCGATGTGAACATCGAAAATATCTATACTTATATTTTTATGGTCGCTTAGAAGAAACTCCTTAACCTTAACATCCGATAACTTATACTTAATTATTTATTAATACATAATCTATCAAACTCTGCCCATTGTGATTTTCAAAAGTGTAAACACCGATATTATTTTTAATTAACAAGTTCCCCGAATACACGAGATTTTCAAATTGTGTACTTCTGGGCGTATGGTAACAATTTTTGTTCTCAATAATTTTTAATCTTGAATTAAAATCACCCAATACTATTACGTTATATATATATATATATATATATATATATATATATATATATATATATATATATATATATATATATATATATATATATCATCATCATCATCATAATTTATTCCTCTTATCTTTCAGAATTTTCTGGAGATCGCCATTTTCTTCATGTTTCCATAGCTGCTTTTATATCTCTTCATATCTGTTTAATATAGTTCTACCTCAGCCTTCCTCTTTTTCTTTTCCCTTCTAACGGTCCTTCAATTATCTGCGTTAAATGATTATGTCTGAGTACATGACCGATCCATTTGTTTCTTCTTTCTTTTAGTTTCTTCATCAGATTTCTTTCTTCATTAATTAAATTAAAGACTTTTTCGTTGGATATCTTACCTTCCATTTTATCCATTCTTCTCCGACACCAGGTTTCCGATGCTTCTATTTTCTTTTGCATTGTTTTATCAATCGTCCAGATTTCTGATCCATAAAGTAGTATACTCCGTACAAATGTTTTAATAAAATTTTAGATCTGTTTTTTGATAGTTTTTTATGTCAGTAGTCTTTTCTTTTCCATAAATGCTATTTCTTTCATATCTGATCCACTCTTACCATCTTCTATTATAAGACTACCTAAGTATTTTTGTGTCTTTTTACTTGCTCTATTATTTCAGCGTCTATTGTTATATTGATTTTTTGTCGAGATCTTTTTTGCTGTGCATCTCATAACTCTTGTCGTATTTTTATTAAATGCGCATATTATGCAGCTGTAAAATTTGATTCATTTTCTGAAAAAAGAATTATTTAAATATTGCTCGGAATCAGAACTATATCGTGCGCAAACATAAATAGGTTTACTTTCATTCCTCCAATATATAATAATAATAATAATAATAATTATTATTATTGTAAAATTGTACCCAGCTACACAAAGACTATCTAGCAATTTGTATAAAACGATAGGTAACATTCTAGAGGGGCTAATACAGCCAGCAGTATTATCCAGTGACATTTGTTCGTTTTAGCTCTAACCTTCTTACATCCTGGCTGACATTCGGAAGACTAAAATGTTTATATTATTTTCCGATCTACTTACGTGCCGTAAAGAACGATTTGATTCGATTATAAAATTATCTGTCTCGCGATAAATGTTTGTCGTTCATTTTCCCTTTTAATCTTTTCAGTCGCGTATTAGCGATTTTACTTTTTATTAAAAATTGTGGATGTTTAATTCTATTACGTTTTTTGTTTTTTGTTTTTTTATATAATGTAAGGATACATATTCATAATCATAATTACTTGACGAGAGTGGAACATGATCGAAACGAGCTTGTGCTTTCCGTGGTATAATTATTAATATATATATATAAAAAAAAAAAAAAACGCTACATATCACGTCGCTATATTAAAATATTCGTAAATATCGAGATAATTTCAATGGAGAGGATGACTTTCGTTTGAGCGATATTTGGAATTCTATTCTAAGTTAAATTATGAAAAAACAACAAAGAAAGGGAAAAGGAAAAACCCCGAAAAATCCAACCAGCAGCTAGTGGCGGTCCTCTAATAATTGCTAATAGTATTTACAGATATCGTCTGAGAAACAGCATGTACGCTCAAAAGTGTATAGAAACGTTCCTTCTCGATAATGTGCAGTCAATCGATGTTTTCTGTCTCGATAATGTTTACTGTGTATGTGCTAGTATGGTTTATATATATATATATGTGTGTGTGTGTTTTTCACGTAAATTTCAAAAGTTAATTTCAATAAAATCTTATAAAATACGACATTTTAATTTTACCGTTTTCGTTAAATTTCTGTTATAAATAATAATATATATATATATATATATATATATATATATATATATATATATATATATATATATATATATATATATCGCCCGTGTACGCGGTGGCAAGACGACATTGAAAAGTCAGTTGGAGTTAAATGGATGAACTGTGCTTCGTACCGAGTACAATAGCAAAGGAAAGGGAACGCTTACATTCAGCAGTGGATAGAAAATAAGCGAATCGTGATATATATATATATCGAAATTTAAGCGTTCCTGTTAAAACGGAACAGTGATGCGTATTTTTCGTTGCGACATTATTACTGGAATCGTATGGAAAAAATAACGTATATACGTCGTTACCTTCGGTGATACGAAGTAAGCAGAGTTCCGTTACAACGCTTAGCCTTTCTATATAACTTAGTTTTTATCTAGTCGAAATTCTCGTTATCGAACTGTTTGCAATTTTATAATACTTAGTTTTATATTTCATTTATTTCATTACCTTTTTTCCCCGGAAGTGAGCTCTTGACTGAAAATGATGATAAAATTGAATTATTAGCTTTCGCTCGCGATACTTTGCCACATTTATCTCGATATATTCCCTAAAACCCGATAAAATGTTCCGAAGTAGCGAGCGTAAGAATACATATATAAACGCATATTGTTACATTTACACGAATACAAATTAATAAATTATATGAAATTATTATTTTTATTATAATTGTATCATTATTATTATTATTATTATTATTATTATTATTATTGCATGGAAGCGCTTAAAGTAATCTCTGTAAGATTTGATTTTTGTTTTTTTTGGAAGGAGGTATTTTAAATTTCATGTTACTAACAACGTAATATAATGATTTACAGATTTATTTGAAAAATATATTATTTTATTGGATACGATTAGTGGATCGGCGTTCTTACAAATACGCGGCTATAACGATGCCACATCATATGAACGTAGCTTTATCCGATTTATTGTCGGAATACGAGAGGTATTTTAAATTTGTCGGTAAAGCGTAAAAAAGTACGAATTTTTAATTTTAATTTTTTTTTTTCGTTTAAATTTATCTTTAATAATGACGATAATGTTTTCGCTATAGTGTACGGTTAGCAGTAACGAATGTTGTATTTAAACGGATAATTATTATTTAACCATTTCAGTCACGAGATGTCCACTATACAGGATGTTAACAAAAATTATTATTTTCTGGTAACGCGTGAAATGTGTCATTTTTGAAAATATTTATATAAATACATTGAAAATTATATAAAAAAAAAAAAAAAAGAAGAAAAAAAAAACGAAAACATTGTTTATTATTATGCCATAAATTTCTTTCTACTTTATACAAAATAGAAATATTTCCGTATGTCTTAACTATTCTCTCCAGAAAACACATTGGTATATAATTAAAGTTAATACATATTTATAACGAAAGAAATTATAATATGTAAATTAGAGGAAAAATTTAAAATAGAAAAAACCTACTCTCTTAAAAATAACATATACATACTTTTCTTATTAAAATGAACAAGGACACGTTTTATAAGTCTGCGTTTATATCTTTTATACCCGTGTGTCGTAGAGATTGGTTATAATCTATATAGAATTTACTATCGGAATATCACGAATATCTATAAGTGTCCGGTTATACCTTTAATCGTTTCCTGTATATGAAGGAGAATTTTAATATATCGTGTAAATCTAGTAAATCGAAGTTTATTCGATACTATTCGAAGACGACGGTTTTGCAATTCTGATTTATATTACACTTCTGGCTATAACTAATAGATTGTAATAAAAGAGTTTACAATGATCAATGCATTCCTAAACAGCAATTAGCTGTAAATGTTGTTAAAACGGAGGCTATACTATTCTCTAAAAGAAGGTCATCTATCAAACCTGCTGAAATGACATCGAATAACACAACCATACACAATGGAAAGATTAAATACCTAGGCGTTATACTCGATAAAAACCTAACTTTCGAGAAACAGATTAATTTTTAAATAAAACTAGAGCGAGAATGTTTTTCCCTATTTTCAATAAAAGATCCAAACTAAATGTTCGAAATAAATTATTTATAAGTCAATTATTGAACCACCGGCTAACCTACGATTGTCCTGTATGGAACTACGCGCCTAAAAGTACATATCGAAAAATACAATACAAAATGACTGCTGCCGAATCAGATTAAATTTGTCCGAGTACACAAAAAGATACAATTAATGCGTGAAATGTTGAACTCGGACTTCACAGTAAATATACTGGCGAGTAAATTTTTTCTTAAAGTATGAAAGTAACTCGTCTCTCCCTGTCCAAAGCAATATCTATAATTACGAATCATTAGCTCTAAGATATAAAAAATAGTCTGAAACATAACTTTCTGTCATTAGAGTGTCGACAATAATGTTAAAATAAGTATAAAATAATTTTATATCGATATTATAATTGAATATGTGTTTCCTCTTTTTTCTTCTTTTTCTGTAATTTTTTTCTTTATTTTTCTCCTAACATAAATTAATATTTAATCTATACATAAATGTAAATGTATATTTTATTATTGTATTTATAAGAACTTCGGAGACAAGGCCTACGATATCAATAAATTATATAGTTTATATATTTTATTTATATGAATAAATTTCTTCTTCTTCTAGTATAAGACCAGACTGGGCAGGCGTAAAGTAATTTCGGTAAAATTACTTTTTGTATATTAAAAATTTGTTTTGCCCGGATAGCGCGGACTTTTTTTTTTTTTTTTTTGCATGCGATCTACCCAAAAGATGACAATAAGTACTGATGATGAAAATAGAGCTTAGTATTAACGTGGTATCTCCCGACGAAGATTACCCACTATCTGCGAGTTATATACGTATTTGCGTACGATATATATATATATAACGAACTGAATTCGATTCTGAAGTTCGGGCTGAATGTGTCGTCCAAGACGATCCGCAAGACCAACTGCCGGTGGATTCACACGACTCGTTATTCGCTGAATGTAACTGTCGTTGTATTGCTTGATAACAGCGACTATTTCAAAATCCATGTGTAACTCATCGTTATGTGTCACGGTGACGATGAGATGTTGCGTAACAGTTTGGTCCTATCGTCGAATCATGTTAATATTAGAATTGCTGAAATTTGCACGCCGTATGTCCGTAATATTGGTTTGAGGATTATTTTGTATATTAATTTATTTTCAATCGACAATTTCGAGTATTTTCCCAGCGGTCAATTTAACTTTTTTTTTTTTTACTTTAAATGAAGTTGTTTTCGTTTGGCTATTATACGATCCGGAACTAATTTATTATTTAAATAAGCTAGCTAAATCCGTTATACGATGTAGTTTATTCGATGGTATTGTTGGATCTTCATCAATTGCTAAGTACGTTGTTGTCGTCTGTAAATATCCTATACGAACTGCAATTATGAAAAGCCTCGGCTATAGAGTAGCAGTGTATTAAAAATGATGATTCAGTCGAGTATGAAATGGTATCAAGTAAATAAAGAGGAAATATATATATAAATATTTAAGACTCCCGGCTGATAATCAACCGCGGGATAATGGAACGGACACACGTTCGGTAAACATAAAACTATATTGCATCCTCGCTACGACAATAAATAAAATTCTACGGCCAGCTGAGAAAAGTATGCTTAATCATCGAGAAGGTTCTCATCCATTACAGCTAGATAACGGTTCGTCGATTAAATCACCTGTAGAAATGACCGCCAAGTATTTTTCGTCATGTCAAAAGTGGATATGAAAGAAAATACGAAATATACAAATATATACGATTGAAAGGAAAATATTAAAAAAAAAAAAAAAAAATGTAAACTAGAAACGAGTATAAATTAGAAAATTTTGCGTGCCGCACTCAGTCTGAAATAATCGGACAGTTAAGTCGGTATCCGAAAGATTAAAGGTAAATATAAATTGGTCGAACGTGAAGATAGTAAAATTTATTCGCGTAAAAAGCGCGATCGGTCGGTTTAGCTGTATTATCGATATTTATTTTAATCGGAATTCCCCACACACACACACATACACACACATACTACAAAACATAATTACCGCGCAACGGATTGAAAAGATGTTTTCTTCATTTGCTAATTTTGGAGTAAATCCGGCCTGAAATACGATAAACCTTCAATCGTTCTCAAATAATCATCCTAAACCGCGCGCCAACTCTGTGACGCGTAAAATTTCACACGCACGTAAAAACGTTATACCATGATGTGGATCCCAAAATTCGTAAACGAGTTCGCGACGATAATATATGCAAAACGTTCGTAAGTAAAACGTGTTTATGTTAAATAATAGATACAAATAAAATTATTTTTACTTACATCGATATAATTCGTTTAAAAACTTTTAATAATTTTCGTAACAAAATTTTACAAATTAAGCTTTTTAAAAAAAAAATTAATAAAAAATTGTATTTCGATAAAATTCTAATTTCGCGCCCTTCGTTAACTTTGTATACTTTAATATTTTGTTTTCAAGAACAATAATAATAATAATAATAATAATAATAATAAATAATAATAAATACCGGTGAAAGTAAAAAAAAAAAAAGTAACAAATATGAAAAATAGATCGGATGCAGGATAGGCGTTGATAATTAGGAAAAGAAAAAACGGCAAAAAAAAAACGAGAAAAGATTAATATGTTATCAACCGGAGTGCTCTTATACGGTCGAATGGTTACAGCTACATGACGGTGGAAAAATTGAAATATTGTAGAAAAACAAAATGGAACGAATGATTATAAGAAAAATTCTGAGGAGATGTTCCGAAACAGGGGCAGTAAAAAAACTATACGAGAAAGCAGGAAAGCTAGCCAATGTTATAAGGAGTTACGTTATGCGTGTATTCAGAGACGGAGTAGTAATAGTTTGACGAATTGAATTTTTTAATAAGCCGATGATCATCCTAACGAGGTGGTTCTTGAACGCGTCAGATGATCTCGATGAAATACAAATAGATCGATCGATAACGGAATAGAAGTTAGAAATAAGATTAAAAAATTCGACCGATTTAAAGAGGAACCAAAAGTGTAATATAACCGGATGGACGGACGACGATAGGAAGAAAAATCATAACTACGAAGAAATACCGGGAAGAAACGATAAAAATAGTTCGTTATTTTCACGTGGTGGTCCATAGATGGCGCCAAATTTGAAGAGAAGAAGAAAGATAAAAAAAAAAGAAAGAAAATAGCGATTATTCGATAATCTTAGTTATGCTTTTAACGAGGATTCTCTTGAAGACGTCACTGGTCCCGAGAAGAGTAGTTAACTGTAGTGGGGAAAAAGATAAATACGCGCGATTGAGGATCCATCTTTAAACGTTCTTGATGTTTAGAATGATTTCGAAGCAGTAGCATGAATTGAATAGTTGTCTACAAATAATAATGAACAAATAAATAAATAAAAAGTGTATTTTTACATTTAACGTATCGGTCCATTCTACACCTGGATAATCTACAATTACTCCCTTATATAGCGACATTTCTAGAGAAGTCAGTTCATTAAGACGTAGATAGTCCCCATAGTATCACGTTGGGTAAGCTGTAAAGGCACCCCATTTAAAAAAAAAAAAAAAAAATAAATAAAAAAAAAATAAAAAAAAAATACATTTACAATAAGAAACGACATTTATCATCTAAACGTAAATAAAACGCGAGTGCTATCGCGATATAAATAACGATATTACGAGAGGAAAAAAGCTCCAGGCAAAATATAAAATGCCGGAAAAACCACCATCAAAATTTGCGTGAAACAATTATAACTAAGGGAAATGGAACATAATAATAATAATAATAATAATTATTATTATTATTATTATTATTTTTTAATGGGGGACTCTATCCAACGTGATACTGCTACGTTTTAATCAAAGATACCGACTTCTCTAGAAATGTCGCTATATGGGGGGAACAACCTGTATATTATCCAGATTGTGAAGAGACGAAACATTATACGGAGGTGTACATGTTCTCCGAGAACAAAATTAAATAGAAGAGAAAGTAGGTTCCTAATAGTAATAAAACACCGAGTCAAAAATAACTCTATAAATACGAATAAAGTTAATAAACTTTAAATTTCAAGAACACGATAATGAATTCTTTTAATATCTCTTATATTTTAATACGCGTATAATCTATTTTATTTATAATAGCATAAGTACTTAAAATGTCTTCGTTCGCTGTTGTATTGTTCGATGTGCATGCGATAATTTCAAAATTCGATCTAATTTGGCTTAAAACGGAGCTTTAAAAATGATTCAGGCAGCATTTATTTTGTATACGTTGCAGCTTAGATACGTTCTCGAGTTTTGTTAACGGCGCACGTTCTATATGTTTAGAGAAAAGATATAAGACCTTCGTCTAGAATGACACCTAGATACTTGATCTGTGTCTTCCAGTGCACGGATGTGTTATTATTTATTATTATTAAGAATCGATAGAGAGTGAGGTCTCCGTTTTGTAAATAATATCGACTGTGTTTCATAATAATTTATTTAGATTTTCTATCGAAGTACGATCTTAATATAACCTTCTTCGAATAGTGTATGACGCGCGAAATGGATATTTATATATGTGACCCGATATCGAGAAACGTACCTTATGTCTAAAAAATCGATTTTCAGGTCTCGACAATTTCGGTATGTTCAAAACCTTCCTCTTTCACATGCCGTTTGCCAAATTGAACAAAATGCCATGCAACTGTATAGCATTTAGAACGCAATAAAATCGCGCTTCTTCTCTATTGTAACATTTCATACATGAAGTGTCTAAGCTCTCTTCATCCTCATCTTCTGAGTGTGCTCAGTAATAAAACGCTGCCTACAATTGAAATAATGTAATTTTGAAAGAAAAAAAAAATCACAACATACAAGTAAAAACTTTAACGACCTCCTCTACTTCGACTTCCATTATGTATATGCTGCTGCTGCTACGTGTTACGATTGAAAATGCCGAACAGTTCGAATTTTCTTGCCGATATGAAGTAAATGGCGCCAACAGCCTGCGCCGCGAACGCAGCCAACACCATGAACTCTTTTACATCGTGGCCCTGCTGCAGCGCGTACACATTGTTCTTGATAAAACTGACGTTGCACTTTAGCCGGAGCCAAGTGGTTTATGGCAAACTGCAGCTTCTCTGTTTTCACATTCTCGTTCGTGTTCTGCGCTCTGGTGATGGCATTCATAATTGGCAAACAAGTCGCTTGATGGCTTCGATGTACTACGGGCAGTATTTGCGCGAAGTAATCGAAAACGATTGTCTCTGCATTGGCTGGCGTCCTGTTTCGATGCACGCTTCGACATATTTTCGATGTACCGCTACTTTCGTGAACGGCGATCTCAGCTTCATAATGTTGTAATTCTTATAATTAGGAAGTCTTCCGGTGGAGCGGGTGTTTATCGGCGAACGTATTTAAAATGGCAACGACGGCCTCCACCTCTTTGAATAGAGATTTGTGGTGCGAAACGGCGTGCGACCGGTTAGAGAATGTATGCGCGATCCAATGCCGTTCTTATCAAAATCTAGTATTATGTTTTTGTATCTGCGTACACCGACATTGTATAACTGACGAAACGGTGTTCGTTAACTTTAAACGCGTTAAAGTACGTTTTAGGCATAAGGTACGTTTCTTGATATCGGGGTCACATATATATCAAGTCCAGATGCCGTGTCGACTAGGTTTTTTCATTATCGAAAAGAAGTAATCCTGCGTGTTTATTTCGATTAAAGCCGTCTGTTATAAACTTTCTAATCATCGCTAATTGCGTAACTGTAGATAAATTACGCCTAAATCCCAACTGTTGTTCGACCAGAATTCTTGGAAGACGCCAATAATAATCCCTAAAAACAATACCGCGAATCCTGTTAATCTACGTTCTGTATCTCTCTCTCTCTCTCTTTCTCTCGTAGGAAAATCGTAGAAACCTTATCCAACCCAACAGACTTTTTCTTTTTTAGTTTTCTTCTTCTTCATTATGAGCCGTTTTTAATCCACTGCAGTATGTATAGGCCTCCTTCCTTTTGTTTCCGTATATTTCTATCTGATGCATTGATCAACCACAGTCCTTGTCTAACTTTTTAATATCGTGTACGTGGTCGACCCTCTTTCTCTTTTATTCATTGGATGTCATTTAGTTGATCTGGCCGTCCATCTGTTATATCTGTTATCCATCTGATCTGGCTATGTGTCCTGCCCATCTCCATTTGTTCTTTAAGATTTCTCGGGCAGCGTCTTTTACTTCAGTTCTCCTTCTTATTTCGGATATTTTTACCTTGTCTCTTAATTCCCAACATTTTCCGCTCAATCGCTCTTTGCGTTTTATTTATTCGTTCTAATGTGCCTCCTTTAGTTCCCGTTTCCGTGGCTTTCGTTTCTTTATATGTATTTAATCTCGCTGTATTGTCTTTTTTGTTCGGTTTTTCACAATTAATTTAGAAATCGTAATACGTATTAAGTCGATTGAAATAGACGAGACATCAACGATGTGTGATACCTGTACGCTGATGATGACGGAAACGATTAAAATCACGTCTCGAACGGTAAATATATACAAACGAAACACGTACGGAATATTAAAATAGGCAAAACGAATGTTCGGAATATTAATTACCAGTCAGCGCCGCTTTTGTTTTGTGTCAAAATGTACAGATGACTACATTATTCACATCTTACATATGTATATATATATATATATATATATATATATATATATATATATATATATATATATATATATATATATATATATTAAAATACTACAGTAAAGAGTATTAATGTTACGAATTCGAAGCTTTTTGGCAGTAACGCAATTTTAAAGTTAAAATAAAAATAATGAAGGGTTTGCGCAGTGAAGAAGACTGGAAAAATATGGACGACGGATGAAAGAAAGAAGAAACGTTGCGAATGAATGAAAGAATATTGGACAGCGACATAGAAAAACAAGAAGATAATTTGGAAATTATCTGTGTATGTTTCCGTGGTCATCGGTCAGCCAAATTCAATTACGCAGATATAGTAATGATAAGCAACGTAATATATGAAAAATATAGGCAGTTTAAAAAAAATAACTAACATTTAGCGCGTCTAATTCAAGACTAAGGTGCTTGTCAAACGGGTACTATATATTATATTTAAGAATATACGCCGGATCCGAGAAAGTTCTTAATAAGAAATCTTCGTCCGAATTGTCGCTACAAATCTAGACTAAAACTACCCTTAAAATCCATCATCCCTTATACCATAAATTGTGGTTGAAACCGGTGCGATTTTACGAGTAAAGTGTTACGACACCGGTCGCAGAATCGCGCGTTTGGATAAGTCGCATAGGGAGATTTTAACGCGTATATATACGTACCCCTGTATTCAACCCCCGCTTAGTATGTAAGGGTTGAAAATCGGACTTTTTTTACTTAGGACGATATAAAAAAACAAAAACCCGAAGCCTAAATCGAAAATCTGTCCCGACAAAAGTTTCTAAACGTCCTAACGAACAATTTCCGTCATAAATATCATCCCTCTATCTATCACACCCAGGTCTCGGAAAAAGTCGAGTTTTAAAGGGGTTGAAATTTTTGCAAATCATCCCTTTTTTCAATTTTTTTTAATAGCCGTCTAATTATTCGTTCGACCGTCTAAAGGTATTCGACTTTTTCCACCTTATCATATAGCGGAAAATTTTACTTATCAATACACCGATTCTCTATATAGAATAGTAGCTGAGTTTCATCGACCGGAAGAAGATCTATTTTATGGGCGGGGGAGAAAAGTGCAAAATTTTCGCAAATTTGCAACGCCCGTTTCGCTAATTTAGATGCGATTTAGCGAAAAATCGCCTTCTCTGAGGAAATCAAGTCGGACTATTTCCTTTTACACGACGTAACACTCAACCGTCTATATAGAACGGTATTGGCTGTAGCCGTGACCAAAATTTTCAACTTGCAATGTCATTAAAAATGCTTGAACTATGCCCTATAGCCGTTTCCCTATCGTCATTATCGCCATCGACGTTATTAGCTTTTTTTTTTTTTTTTTACTACCGACCATTTCCGTTTGCCCGAACTTTACCCCTACCCTGTCCGATGTATCGGACCGGCTGTAGGGAAGTTCGAAGTTCGGTAGATGTCGGATTTTTTATATTCTTCCTTCCTCCGCTACTTATAACCCCGTTCGTATTAATCCTACAATGTTATCGTACATAACCTTATTTAAAACGCCGATCGTAACCTTTCTAACGACGTTCAGATCTTCCAGTTCCGAACAAAACGTCCGAAGAAATCAAAGTTTGAAGACTTTTGCAATTTGCAAAATTCCTATTTACATCTATTAAATTAGCTTTAAAGCTGGGTTCCTAATTACTTTTTAAGCGTCGACCGATATAACCTTATTTACTGTACTATATATTAGCTTTTGTATGAACTTTATCTCGAACCCGTCCGACGTACCGTACCGATAGTAGAAAAGTTGAAAGTTCGATAGATTTCGCTTTTTTCTAAAGCTTCAACATTTCCATCGCTTATAGCTACGTTCAAAGATATAAAGTTAAAGTACGTAACCTTTTTAAAAGTAATCTTTAAGAGCTTTCTATCGATATATAAAACTTTCGCGTCGCACAAAAGCTCGCCCAGAAAGTATCGTTATTACCTATTTAGATACAGGTAGAAAACCCGATTAAACGAAATCGTCGTCTAAATTGGAAAATTTAATAAAGGCACGGTTTGGGGGGTAACTCATTAAAATTTCGATTTTGAAAAATTTCTCTAGAATCGAAACCGTTTCGATAGGTCTCGAGATACGAATTTTGGAAAATCGATTACCTGCCACCTATGGCAAGGCATAGCGAGCGACGTAAACATTTTTAAACGATTCCGACTTTACACATAGTCGTTACTATATAAGATCTATAGGATAAAATGAAAAAAGCGCGAAAAAAATTTCAAACCGAACCCAAAAATTTCAAACCGAACCCAAAAATTTCAAAAGGTATTCAAAATTTCGATTTTTTCGCAATAATTCGCGAACGATTCGAAATTTGGAGAAATTGTTCAAACGAAAGTTATTTGTCATTAAAATACGCATCTGACGATGGTAGACGCGTATTTTTATATCGAACACTCGCCGAGAAAATTGGGCTTAAACGGTTTTGCGGCCCCTATGATAGATGGGGGGTTCGGGTTAGGTTTAAAATAAAGTAGACGTGGAGATCTATCATTTATGTAATAACGTAAATGTTTTAAAAATTAATCGGTAACGAGAAATCGCGAGTTGAAAATTCCGTTTTCGATTTTTAAAATTTCGTTTTTTGGTCAACCTTTTCTACAATGATCTTAGCATAGGCAGTGTGATTTATATATATATATATATATATATATAAATTTTTGATCGAGAGTTGCCAAGCCTGTATGAACTTTTAAACGGTCCGGTCTTCTAATATAGGTGTAACTATATAAAATCTATCGTGTGAAGCGAAAAAAATTTCATACCGAACCCGAAAATTTCAAAAAGGGACACTCAATTTTTTTCAAATTTCGATTTTTTTCGCGAACGATTCGAAATTTGGAAGAATTGTTCAGACGAAAGTTATGTGGCATTAAAATACGCGTCTTACAACGGTATTCTCGTATTATCGATAATCGTGTCATTTACGGAATAAAAGAACTTACGTGTTACAAAATAGACAATCGTTATCTCTCGTTCGTCTCGTAGATTTAATATTTAATATTTCGAATATCGTATTCGTTCGTCGTGTTTTATCAGTTCGTAGTATAGTTATTATAGTTACGGATTATAGTTACGGACAATAACGGCCTATGCGGTTTATTCCATAATTCTTATCAGCATTAATCTGGTGAGATCTTTCCGTTTATTAATAACCGTAATAATAACTTGTAACTTGTAATATCTCGTTAGCTCATTTAAAATTGACGATCGATATTTCTCGTACCAATACACACGCACGTGCGTGTATATTTTTATTTTTATTTTTATTTTTATATCCATCCACTTTATATGTACATAGCGTTGTACTCGGTGACTAGTGTTGGAAGAGATAAGAAATCTCTCGCTAACGCTACGACACACCAGTGCAGCCACATATGGTTTTCGAAATATCGTGCAGTATATAATTAGGAACGAATTTAAAAATGAGTGTTCAACACTCACCTCCAACATCGCGTCCAGCATCACCGACTGTGTATGCTATGCAGTCACAGTCGGACGGTCACACAAGTGACGCTAACGCTATCGCTTGTGAAGTTCCTTCAATAAAATTAACAAAAACTGGTAACTCGTACTCCATAAAGAGACAGCTATCTATGCAAAATGACGAGAATGCTAACAAGAAGTACAGTCGAGAACAAAATGACTGTGAAAGCGAAAGTTTTGAAAATTTACAACCGGAAAAATTAAAGCAAAAATGTTACGATCAAGCTGAGTTTATAAGCAAGTTGATGTTAAAAATCGACTCCCTGGTTGACGAAATACACCAGTTAAAACTGAAACAGACTGGCCAACCATCACCAAAAGAAAAGCAAGCGTACCCACAAACCCAGCAACAGCTAGAGCCGATGCAAACCCAAAGTCTAGTGCAACATGAAAAAGTTAAACTACCACCAAAAATCACAGTAAGTGGTATAAACGATTTCAATAAATTCCACACTAACATCAAATCAACGTTTGGCGATACAATTACCTTCAAGGTGTTAAATAACGGAGACATCATAGTTGCTCCCAAAAACGAGGATACGTTTCGTTCACTAGTTGACACATTAAGAGTAAACAATATTGCTTACCATACATACAAACTAAAATCTGAAAGACCGTATAGAGTAGTAATGAGAGGTCTTCATCCTACTACAGACGTGAAGGTCATAGAAGACGAATTATTAACTTTGGGTCATGAACCAGTCAGTATCGTCAATATCACAAAAACTCTTAAAATCCGCGACAAGGATAATAAAATAATCGATAGGGAAAGGAAACCCTTTCCTTTGTTCTTTGTTGACTTAAAACCAAAAGAAAACAATAAAGAGGTGTATAACCTAAACCATATTGCCTACTGCAAAATAAAAGTCGAACCACCACACAAGAACAGCACAATACCACAATGCAAACGTTGCCAACAGTGGAACCATACCGAAAAAAACTGCGGTAGGCCGGCAAAATGCTTCAAATGCGCTGGTGACCACAATTCCAAATCTTGTAGGGAAAAAAATCCGAAAAAGTTCAAGTGCGTGAACTGTAATAAAGATCACACAGCTAACTATAAAGGCTGTGAAGTATATCGCCAGATGGAAAAAAAAATCAGAGCCCCCAAAATAACAGCAGTTCAGCGTCTGCAGAAAGAAACAGTGCCTGCTAAACAGGTCGAAAAAGGTACTACATATGCAAAAGTAGTAATGACAAATGTTAAACAGAAAAATCATGAAATTTCAAATGAATGCGCATTAAATAGCCAACAAATGCAAGCACAACCTTCTACGAATGTGCTCAATGAAATTACAAAGAAACTAGAAGGCCTTATAGTAGAAGTCAAAAATATAGCTACTAGATTAGATAAAATAGAAGGAGAGCGCAACCAGAAAAGTGGAGGGCAGTCTCGCAATCAAAATCAGCGCCAAAGGCTGAAAAATAAAGGTAATGGCTGATTCTTCGCTCCGTGTCATTACATGGAATGCAAATGGACTTAATCTAGAAAGATTAAGGGAGCTGGAGATATTTCTCAACACAAATAAGATTGATATAGCATTAATATCTGAGACTCATTTTACCAATAGGAATTGTCCAAAAATTCCAGGATTTGCGATATACCACACGCCGCACCCAGACGGAGGAGCACATGGAGGTGCAGCTGTTATCATAAGACAAAATATCAGTCATTATCAGCAGGTACAGTTTTGTGAAGAATATGCACAAGCTGCAGCGGTGACAATAATAATGGGTAACAAAAATACAAATGTTGCAGCAGTGTATTTCCCACCCAAACACAACCTGAAATATGATCACTACGTACGATTCTTGAAATTTTTCGGCAATCGATATCTTATTGGTGGAGATATCAATGCTAAAAATGAAGCATGGGGTTCACGTCGTGTTACAATGTATAATCAAAGTCCAGCTCACATAAAAGGGAAAGAATTACTTAGAGCCATTCAAGCACTTCAGTGTAGTTTTGCAAGTTCAGGGAAGCCAACATATTGGCCTACTGTTATGCGGAAAAAGCCAGATCTCGTAGATTTCTTTATAACAAAAGGCATTGCGAGTAACTACATAGAAGTTGAGAGTGTTACTGACCTATCTTCAGACCACACACCTGTACTCCTGACGAAGAGCACAACAATTATTCGAAAAATGAAGAAAAAACACCTTACTAATAAACACACAAATTGGGATCAATTTCGAGAAGAGCTAGACGGGAAACTTAACCTTAGAATACGCATAAAAACAAAGCGAGACCTAGAGGAACACTCAAAAAGTTTCATTGATGCAATTCGGGAAGCAGCCAACACAGCCACTCCTGGACCAGAAGATTATAAAGTACAAGAAGTCACCTATCCGTTACAAGTGCGTCTCAAAATTGCGGAACGGAGGCGAGCACGGCGTATATGGCAAAATACACACAGTCCATATGATAAAAACATCTTCAATCGAGTCAGCCATCAACTTAACGCATTAATAAAAAAGGTTAAAAACGAAACGTTTGCTGCATATGTAAAAGAGCTTAGCCCGTTCGAGGATAAAGAGTATTCTCTCTGGAAAGCGACTCGAAGGATCAAACGTACAATTACCCAACAACCACTGCTTAAAGATGAAGGTGGAAACTGGGTAAGAACGGATCATGAAAAAGCCGAATGCTTTGCACGATATTTAACCCGAGTTTTCAAACCACACAATATAGCTTCGACCATCAATACCAGTATAAATTATAAAGCGGACAAAAAAGTTCCAGTAATTACACCCTACGAGGTTGCGAATGAAATAGATAAAAATATGAACCCACGGAAAGCTCCAGGCATAGATGGTGTGACTTCTAGAGTGTTTAAAGAAATATCTAAAAAAGGCATAGTTATGCTAACTTACCTTTTCAATGCATGCATGCGACTAGAGTTCATACCACTTTGCTTCAAAACAGCTCAAATTATCATGATAAAGAAACACAATAAACCGGAATCCGATGTAAGGTCGTATAGGCCGATTTCGTTACTGCCATCCATATCAAAGCTATTTGAGAAACTATTACTAAAACGACTTTCACCAATGGTTGAAGAATTCATACCACTGCATCAGTTTGGATTCAGGCGAAAGCACTCTACAATTGACCAAGTACATAGGATTGTATCCATAATCAATAGAGCTTTTGAGGAGAAGAAATACTGTCCGGTCGTTTTCCTGGACGTAGCTCAGGCCTTCGACAAGGTATGGCATAAAGGCCTAGTATACAAATTAAGCCGACTACTGCCGGGCAACATTTGTCGACTGTTTACATCATACCTAACGGGACACGTAAATTTACAGTAGTACAAGGAGATACAACATCCGTGTCTTATGATATAGAAGCTGGAGTTCCTCAAGGAAGTGTCCTTGGTCCGATCTTGTATCTACTGTATACTCAAGACCTACCGACGGACGCGCAAACGATAACGGCTACATTCGCTGACGATACAGCTATCCTAGCTGTTGCCAGTAGCCAGTCTGACGCAACAAATAAATTGCAGAACTCACTAAATAAAGTGTATGAATGGGCGTCAAAGTGGAAAATAAGGATCAATGAAGAAAAATCTAAACACGTAATGTTCACATACCGTCGAACAGAGGCGCACTACCAAGTATACTTGGGAGGCGAACCTATTCCACAGGCTAGCTCAGTCAGGTATCTTGGTATGCACCTAGACAAGCGACTGACATGGGAAGTACATGTCCGAATGAAAAGTAAGCAGATAAAGAAAACAACACAACAACTCTATTGGCTTATCGGACGGAAGTCGCAGCTGGATGTAGAACACAAATGCTTACTGTACCGGCAGATTATAAAGCCAATATGGACCTATGGCCTGCAATTATGGGGCTGTGCCAGTAGGTCTAACAGAGCGAAGATCCAGGCCAGACAAAATGTGATATTAAGAGCGATTGTCGACGCGTATCGTTATTCTAGAAATGACGATGTGCATCGAGATCTACAAATTCCGTTCGTTAACGAAGAAATTGGAAGACACGCAAGTGCCCACAGGAAGCGGTTACAGCAACACGTCAACGTGGAAGCCAGTCAATTGCTCGATACCGAACTAGACGTCAGGCGGCTGAAGAGGCATCACCCGGTCGATCTAGTTATATAATTACAAAGTACAGATACAATAACAGAATGGCAAAAGTCATGGCCACTGGGCCATTGACTTTAAACCCATTGGCTTGATTAATACATTAACATATGTTAGATCAGGCTACACTCCTTTAAATTGATGCTTATTTAACCTGATAGGTTAAGATTGTATCTTTATCTATAATTTAAAAAAAAAAAAAAAAATTTTTATAGCAAATACCCAGAAAATGGGTGTTTAAGGGTTTAGGGGTTTTAGGCCGTTTTTGAGGCCCCTACGATGGATAGAGGGTTCGGTTTAACGTTAGACGAAAGTAGAGACGTCGAGGTGTATCATTAATATAATAACGTACATTTTATTAAAATTTAACCGGTAGCGAGAAATCGGGAAATTAAAATTCCTTTTTCGATTTTTAAAAATTATGGAGAAGCCTTTTTGTCAACCCTTTCTACAATGCTTTTAGCATAATGTATTTATATATATATTAATCGAGAGTTGTATACAATTCGTAGTGAGGATTATTACAAGTATATATATATATATATGTGTGTGTGTGTGCACGTATATACATCTGTTTAGTCAGTGTGCCTCTCGTCTTTGTGTAACACACGTAAGGCATACAACCTGTTAATAAAACGTTGTTACCTTATTAATTGAACGCGTGTCTATTATGAATACTATGTTATTGCATAAAATGTAAACGTTTTTCAATGATTGAACTATATTGTATACATGTGAAAAAAATGTAAAAATCTCAATCTGACCACAAAAATTTAAATGGGATTATTGTTCTTTTTTCTCAATAATTCGCGAACCAATCCAAGATATATATATATATATATATATGTGTGTGTGTGTGTGTAACATCTGTATTAATTATAAATTGAATAATTACGTGTATCTTTTGGTACAACGCAAACACAGCTTGCGATTTGTGCGGTAACTAAACGTTTATGTTAACGTATCTACTTTAACATACATGTATAAATCGTTGTTGAAATATTTTAATAATAAAATTAATGTTAATAAAGAAATTTTCAGATAATTTCCCACCCAATGAACAATTTTGGTTTTGTTATTATATTTTCTATAAGATGAGACATAAATCTTTGGAAAGTACATTTTTAACAGATTAACAGATAATGTAAAGAATATTTTTTTTTTTAACTGAAAACATTTGCTATATTTTAGTTCTCCTCTTTGGAGGATTATTAGGTTGCACCACGTGAAGGTATGTAGCATAACAACCCTGGGCTTATAGAATATCATAGAAAATAATTACGACCGGAATACAGAGTGAAACTATGCAATTATTATGAAATTAGATTTGAAACAATAGTTTACCTTATTGTCGTAAACAAGTCAAAAAGACCCGTCAACCGTAAGGTTTAGAAGGATATATATATATATATATATATATATATATATATATATATATATATTCCGTGTTGTTAGCAGAGGTTAAATCGTTCACTATCATTGTTCACGGGGTTTTTTTCGTTGTTCTCCCCATATGGGTATATTTTTTATTATAGAGGCGTATTAATATTATTACAATAGTTTTGTGTGCACATTTCTGTAGGCCGGTGTATAACCCCGTTGAAATAAAGTGTTGGTAATTTTTTATTCCGGCAATAAAAAATGGATGGTTTTAGCTTACGCATTAAATTTTCACATTCGTTATTATTAAGTTGAAGATAAAAGCGTCCATCGTGTGTATGTACGTTGTGGTAGAGAAAATACATCTGCTATAAGCACAATAGTGGCATTAGGTATTCGTTATTCAAGTATCTTGTACATATATATATATATATATATATATATATATATATATATATATATATATACACAAAACAAATATAAATAATCTCCAACTACCCTTTATATACTATTATATATATATAACCTTCCTGGAAACCTAGCCATCGTCAACGTCTACGATGGACTTATAAAGAAACAGCTTATTTCAGACAGAAAACAGGCGCCAAATTATATATATATATATATATATATATATATATATATATATATATATATATATATATATATATATAATCTCGGTTTAGGTTTCACATTTCAATCTTCATCGACCCTTTATTATGCATAAAAATTATTGCTTACATAAAAGTACATGGTCAAAAACGGTGACGATGAAAAAACACCTTCTGATTGAATTAATTTTATTCGCCTTTATCTAGATTTCACAATGATGACGTGGCAAAATAATGTCCCTCTGTTTCCCATATGTATGTTTAATTTATAACATCATTATCCTATCTGATCCGTTTGTTATTTTTATTTTTCCTTCTAATTCGAAATAGTCTAACTTTTTAATATAGTTTAACTAAATTTTGGGGAACAATTTGAATATTAGTACTATTTGATTTTACAGATTTCTTTATATGGAATTTGGTAGTTCTTAAATTAAATTTATATATTAAACCGAAAATGAAAAATCCGAATTCTCGCTAAAGAAACCACGTTAATATGGAATCGTTTTTAGTAAAAAAAATATGTTAGAAAAATACATACATATATATATATATATATATATATATATATATATATATATATATAACGTTTTAAGTGTGAGGGGTACATGATTGAATTAAATAAATAAGCGAAAGAATAGAATTCAAATAGAATGTCTATAATAACAATATACATTGAAATTTATATATATGGGCCGATCGTCAAAATAGATAAACTTTGAGTATGATGAAATTTATTTACAAAAAAAAACTATTGAAAAATCGTCTATACAACTTTAATTTTTTATTTTATACTTAGTTCGTTTTACTTAAATAAATAATAAAAAAATAAAAATAATATAAAATAAAAAATAAAGAAGGTGCGAAGAAATCAAAGTTTGAAGACTTTTGCAAATTGCAAAATTCCTATTTAAATCTATTAAATTAGCTTTAAAGCCAGTTTCCTAATTACTTTTTAAGCGTGGACCGATATAACCTTTTTTACTGTACTATATATTAGCTTTTGTATGAACTTTATCTGGAATCCGTCCGACGTACCGTACCGGTGATAGAAAAGTTGAAAGTTCGATAGATTTTACTTTTTTCTAAAGCTTCAACATTTCCATCGCTTATAGCTCCGTTTCTATTAAAGCTATGTAGTTAAAGCACATAACCTTTTTAAAAGTAATCTACAAGAGCTTTCTATCGATATGTAAAACTTTCGCGTCGGACAAAAGCTCGCCGAGAAAGTTGAGGTCGGAAACCTCGAAAAATTGGAAATTCCGCGTTTAGGCCGTTTCGAACCTTTTTAAATTTTCTTTTTCGAAACTTTCGTCCTTTTAATCCGTACGTATATATTATATACACTATATAGTGTACGAGGGGCGATAGTCGGCCACGGTTCCATTGGTCCAGGAAATGGAGGTCAAAATGGAAAAGTATCGATATTTCTATAGGTATTGGTCCAACATTTTTAACCTTTTATAGCTAAGCTATTTAGACGGTCCGGAAATAGTGGAAATAAAAAATCGAATTAAAAAATTGCGTTTTTTCAAAATGCTCTCGAACATCGGCCTAATAATCGATCGTAATGAAAATTGGTATTTGACTTTTAAAATAGCTATAAATTAATATACAAATCGAATCCCGGCTCTATAGTCGAAATTCTGCGTTTAGCAGGCGGTAGTTGGGTGGTGGGGAAAGTGAAATTTCGATTTTCTTCGGATAATACCTATAGAGATTAAACTACATACTATGACTTATCTAAAGTGTATTTGACCATTTTTCAATCCGACCAATACCGGCTGAGTAATAGAGGTGGGATGTTGGGAAGTCGGTAACTTTGAGCGCCTATTGCAGAGGCGGTATGAACTTTTAAAAGGTCCGCGCTTCTAATATAGGTGTAACTATATAAAATCTATCGTATGAAGCGAAAAAACCGCGAAAAAAAAATTTCAAACCAAACCCGGAAATTTCAAATTTCAATTTTTTTCAAATTTCGATTTTTTCGCAATAATTTGCGAACGACTCGAAATTTGTAAGAATTGTTCAAACGAAAGTTATGTGGCATTGAAATACGCGTCTAACAATGGTATTCTCGTATTTTTATAGCAAATACTCATCCAGAAAATGGGTGTTTAAGGTTTTAGGGGTTTTGGGCCGTTTTTAGGGCCCCTACGATATACGGACGGTTCGAGTTAACGTTAGACGAAAGTAGACGTGATGATCTATCATTTATGTAATAACGTAACGTAAAGTTTTTCAAAATTAACCGTTAACTAGAAATCGCCCGTTCAAAATTTGATTTTCGATTTTGAAAAATTTTTCGACCGATATTTGGTCGGCCGATTCTACAACACTTTTAGCATAGGCAATGCTGAATATATGTCTGTATGTTGTTATATACATATATACGACTATAGCAAAATCGGTTTTCGAACTATAAATAGCTTACGTTTAGATATACGAAAAAATCGTTATTACCTAATTATGTGTGCATAGAAAAACCTATTAAATAAAGTCGCCGTCGAAATTCGGAAAAAATGGGCGGATTTGCGGGTGACCTTTTTGAATTTCGATTTTTGAAATATTTCTATAGAACCGATTTGATAGGTATTAAAATGAGTGCGAAATAGAAAACCGTTTTTCAGTACGATCGATTGAAAACTGACGTGGACATCTATCATTTTGTTTGTAGCATTTATCCTATAAGAGTTAATCGTTAAGGAGATATCGCCGGTTACAAGTTGAATTTTGGATTTTCAATACGTGCTCGATCGGTTTTTGGACTGGCCGCTATGCTTTCTGTATATATATATACTTTAGTACCCCATTTCTTTACTGCGGATATTATATATGTATATACTTTTGCGCAAGTGCAGTAACCGCGCATGTAACATGTATATATTCTCTCATAATTTATTACCACACATAATGTATTGTACGTGAGAAAAGGTTACAAAATGTACATGTCAAAAATTTAGCCTAAATTGGAGGAATTGTGGTTGCATCAAAACATCCAAAAATTTATAAATACATATGCATGAAGTGAGGATTAAAAACGTTAGATATATTTGTATATGGAGTGGAACAATCTCACGGGTATGACGTCATTTTCGCGATTTTACTTCCATCTAGTAAATAATTCTATAATAAAAAAATTATATATATATATATATATATATATATATGTAATATTAGCATTATATATGGGGCACTGCGATTTTCTCTATTACAATGTATACAGCACAACTTAAATGACGTCATTTTTAAGATGGTAGTTTTATCCTATGAAAAATCTATAAGAAAATGGTTCATTGGATAGGAAAATACATAAAAATTTGTAAAATTTATTAGCGACATATATATATATATATATATATGTATACATATATATATATATAAATATATATATATAAATATATAAATATATATAATCCCACGCATGCTGTTACCCCGTATACTGTAAAATATTTTTTTTTTAAGTATACAGACTTCCCACTTGCCTAGTCCGTTAGATAAGCTATTTTACTTTATCGGTAGCCCCTAGTTAAATACATAGAGCGCTATTATCGTCGTGGTTGTATTTTTCGTCTTGGTGGTATAGGTTGTTAGAAAATTCGACTGTCAACCGAACAGTCGATTAATCGATCCAACTCGCGGCCAAAAAAAGGTATGAATTCATCATTAATTTATATATATATCACGATATACCTTTATCTATCCATTCCTGGATGAAGGCTTTCCTCAATTTTTTTCATCCATTTCTGTTCTGCAGCTTTCGCAACCATTGATTCCCGGCTACTTTTAATATGTCATCGTACTATCGTGTGCTCCGTCTACTCGGGTTTCTTTTTTTTTTCTCTCTGTTTAGTGGCCATCATTCTATGACCCGCTTTGACCATCTGTTCTCATCTCTTCTGGCTACGTGACCAGCTCAATTTCGCTTTATTTTAGAAATTCGTTCCATTGCGACATCTAACTTCGTTAGTTCGCGTATTTGTGCGTTTCTGTACCGATTCGATAATTGTGATGTTGAGCATCATCCCCTCATTTGTCGTTTGAGTCTTTCTTATGTTCTGTATGTTTGGCCATGTTTCTGCAGCATATACAAGGACTGGGAGTACACGTTAATTATAGAATTTCCTTTCCAGATTAATTGGCACTTGTTTCGAAATATTCCGTTTAACTTCCCGAACGCAATCGCAAGACAAATATATTCTTCTGGCTATTTCCGTTTTCGTCATAATTTCTTTATTTGTTGTTATTTTTTCATACCTAAATATATATAATCTATCTGTTCTATTTCTTCCGAATTTATTGTTATTTTTATCGTTTTTTCCCGTGTTAGCTATTATTTCGGTTTTTTGGAAGTTTCTTTTTAACCCTAAACACCTGCGTATACACGAGCTGGATTAGTGAGAATATTAAAGTCAACAGTGAACGTGATACGCGACTATCTTAGTACACAATCAGAGAACGCTGTTAGTTAGTTTCGTTTGATCTTAGTATATGTGCCGCCGAAGCGAGCACTTCGTTTGATCTTATTGCCACGCGTTTGTGTTAAAGTCGAGAGGAAAAAAAAAGCGGACAGAGAGCCGACACATTTGCGATACCGCTTGCGAAGTTATTACGTTCTAACGCAAATGAATTTAGAGTGCATTGAAAATCAATTTAAAACAAATCGCTCTACATCTATCCGAACAGTTGCTTCAATTATCCAAAACGAGTGTCTAACGGGGGGGCTAAATTGTTAAAATTTCGTCCATATCGTATTAGCGTATATCGAGAATTTAAAAACGTTACGATTGCTTAAGATACGCATCAATCTGTCAGATGCCATCCTTGCAGCCTTGGTTTGTCGCTGCTTGATTTTAATTTCTGAAACATTTTTAAAATCAAATCGAATTCGCCCGAGGACCATTACAGAATTAAAGAAAAGAAATGAAGAAATTATTGAAATGACCCTGAAAAAAAAATTTTTTTACAATTTAATGAAACGTTGCGCCTATCTGTAAAAACGGGTGCACACTTTCAACGTTCGTTATAAAAAAGTAATTTTTTGTAGTTTTATTTTTGTAATTAGTATAATAATTAATAAAAATATTTTCTTTCCAAATGGGTTGCGTCAAAGTGGGACATATATAAATAAGTTAATCGACAAAAAAAGTTTGAGTAAAATTGCCAAATATCATTATCACGATTTTAGTGGTTTGAAATAAAAATAATGGAACGATAAAGAAAGTTGCCAGGCGATATGATTTTTCAAAAAAGAACCATTAATTAAAATTACGGCTTGTATAATTTCCGTTCGGTAGTTGTAAATTCGAATTTTAAAACGTTTCCAATAATTTTGGCCGGGAAACCGAAATATTTCATCTATTTTAGTTAGTCCGTCTTTTCTATTTTGGTGTGCCCTTTGTACACCTGCTCATACATAAGAGAATGCATTACATGCAACATGTACACACATTATTATATATATATATAACGAATGCCCTTGAAAGAATAGTACGCGCCGTCTTATATATATATTATATATTATATATATATATATATATATATAATATATAATATATATATATATATATATATATATATATATATATATATATATATATATTAAAGTCATGCATTCGTATACACGCACTCAGGAAGTATGAACAAACAAGCTGCTCGTAACTTATGCTTTGAAGTAATTTAACATGTACCAACTGCGTATACGTCATAGTAACAGATGCTACGTTTATTTAGAAATTTGGCCGAACTGAAATATAATGTTGAACCACTTCATTAACAAGCGCTGACGAAAACCAACTAACATTTAACTCTGAATTAATATTTAGCATGTCGTTTGTTTAGAACTCAAGGAAAATAATAAATCTACAGTAATAACTGCATCTCGGGCGAATAAAGTATTTTCTGATTTTTAGCTCCACGTCAGCTCACACGTATACACACACACATACCTACATATATACGATAAATGTAAAATGTCGGAATTATTAGTGAAAAATTACTCGTTTATATATGTTTGTACTAAATAAATTTAGCGAACTATTGTATAGATTTTTTATCGCTATTAACAAAACGGTATAATAGCTAAAGTAAATATTCCGTGTAATATTCGCGAGAATACGTAGTAAATACATACAGATGATTATATCTATACATATATAATTTTAATTTTTTTCGCTTGCTTGCTTGGGTACCGGAATGGTTGACATTTGACAATAGGTTCTATGCGATCGAGTTCCAGGAATTTATTCATTCCTATCGTCGTCCTGCTGGCTCATTTTAGTACACTCGACTTAACGCATGAGTTCCTTGGCCGTCTGAATGTCGGCTAATATCTTAGGTCGATAAATGAAGTTGGTGGTCGCGAACTGTTCCGTGGGATATTTGTACTTTACACTGGATAATCATCTTTTCGATACAGTTTTCCCCGATCGTATGTGCAAAGAATTCTAATTCTCCCACGGACCATAGAGAATAATCTTTCATCAGGCTGGACATCTAACGTACGATTGAGTCATTCGTCCTGCGACTCGTTCATAGGATTCTTAATAACCTTCTATAGCGGTCATTTTCGCCGCTTCTAGTTTAGCTCGCTATGCCTTATTTAATGTTCACGATTCACGTCCGTAAAGTACGATAAAAAATATTAATGTTCTCCGCAGTAAGATAATATTTTGCGTTTAAATCGGTTCGTGTGTTTCTGTTGTTTGTTCTCGCGTGAAGATACGTATCGCTAATAATTACTATTACAATCGCCGTTGTTATCGTTGTCGTCGTTATCTTTCAGTGTATGTGTGTGTGTGTGTACGCGTTTCACACGTATGCTTTATGTTATCGACGACACGTGCCTCTTCGTCCTATCTTATCATTTTCGTTGATTAAATTGATGGAACACGTACATCTATATAATAGTAAGTTGAATCTACTTATCGTTCTCCGCCAGACTCGCCGGAAAACAATAAAGTGGACACAACCCATTTCAATTCCCCAATGGTGATAATAATAATAGCAGCAGCGCGAGAAATGATGGATATTATAATGTATCCGAAATTGTATGCTTTCAAAAATTCTACTTCTATCACTAACAAAATTATTAAACCGGTTATTTTAGCAAGGGGAACTGATGCAAATAATTTCGTAATTAAACAGCGTTCGTCTATTAGAAATACGTGCAGCTAAAGAGGCCGCTATCTTAACTCCCGCGCTAAGCCTACCAATTCCAACAACGGATTTTGTGGACCAGGTACGCGACCAGCTGAATAGCCGAGCAGCTGCAAGATTTTTAAAACTATCCACAATATTCAACGAAGAAATATTGATAATTTGCAAATTAAAACACGTTTAAACGAAAACCAAGGCTACTATCAAATGGATGCGCTATCCACAAGTGCTCGACAGTCTGCCGACATTAAAAAAAAAAAACCAAACCAATCGAACCCTAAATTAATTTACAGTATACCAAATGATGAGGAATGGCAATCGCCCACTCATAAACATTTAGCTAAATATCGAAGAAAGGATGCTATTAACGGTCATGAAGAATATGTTGGCCTGCTAAAAAATAGGTTTGCTCCTTTAGTTGACAATTCTGACGCAATAAATAACAAAAACAATTCTCACGAGACAGTTATAACTGACATTAAATCAGATAATTTCGCGTCTAATTCTGTTAAACTACCTCCAATTCATATTGAGGGTGTTGTTGATTTTATGTTATTGACAATGACGAGTTCATTCGTAATTTGTTTTTAATTCTTATTTCTTTATAACCTAAAAAAAATATTAAATTATTAATGTTCTCTATAAGCGGGTGGTGTGAGGTTTGATGCAATTCCTTTTTATGTAATGTTTTTATAATGTAAGCATTTTTCCTCAAAAACCGTCGTGGATGTACAAAGTATGTCTAAAGTTCTGGCATTTACCACAATAAGCCGTCATTTTTCTCAATTCTACTGGTAATTATTCTACCTAGGTTCTTATTCATCTCGCCCGGATCAACTGTTGTAATATAGGATGAATAATAATGTTAACGTATAAGATCGATTTGCATATATATATATATATATATATATATATATATATATATATATGTATATATATTTTTTTCAGAGTACCCATTTTATTATTACACATATTTATTTTGATTTTTATATTTTAATTAGTTCATTTAATTTTCTAACGTACCCTCCCTTACTCTAAACTCGACAGTAATATATATATATATATATATATATATATATATATATGAAACATTACAGTCATTAAAATAAGCGAATTTTACAGGAACCTGATTCCAAGTAACCGGCTTCATCGACGCATAGATTCGTGTTCGCGAGAGCACAAACATACATATGAACATGCAACAAGTTTATATTGTATATAAAATATAATTCTGAGTAAGTATGTTGATATGAACATGATAGCCGGTCAGAGAGAAAGAAGAATTTGACATTTCAAATTTCGTGTAATGTCAAGGTTAAATAACAGAAGTATTAACAACACAGATCACCGTGGCCTTTATTCGATCGAAAATTTTGCGTATATATTTGCAGGATGAAAATTTGATAATGACGCTATATGTACATATACACGCATATGTGTATGTGTATATATATATATATATATATATATAATGGATGCTCATACTATGCTAGTATTTATGGATATGTATATATGTATAAAATTGTGCACGTGTAATATATATATTCTTCGTATTCGGAGGATGGAAAGCTGTTCTGTATATTTCCATATGTAAATTTTCAACAATTTAAATTAGTTATAATTATAATAAACCCAAAAATGGGATAGAATTCTTGGCGTCGGACAAACTTGGTTAACTGGATTTTAGCCAATAATACGATATCGTCAGACGTGCACCTATCATAATTGCAACCCTGCACGATAAGTCTCGCGAAAAGTCATGTATATATTTATATATTTAAATATATATATATATATATATATATATATATATATATAAGCATATGTATATGTAAACGAAATATATCGATATAACGAAAATTTTCCACCCCACAAATATTATATGCATCCATATCAATACCCGCGTCCGTATGCGTGTACAGGTATATAAGTATAAAAAAAATCAATAAAATCGTTATACAATGCATAAATCCAAAAATCCTTTCAAAGTATAAGTGTGCCACGTAGAATTTATCGGATGATTATGTTCTCAAATTAATTAAATAATATACCATATAAAGTACATTGCGCGAAGGAATATAGAATTAACGCGAAATGTAATAACTAAATAAGTAGGCATAATTTTGTTGGAAAAACAACACCATATGCTCGCTAGTAATAATATAGTACAATAAAAAAACAGGCGGGGCTGCATTGTGTCGTGACAACAAAGTGATTACAATCAGTTCTTGCGTGTGTGTGTGTGTCTATCTAGGCTAACAACATGTTGTGATAGCTTGTACGCTATTTACACTGTTATGTGTAGGTAAGTAGTCGCCTACCTCCGATACGGAGACATACTTAGTAATGATGATGATGATGATTATATATATATATAACATACTATATTAAATACACTGTGTGAAGGAAAATAAAATTAACGCGAAGTGTAACAACTAAATGTGTAGGCATAATTTGTTGAAAAATCAATAATTGTATATATATCATAACTTAACTTCACTGAACATATTAACTATATTAATTCGAAGGCTAACCAAATCTATTTGATCCTTATATCTAATTTTAATAAAAAATCATTCCTTAATACACACCACAAACTTATTATTTATAAAACGCTAATACATCCGGTATTTACATACGATTGTCCTGTTTGGTGTTCGATATCGAACGCTAGTTATAATAAATTGCAGCTCATTCATAACAGGTGATTTAGGTGCACACTAAATGCTCCCTGTTATACTAGAATGGATTATATGCATAACATTCTGATATTACCTCCTTTTAAAGAAATTTATTTCGAACTGTTCGAAGTAATTTTCTAATCGATGCTTTTTTAGCACGTCCTCATATTTGTACCCCGAAGTCCGTATCGGACGTACAACACTTTTATAATATCATTAAAAGCGCTTTCAATATCGAATGACATTACTGTAGAAATTATTTTTTCCTTTAATATTAGAAAGTAAATTATTAACATCGTGGACCGCGCAAATTCGGTAGAAAAATATGTTCTAAATCCTTAACCGATCCAATAATGCCGGTTTGTCGATTTCGGTGTTGAAGGAGCTTTAAAGGTCTATTCACGCTATACAGCACGACACGACACGACACGGCACGACAAAAATTTCTTAAACAGATTTTGCATGGTCGTATACACACTAACCAGGCACAGACACGGAAAGTCAAGGACACACACACACCGACATGACACGACACGACATGGAACATTTGTCCGAAAGAATATTTTGTCTGTGTCTGTCGGTGCCTGTCGGTGATTGTTACTGTCGGCGAATATAAAAAGTACACTATACAGTAACTCATTGTCTAATTTACATTAGATTATATTTAAATTGTATTATTTTATTTTTTATTCATAATTATGATTACGGTCGTGTCGTGTCTATTACTTTCCGATGCAGTGTGAATGCAGCGTAATTATCTGTCGTTGCTACTCGGTCCTGTCGTGTCGTGTCGTGCTGTATATTGTATAGTGTGAACAGACCTTAATGCGTATAAATGCCGGTATAATAAAAATATTATTATTATTATTATTATTATTATTATTATTAATTATTATTATTATTATTATTATTGCTATTATTATTGTAGCACGTGTAAGGTGTAAAATTTAACTGGAGCGGGTTTATTCGAGCGTGTATATTCGTCGCCTCTATCGCGTTATTACAAGCGGTTTAGTAACCGTTACAATGAAATACGTTTCGAAAGTAACGTTATCATCGTCGGATTATTTATCTCCCTCACTCTGCCGTCGGTAAAATTATTTTCCATTTCTTTTGCATTTTCGTTTACTCGATAGCTTACTAGAAAAGTCGTCTTCTCCGGTAGTCTGGTCTTTAGTATAAGTTTATATAATCGGTGTTTTTTTTTATTTTTTTTTTTTTGGCTTCGATCCTAAAAGTTATCGTTGTATTTGGTTTGTGTCGTTCATTATACATTAACGTCCATGATTATTTATCATTATCAGTTATCGTCATCATCGTCATCATCATCATCATCAATTATTACTATTATTATTTTTATTTATATTACCCTAACAAAATTATGATTATTACTAATATAATAATAATTATTATTATTATTAGTATCGTTATTACTATTATTACAGTCATTATAATTATTATTGTTAAGACAATTCGTAGTGTGCATATTCACCGCGTGGCCAATAACGTCCTTATAATCATCATCATCATTGTGTACTATACACCGCCAGTTCGACTACGCTGTTTTTGCTGGTGGGCATTTACGATTCGAACGTGCCTTACACACGCATACATACATACATATCAACATATATGCATACATACCCGTGCACACATTTTTATATATATACATATATATATATATACATATATATATATACATATATATATATACATATATATATATACATATATATATATACATATATATATACATATATATATATATATATACGTACGTACATTTAAGGTGGCTAGGTTAAAAGCTTCAGTGCACGATTAACTACGGTCGTTGTTGGTTTTATGCTGCGGTGTGTTTTTTAAATGTAATTTTTTATAATTTGTTCGCGGGTTTTTTTTCTTCATTTTATTTCGTTTTTTCTTTATTATTATTATTATTATTATTAGAAACGATTAAATAATTATTAATAATAAATTAAAGTATTTTCGTCGAATTTCGAACATAACAACGGCTCTTCTAAATGAATATCTGTTTATTGCTCCGTTAATACGTATGAAGATTCGCTCGGAATCGTTAAGAATTGGTCGTTCGCCTAGAAAAAAATTTCGAGAATCTCGGAAAAACACGAAATTTCTAGAAATTCAAAAAGAATCCGAATTTTCTTTTAATTATCATCATTATCATTATCATCATCATCATTATCATCATCATCATCATTATCAACACTATCGTCCGTCATCGTATAGTTTTGATGGTATATCGGCGGGCGTCTGCCATTTTAGTTTAAACGGTCGTTAGAGATTTTAACAGTAATCGTCTAACTAATCTGTACGGGGTTGAGAATTAAAAGGGATATTTCACATACAGGCTTTAATTCGTTTACTCTTCCCACATCGTTACTACGTTCATTTGGCTTGTAGCCCTGTTTAATATCGGTTCATTTCTGTCCGACCGTCCGTCAATCTACTCACTTCCGCGTCATCCGTCTGGTGCGTAAATTTTTTTTTCGAAGAAAAAAACAAAAACAAACAAATATGAGTCGAGTTACCAGGAAACTTTTAGGACGTTTCGGAATATCGAAGGTAATCAATTTGTTATTATTTCTTTTTATTTATTAAATTGTTTTGATTTTTCTATTTATTAAATTATTTTTGTTTTTAGTTATTTATTAAATTATTTTAATGTTTATTAATTAATTTGTTTTTCTTTTTCTTTTATTCATTAAATTATTTTAATTTTTTATTTATTAAATTATTAATTCGGTAACACCTTTTTTTTTTTTTTTAAAAATATTGCATTCTACATTTATTATTTGCCGATGTTAAATATTAAATATGAATCTTTTACGATCGAGTTTAAAATATTAAAATAATTTACGGATATCAAACATTCTTACCTACATTATACGCGGACTGGTATTATGTTAATAAACACCTCATATATACAAATATATTATAGGCATATATATATATATATATATATATATATATATATATATATATAATGGTATATATCAGGGTGGTGTAAAATTTAGTTCACCACTATTAATTTTGAAAATGAAAGGAAAGAACTGTCTTTTGGCACCAGTGAATTGACTTTTAGACCACTCTGTGTATATGTGTATATATATATATATATATATATATATATATATATATATGCATGTATATATAATCTCTCTCTTTCTTGGATGTGTGATATCATCGTATTGTACTTATGTATATATACACATCGAAAAAAAAAATAAATTACCATTTGAAAACGTAGTAATAATATGTACTGTTGTTTTCGTTATGGAAACACGCACTGGCGCAACCACGAGGTTGGCTATTGGGCTTAAGCCCCCCCAAAGAAAGCTTAGAAGACTATAAAATACATATCAAGAAAGCGCGTAACATGTAAGATCTAAAGAATTCTGCAGCTAAAAGGTTAGTTCTAACTAATAAAACCTTATCTTGTAAAGTGTGGAAAATGGCCTAGATTGGAAAAGGTATTGTTAGAAAATGTTGTTTACATTCTGTGTGCTAATAAAATTGAAAATCCAGCTAACTGTACAACACAAAGAAAAAAAATTTGCCGATGGTTGGGGCTTCGAATCTGGCCCATGTGTTTTGTTGTTGTTGTTATTGCTTGTTTCATTGTTGTTTGTGATCGTTTATAGTTTGTTCTAAGATCCAAAGTATTCTGCAGCTAAAAGGTTAGTTCTAACTAATAAAACCTTATCTTGAAAAGTGTGGAAAATGGCCTAGATTGGAAAAGGTATTGTTAGAAAATGTTGTTTACATTTTGTCTGCTAATAAAATTGAAAATCCAGCTAACTGTACAACACAAAGAAAAAAAATTGGCCGATGGTTGGGGTCTTCGAATCTGACCCATGTGTTTTGTTGTTGTTGTTATTGCTTGTTTCGTTGTTGTTTGTGATCGTTTATAGTTTGTTCTAAGATCCAAAGTATTCTGCAGCTAAAAGGTTAGTTGAAACAGAGGAGAATACTTCAATAACTAATAAAACCTTATCTTGAAAAGTGTGGAAAATGGCCTAGATTGGAAAAGGTATTGTTAGAAAATGTTGTTTACATTTTGTCTGCTAATAAAATTGAAAATCCAGCTAACTGTACAACACAAAGAAAAAAAAGTGGCCGATGGTTGGGGCTTCGAATCTGGCCCATGTTTTTTGTTGTTGTTGTTATTGCTTGTTTCGTTGTTGTTTGTGATCGTTTATAGTTTGTTCTGCCTGTCGAATTTTATTACACATTCGGCTGTGTATATTTTATTAATTTTCATTACGAATTTTTATTTTATTTTTTAGGGGGGGTGTTTGAGCCCACCCTACGATACAAATCCTGGGTGCGCCACTGGAAACACGAGTTTACAACGAGATTAAGGCAAAATATACTCCAGCAGCTATAACCCTAGTTATTTGAAAAAAAAAACGAAATTCTATGAAAAATTAATGAAATTACAGATACAATCGATCCTATTAAAAATAACATTAAAATGGCATATATATGAGAAGTTACGTAATCTGTATTTGAGGTAGGCCGGTGATAGGTTGCTATTTAGTTTGAATTAATTTGAAACATTTCAAACTAGCAAAATTCCGATTAATAGAGCGTATACATAATCAGTATTACGAAATTTTAAGTTTTGTGTATATGCATTTATACGTGTATAATATATATATATATATATATATATATATATATATATATATATATATATATATATATATATATATATATGTATGTATGTGTGTAAATATTAAGTGTACTTCGTTATAAAATGTACGCGTTGTATTAATTTAATTACGATGATTTGCTCATTTTCAAATATACATAAAGAATATACAATTTATGTGAAAGTTTTTCAGTATATTGTGTATATACATATATATATATATATATATCACTATCGCGATAAGCCGTTGTCTATCCACTTCCGGATGAAAGCTTTCCCCTTCGTCTTGCATGCACTTCTCTCCTACGCTTTCCTCAAACAATTTTTCCCAGCTACCTTTGCTATATCATTGTGCCACCGCGTCATTGGCCTTCCTTGTCAAGTTTTTCTGTTTATCGGCCACCACTGTAAGATCCGCTTTGACCATCTATTGACTTGTCTTCGAGCCACGTGACTAGCCTAACTTCCATTTGTTATAGCCATCCGCTCTACCGCATCATCCAACCGTGTTTGTTCGCGTATGCGTGCATTTTCTTTTTATGATCCGATCTTATATCCGGCACCGTTCTCTCATGTGCAATCGGGGCTTTTCCTATCCTTTTTAAATTTGTTCACGTCCATGTTTCTGAACCATATATAAGAACGGGAAGTAACGCACTGTTATACAGTTTACGTTTCAGATTAATCGATGTATTTGTCTATCGCGTAATATTATGCGCAATTTTCCAAACGCAACTCACGACGGTGATATTTTTCTCGCAATAAATATCGTGTGTCTTTATTTGTTGCGATTTTTTTTTTTTTTTTTTATAAATTTAAGTATACGTAACTATTTACTTGCTCAATCTGTTCTGAGTTGATTGCTATTTGTATACGCTTTTTCCGGCGTTCGTCGTTATTTTCGCTTTATGTAAATTTATTTACGTGTAAGCCAGTCTTTCGACCGGGTTTAGCACGATGGCCTACTGGAAGAACTTAAATGGCATTTTCAATATCAGTTAACACGATCGTACTTAAATTAAAGATATTCGTATGTCAAATACAGTGACGGCCATTCAGGGATACAAGCAGGCGTTCCACAGGGCAGCGTACTTGGTCCACTTCTCTATCTTATCTATACAGCGGACATCCCTACACCGTCACATGTCGATGTAGCGACCTTTGTTGATAGCGATCCTGTGCTCGGACAAATGTACCAAAAATTCAAGTAAAAACTTGCAGACTACAGTTAACGAAATATCATCGTGGCGCAAATCGTGGAAGATAAAAATCAAAGAGGATAAGTCATCTCGAGTGATTTTTACTAACCGCAGAATTATTTCGACCAACACTCACGAGGAGGAGGAGGCATATAATAATAAAGAGAAACCAATTAAATGTTAAGTTAAAGTAACTATATTGGCTGATAGGTAGCAAGTCGACAGTATCTATTGAAAACAAGTTGCTATACTATGTAAACAAGTGTTAAAGCCGGTTTGGCAATATTGCCGTTAATTATGGGGCTGTGCTAGAAAAACTAATACGTCGATAATAACAACATAAGATATTACACAGATAATTACTAATGCTCCGTGATATATAACCAACATCACAAATGAAGATGTTAGAATAAAATTCGTAAAAGAAGAAATAAATGAGGTTTCACAGAGATATGCTGTGCCAGATTGGAAAGCCGTCCAAATAATACGGTGAAGGAATTGCTAAATGGCCAAAACGAAGCCCGTAGGCTTAAGAGAAACCGTTTTCAAGACTTTACATGAATATATGTGTGTCAATTATGTACATGTTGATATGAATGTAATGTATACGTGTATTTCGATTGTGTGAATCTAACGTTAATAATTATTAGCTCCTTTCACTGGATATTCGCGATATTTTAACTTAAATTACGTCGATTACCAAATAGTTTAGAAAACTAGCTGTAAAATAGCGCAGTACAAAAAAAAACCCCAACAAATTATCCCTATTTTGTTCGAGTGTATATTTAAATTTGTATCATCATCTGTAGCTCTTCTGCACTTCCACTGATTGGAGAGCTATATCGTTCGCGAATCTGAGATGATTAGAATATTCATCGCTAATTCTAATATCGGTTGTAGAGTCCAATTCAAAACACACACACACACACACGTATACATATAATCTGATATAGATGTACGTAATATGTGCACTGTCTGCGTGTAATGTAAAATGAAATAAGTTTTTTGATAATGAAGACAGTTATTTCATACAGGTTTTTGAAATTAAGGCAACATTGTTAGTAGAAAGAGCAGCAGCAGGTTTTTATGTAAACATCTACCCTTAAAAAGACACGTATTGTATTAATATTTTAATTTCACTCATTTTTAAGCTCCGAAATTATGTTAAATGTAATTTACAGTTTGTGTGATGGCTATTCAGTGTGACGCACAAACACGTATAAATATTATATATATATATATATATATATATATATATATATATATATATATATATATATATATATATATATATATATCTTGTTTCTGTGATATAACTTTTATTGTTTTTTATTTGTTATATAATTTATTTATTTTTATGCATTTTGTGTATGTGTAAATGTAGTATGTATTTTTTTTCCATTATTATCATTATGATGATGATGATGATGATGATTATTATTATCAAATATATTTATTATTATTATTATTATTGTTATTATTATTGTTATTGTTATTGTTATTATTATTATTATTGTTATTGTTATTGTTATTGTTAGTAAACATTTGTTCGCTTAATGTTTATTTCTCAACGTTCCCAAATATGTTGACGTTTCAGCTGTTATCCGGGCTGTACATTTATAAATTAATCAGTTGTATACATACATACATACATATATGTATTTCACACACGTATACTCTCTTCCGTACATAGTAGATTCAGTTGCTGGTGAGAGATGGAAAACAACAGTGAAGTATTAATGCTGAGATATTTTAAATTAAAAATCGTAAATATTAAAAGTAGGCGTGTAGAATTATTTTTATTCGGCTCCATTCATACAATTCCACAATTTTTCTACTCACATATCCGTAATTTACCGTAACCTTGATTACTTCGAAGTTCGAATCCAGTTGAAATTGTGCGCCTAACACCATATACAGAAGTTGACACACCTAACTATTAGATCATGGCGCATGATTCTACCACTAGTTTTCATCTCTATTAGTTATCGCTACAATTCGAATGTTTTCATTACATTTTTGGAACACAACTGCGCCATAGAGGAACATTCCATAATGTTATGCAGGTGCGCTGTTGTCATGATAGAATTGATTTGTATCGTTAAACAATTTGAAATCGTGTTAAACGGTGCTCCGTTGTCATCTAAATAAATAGGTAACTTTTCACCGTGCATTATATATATATATATATATATATATATATATATATATATATATATATAAGTATGTATACAAAGTGAAATTTTTCATTCTGGGAAATCTATTTCGTATTTAGCTGATATAACCGAATTAGTCATTAGTGCGTCATTCATGATACTACAGTGGTATTGCGAATTGAAGTCGCGGGCGTTATTTTAAGACTTAATAAATCCACCACCGTCACCTGGTTTTGGACGGTCTTTTAAAAATCGTATAACTAATATTCAGCGATACTGCGACTAACTTCTCACACCTCCGGAACGTGTTGATCTTGATATGCAGGTCGTCATTATACGCTCTACTCAGTATTTTTGGCTGACACTGGTTTATCATTTTAATATTAAATGTCAATATGGTTGCCGATAAACCGTCTCGATAACTCTGTCATATAGCAATGCAATTTCTATTTTAGAAATAATTTAGTTGTTTAACTCGAAAACCTTTGCGTTTCACCCAGCTTCCTGTTTATTCTCTTATTAATAGTAGATTATTAAACTGTTTACTGGCGTTTAGTTTTACAAAACAACATTCAAATTATCGTCGCCGCAAATAGTTTTTAAAATTGCAATTCGTCAAATAAACAAACCCTTTCATACTGTGGCGGGATATTGATGTTATTAAGGACGATATTACGGTATATTATCATAATCTTTATTATTATATCGAATTAACCACTAATGGACTACGTTATCAACTGCGGTCCTGTCATTCTAGTTTCATTTCTTTCAAACATCTATCATCTTTTCACTGTGTAATTTTTTTTTTTTTATTTAGTTCAGTGCATATAAAGTGCTCTCCTTGGGTTTCTATTAGTGCGGTTTCTCTTTAATGGTTTTCTTCCGGAATAATATTTAGTTCCTCCGTATCGTTTTCAACGTTGAGTTTTCTCATATAATCGAACAATCTTCTTCTGAATCTTTGCATATAGCCGAAGAAACGAACTGTTCTTTTTCTGATCTCTTTTTTCTACAAGTTGTTATACTTCCCGGCTGCTCCATTTTCTATACATTTCTACTTGTTTAACGAGTCCTAATATTCTTCTTAATATTTTCCTTTCTGCCCTTTCAAGTTGTTTCTACTCACTACCAGACTCTCTGAGGCATATTAGTACCTTCATTTCGTGTTTATCGATGGGTATTTTTATTATATATTTCTTTCGTTAAGGTAAAAATCGGCTTTCATTCTATTGATTCTTCTATTCGATCGCTTCCTTTATGCATTCTGCGCTATTAATTCTCCCAAATATTAAAATATGTCGACTTCTTGAATGTTGCACGTTTTCATAACGTGTCGTTTCAATATTTGTTATGAATTTAGTTAATTTTTTCAGCCGGAAATTTGTAACCCGGCATGTTCTTTTAACAACTCTATCTGTCTGTTCGATGTTTTCACAGATTCCGATATCATTGCCAGATCGTCTGCGAAAGCTAACTACTGATACATTATCTTGTATCTAATGTTTTCGGTAATATTTTCACGATTCGTTGCTTTTCTCCATTTTCTTATAACCCAGTAGGCAGTTGAAAAGCAAAGATAACATCATCTTACGCGATTCCTGTTTTAATTTCGAATTGCCTAGATTACCTCTAAATTTCACTCTTCCATAATTCGATTAAGCTGTCGGTTTTTTGTCATCCGAGTCAAATTTTTTCAAAATATTAAACAATACCGTTCTATCTACCGAATCATATACGCTTACTTAAAATGTACAAACATTATTACATAGTTTTTCGATCTCAAATAGAGCATTATCGACTCGAAGTTGAAAATTTGTAACATCGCGTGATCTATGTTTCCCGAAGCCACATGAATCTAGTTATTCCTCAGTTCTACTTTGTAACGCCCCGAGAGAGTATTTTATACATAAACGGTAACAGATAATATTTATAATTGAGATTAGGGATATTTCAGCGAAATCAATATACTGCCAAGATTGTTAGTCTTGAAGGATATACTCTTCTCTCCCTAGAGCCATTCACATCTCCGTTATTGACGGTATGTTACAGTTATTCCAATAGATCTATCTCATCTATACCCAGTCTATGAAGGCCTTTCTACAGACTCTGTATACTTTCCCTTTATAGACACCTCCTTACGCTGTTTCATTCGCCCCCAGACTTCCACCAGGGTTGGTTACCTGATCCCCCTCCAGCACTTAACAACACCTCGTGATGGCGTGCATAGAAGTTGATTATATCGCGCATTCCTAGAAGTTGTCCCCTTATCGCAATGTTAATATATAGGAATTATTAATTTTTTCTTCGCAAAAATGAGTCATTTTCGAAACGCTAATAAATTACGCTTACATAAAAACGATTTATAAATTACGTGTATATTTATTGATTAATATTTACCGTGTTCGAAATTTCTTTTAGTTTTTAAATAATGAAATTATGTAGAATAATTTTCGTCGTAAGTTTATTTATTATGTAATAAATTTTAGTTGTATAATTGCTGTTATATAACTTCGTCGTAATGCGATGTGTTATATTATTCGTACGTGCTCGATTTTTGATATCGGTAAGAATTTCGTGTAACCACTTCGTGTTATATCAAAATGGCTCGTAAATATATTCCTTATACGAAGTTCGCGTGCCGATAATTGAGCCAGCTTATGCTGGCCGTTATCTGTTTTAAAACCTAAAATGTCTCCGAGCTACGACGTGTAAACTTATACGACGCAACGGTTGTGCAATTTATTTACCATCTACAGGCGCGCGCATTTTACGCTGTGCCGTGTTTAAATAATGACTCAAGTTATTCGCAATATTTTCATTACTAACATTCGTCGGAAATTATTTATTAACATACGGAAAATATTATAGAAATATTATGTAGTATTACAAACTCCCTTTAATTGAGAAACATTTAAAATCAGCTATTTAAATAATTTTTTTATAAATTTAATCGATAGGCTATGCTCTCGAATTATCGTTTAATAACGAGTATCGATATTACTTATAATGAAAAACAATTCGCGCCTAAACTTAAAATTGAACACGTTCCCGGCCGGACGGAATAAATTCCGAAAATATCGTAAAACCGATCAAAATGTAGGTAACGTCGGATAGAAGTAGAAGAAAATAATATTTCTTCCAGCTCAATAAATAGAATACTCACTAATTACAGCGCGTATAACTAACTCCAATTATCCAACACCCCTCCACCCGTGCAACGTGATTATTCATACCAGTACAATTATCCTGCAATAAATATGACCGAGCCTGAGTTCATTATGAAGAAAATAACTTAATAAGCAGTTATTTACTATGCTTTACCGACGGCGCCGAATTTCTATCCGGTTCTATTAAATAATCGCTACATCGTGCGCAGTTTTCATCAACGATTTACACTATTCATTTCTTAATCTACTTATGATGCAGAATTATACGGTATATTTTTTCCTGTTTTATTCCTAAAATCCTAATCATATCGAAACACCTATTATAACGGACTTCCTCGTCGCTGTAGCAGCCCTCAAGAACACAAAGTAAAAAAAAATTCCTCTTGTTATCGCGTGTAATCCCTTTACCAATTATCACAATTTACAGATTCAGAGTATATCCCTGTTAACGAATTAGAAAACGAAGCGATGCATAGGGCACAGCTCATTCCGTACTGTGTTCCTCAACAGAAAGCCCCGACATCGCCAGTACTAAACGTAGCCTTGAAAAATACTTCATTTACCACAACTGACAACCGAAGTAGAACTCGTATCACGTCCTTCTTGCTACCAATTGGCCTTTGCTGCCAATTTATCCCGTTCTAACCACATATCATTCAGCAGGGCTCCGTCTTGGTTACATGTCACTCTATCGTGACTATCTCTACTTCACAGTTCTAACTCGCGTGCTTTTTACACCTTTTATCTACTCCCAAACCTCTCTCTTATTTATCATATTACACACTACATCACCGTACATTCCCCACCCCTATCGACCCTATATTCATATCTGGTTTGCTAACACAGTCTTTAAACTATTCCCTTAATTATACAATTCATTTCTTCTAACCTCATCTACTACATCTAACTGTTAAATTACCAGTGATGGTAGTTAAACACTCGCTATTAAGAATACTTAGTGATATCGTCGATATGAAGGAAAATTTGCTACGCATTTTTAATGTAGAAAAAAGAAAATTTGTTGTCTCAGTTTTAAAACATAAAACGAAACAAAACATAGCGACTTATTTCTGACGGTAAAGTTAATATAGGAATAAAATGAAAACATATTAGTAATTTTTAAATGATTACAATATTTTAATGCCGACTACCTTACAAAATAACCTCGGAGCAAATAAGTTTATACAAGACGCCGCTTGATCATGAAAAAAAAAAACCCTCTAAATATTACGTCATTAATTTATGTCGGAAAAATAAAAAAAAAACACAAATCAACTAAATTCTACGATATTAAACGATAATCGACAATATATTTTGAAATAATATAAATATTTAATAATAATATAATTAATTATAAAAACTGATGTTTCGGTCTACGATGTTTATACCTAATGTGAGCCGAGCAGCTATCGTAATTACCGATCGTTTTTAATTAATTTGTTCGGTAGGTTTTTTTACACAATTATCGTTAAATGTTTTCGAAGCATTGTCAACAAATGAAATAATGTCGGCGGAGGGGTTGACATAATTAGGAATGTAAATAAGTTATAGCGTTCAATTAGATTGTGCAGCAATGATTTTGCACCGGTTGCAATTGTTTGCAGGTGCTATTAGACACCGAACAGCAGTAGTCGGAGCGCGCATATATTAATTTTTAATTTGCGGTGCTAACACCAGACTGCGAAATATCGGATAGAATGTACGCATGATGAGCTATGACACATTTGGTGTGGCTGTTTTAAAATTTAACCCGCTGACAAACAAGTATTGTACTTTACCCACCTAACTTTTTTTGTTTGTTTACAGTAATTTCAGGTAAAGGCGATGATCGTCTTGTCGAAAAAAAAAGTATTGCCTCACTACGTTTATGTGGAACTTCCATCTTTCATATTATTCTCGGAAAATATACAGCTTTTTGTTATATATCGCGTCTGTGTCCTGTATGCAGTATAATGCTAAGTCATCCATTTAATGACTTCATAATAAGTCTGACGGATGGCGCCTTTTAAGACGCCTGATGTCTTGACTAGTATCTAATAAATTGGTAGCTTCCACATTGAGACATGTTAGCTTCTTCTTGTGTGCTCGAGAATTTTCTAATCTCTTCGTTTACAAGCGAGATGTGCAAGTCTCGATGAATATCATCATTTCTCGAATAACGGCATGCATCGACAATTGCTGTTAGTATTATTTAATTTAATAAGCGCTAGAGGGTATACCGTAATTTAATTATTTTGTATAAAATGCCATTATGCCAACGTGTATCTAAAACTTTTTCTAAAATGATCAGGATCATACCACCTGTTCAGATTGAAGTTGTTATCGGTAATTAAGTCAGATATTCCGTCGCGGGTTCGTTGTAGAATGTCCGAATCTGAATCCGAATTATTCATCTCTCTAAAATATAATATTTTGGCTCGTTGAATAAAACTTAATATAATATGATTAGTAATAGGAATATATATATATATAAAGAAGGTCTTATAATTACTAACGGGGAAAATTGAAAAAAAAATCCTGATGCTAAGTTGTGATATTATGTAAATGTAGGATGAAATGATATTTTCATAAGGATTTATCGATGGAATTTTGCCAATTCGGCGATGAACAAGAAGTGCAGAAGTATGAAGTACTCGAAATAGTATACGTTTAGTTCGACTTATACGTCTTGTATGCTTTTTAAGTACTGATATATTATATCTGCCTATATTATTTATAATCGTAATGCCGGACATAGCGCAACGATCGAAGAATTTAGTAGTTGTACATTCTTTTACGGTATCACCGAGGAATAGAAAATGAAGGGTTTTAACGCGAGTCTCATTGAAAATTCCGGGAGTCTAGATAGTTGTAAAAGAACACTCAATTTTTTTTTTATTATATAATCTAATAAAAGAAACAGCCTCGTATGTAGCGTACATTTCCATAAAAAATGACGAAATTGCATATGGTATGCGGAACAACTTAGAGATGTTTCTACTGTGGTAAAACCGGCTGTATATCTCTTTTTAGAATGTTCGATAGAGCCATCGGTGTAAATAATTTCATAATTCCTTCTCCAATACTGACTCGGCAATCGAATTGTCAACGCCATTTGGGAGACTCTTCGATGTATTGAAAAAAACCTAGTATCTACAATTAATCTAAACTGTAGTATTTGGGAGGAAGTCTTATAGAAAGGATCTAAAGACGTCTGTACTAAATTTATCTCGTGCAGTTTGTTACGACTATGAATGAGTGGAGGTAAATTGTTACCGGGCCAATGTTTATTATTGAGTGCTTTGTACGTATGAGTAAGTTGTTTGTTGATTATATGAGGGTAACGCTGCCTGACTCTAAGGTAAAATTTGTCGGATATAAATTTTTCTCTTAACAAAAACCGCAGCTTCTGCCGGTAAGATATTAATGGGAGTGGAGCGCATGGCGCCCAAGCATAAGCGAAAGGGGCACAACATTCTGCATCAGCTGTAATTTTTTTATCTGTGTTTTATTAAAAGTAATAAACGGCCCAATATAATCTATATGGGATCTGATGAGTGATTTATAGATCTGAAGACCTACTACTGGATGGCCACCACACTTCATTCCGGTACTCGTAGTATATTAAGTCCTTTGTTGCACTTTTGTAACAAAAATCTGATCTCTTCATTCTCTGACCTTTTAGGGTCAAACATTACCCGCGGCTATTTGGCGAACTGCTCGAAGACAATAGACTTTTTATTAATGCGCAGTATAGCGGTAATCTACGGAAGAATTTTCTTCTGAACAAGATACCACGAGTCTTATCCATTATTAATATCCAATTGTAAAGCAACTAGTTTGCAATTTATTTAGCTAAGTCTATAGAAGCTGCTGCTCCGCTTATCACCAGATCATCTGCGTACTGAAATATATTATCGATTTCGTATAAATGAGAACACGTTACTGCTAATTACAGCTGCATGTATCCTTCAAACAGCTGTAGACAATATTTCAGCTTGGGCTCATATACGTGGAAAATTAATCTAAATGACAGCAAGTCAGTACGAGTAGACTTTTCTCTCCGACACCATGAATACATTCCAACTTATTTAGATGGTAAACCGGTTACAGTTTCTAACTCTGCTCGTTACTTAGATCTGCATCTTGACTGTAAGCTCAATTAGCACGAGCACAT